>CM019068.1:1530659-1719117 GCA_009667805.1 Leptobrachium leishanense | reverse complement strand
AGAAGTAACCAGCCCTCTGTGTATGATCGTATGAGAAGTAACCAGCCCTCTTTGTATGATCGTATGAGAACAAGTAACCAGTCCTCTGTGTATGATCGTATGAGAAGAAGTAACCAGCCCTCTGTGTGTGATCATATGAGAAGTAACCAGCCCTCTTTGTATGATCGTATGAGAACAAGTAACCAGCCCTCTGTGTATGATCGTATGAGAACAAGTAACCAGCCCTCTGTGTATGATCGTATGAGAACAAGTAACCAGCCCTCTGTGTATGATCGTATGAGATGTAACCAGCCCTCTGTGTTTGATCGTATGAGAACAAGTAACCAGCCCTCTGTGTATGATCGTATGAGAACAAGTAACCAGCCCTCTGTGTATGATTGTATGAGAACAAGTAACCAGCCCTCTGTGTATGATCTTTCGAGAACAAGTAAACAGCCCTCTGTGTATGATCGTATGAGAACAAGTAACCAGCCCTCTGTGTATGATCGTATGAGAAGAAGTAACCAGCCCTCTGTGTATGGTCGTATGAGAAGAAGTAACCAGTGCTCTGTGTATGATCGTATGAGAAGAAGTAACCAGCCCTCTGTGTATGATCGTATGAGAAGAAGAAACCAGCCCTCTGTGTATGATCGTATGAGAAGTAACCAGCCCTCTGTGTATGATCGTATGAGAACAAGGAACCAGCCCTCTGTGTGTGATCGTATGAGAAGTAACCAGCCCTCTGTGTATGATCGTATGAGAAGTAACCAGCCCTCTGTGTGTGATCGTATGAGTAGAAGTAACCAGCCTTCTGTGTGTGATCGTATGAGAACAAGTAACCAGCCCTCTGTGTATGATCGTATGAGAACAAGGAACCAGCCCTCTGTGTATGATCGTATGAGAAGTAACCAGCCCTCTGTGTATGATCGTATGAGAAGAAGTAACCAGCCCTCTGTGTATGATCGTATGAGAACAAGTAACCAGCCCTCTGTGTATGATCGTATGAGAAGTAACCAGCCCTCTGTGTATGATCGTATGAGAACAAGTAACCAGCCCTCTGTGTATGATCGTATGAGAAGAAGTAACCAGCTGCTAGTGAAAGTGAAAGAGACAACAGTAGCAGCAGACACTCAGCTGTGTCTTATGCTTTAGATTCTTCACATTCCTCTCCAGAACATCAGCTCCCTGTCACAGCAACCAAAGCACTCAACCAACGTCTCTTCTCCGATCTACTGTACTCCAAGACAATTTGCCTTCTTATCTTCTAGTACACCAGACTGTAGCATCTCAGCAAGCAGTGGACAATAGCATGCACATTATAAACTATCCACCTTACCTTGACATCAGCCAAGTACCTACTAGCAAGCACACTGCTCCACAGCTACAAACCAACATGCCAATGAACTTTAAACCAGTTCCAGTGTTGAATGCCTCAGCACCAACATATGTTCCCAAGTCACCTGCAGTCATGCACCCAAAATCTGAAAACACGGACATGTCACACTTTGTGAGCTCTCTGCGAAGCATGTATTTAGCAAAGACAGGCCTCACCAAATTTGATGACAAGCCTGAAAATTACAGAGGATGGAAATCTAGCTTTGAAGCCACAATGAGTGACCTAGACATCACTGCTACAGATGAATTAGATCTGCTCATCTGATGGCTAGGTCCCCAGTCTACTGAACTCATCAAGAGGCTCAAAGCGGTTCATGTTGACAACCCTGCTGCAGGCCTTATGGCTGCATGGGACAGACTTGAACGTACCTTAGGCAGCCCAGAAGCCATTGAAGATGCCTTATTCAAAAGACTGCAAAGCTTCCCAAGGATTTCTGCAAGAGAGAATTTAAAGTTTCAAGAACTCAGCAATGTTTTATTAGAGCTTCAACTCGCTAAAGCTGACATCCGCTTACCTGGTCTGTTACCTTGACACCCCTCGTGGCATCAACCCTATTGTTCTCAAGCTACCGTTGGCCTTCATGAAAAATGGGCATCGCTTGGATCAAAGTACAAGGAAAAACATCAAGTTGCCTTTCCTCCTTTTTTCTACTTCTGCGAGTTAATTAAAAGAATTGCAGACACAAAGAATGACCCAAGTTTCTCCTATGGTGACTGTAACCCTCTCAGTTCACCCCCTCTAAGACCACACGTATGACTCACAGAGACCATAGAGAACCAGTGTCGGTGAAAAGGACCACTGTTCTACCTGCACCTGCTACAGTTCTTGAAAAGACTGAACAAAACAAGAACATCGAGAACCCAAATCGCCAATGTCCCATACATAACAAACCGCATCCACTTAAGAAATGTATTGGCTTCAGAAAGAAAACCCTACAAGAACATAAAGAACTTTTAAAGAAATTTGGGGTCTGCTACAAATGCTGCGCCTCCACAGAACACTTTGCAAAGGACTGTAAAGCTATCATTAAATGCATAGAGTGTGACAGCGATGACCATGTACAAGCTCTTCATCCATATCCGCACAACTTTACTGAGCCCACAAACAAACCTCCTGAGGCAAAGCAAGGCGGGGAGCGCACAGATCTAACAGCACCTTCTACCTCAGTGTTCTCTTCATGTACGGAAGTCTGTGGAGAAGGACTCTGGGACAAATCCTGCGCAAAGATATGTTTGGTTCGTGTATACCCAAGAGGTCAACCTGAAAAGGCCATAAGACTGTATACTATTCTGGATGATCAGAGTAACAGATCTCTTGCAACAACACAATTTTGTGAACTTTTGAACATAAAAGAAAATGCTCTACCGTATACCCTAACTACTTGCACCGGCACTACAGAAGTCTTAGGTAGGAGAGCCAGCGGTCTTGTGGTTGCTCCTCTGAACGACAATGTGGAAATACCTTTGCCCACTATCACTGAGTGCAACCAGATTCCAAGCAACAAAGAGGAGATCCCTACTCCTGAAGCTGCCTTACACCATTCTCACTTGAAGGATATAGCCTGCCAAATACCAGCCCTCGACGAAAGTGCTGATATCCTGCTGTTGCTCGGCTGAGACATCTTAAGGGTGCACAAAGTTCGCCAACAAATCAACGGTCCACATGATGCTCCATATGCTCAGTAGGGATGAGCTGTTCGGTTCGATTGGTTCGGAGTTCGATTCTAACATCGCCTGTTCGCATGCTCACGAACTATGAACATTTCCGAGTGTTCGCCGCCTATTTGTTTGCCCACAATGCACCACAATGGACCACAATGCACTTTTCCACTGGCCTGAAGCTTGTAATTGGCTACAGCCTTGCACCTGACCACAGTTTAGGTGCAAGACAGGTGCAAGACTATGCCAATCACGGCTCAGAGTCCTGATTGGGAAAATTTTGCCCAATCATGGGCTCACAGAGCTAAGTCCCGCAGCACACTATATAAGGCTTGAACCCAGCCCAGCCAGCACGTGTTTTCTGCAGGAGTGAGAGGAGATTGTTCTGTTAGTGTGTCTTCTCACTGCCAGTGACAGCTATTGGGGGGGTCTCACTTGTTGCAGATATCTGGGAATTGGTGGAAAGTGTGTCTTCTCAGTCAGTGACAGCTATTTGGGGGTCTCACTTGTTGCAGATATCTGGGAATTGGTGGAAAGTGTGTCTTCTCAGTCAGTGACAGCAGCAATTTGGGGGGCTTACTTGTTGCAGATATCTGGGAATTGGTGGAAAGTGTGTCTTCTCATTCAGTGACAGCTATTTGGGGGGTCTCACTTGTTGCAGATATCTGGGAATTGGTGGTGGAAAGTGTGTCTTCTCAGTCACTGACTGTCAGCTATCAGGGGGTGTCACATACTTCCATTAAATTTCTGTGAGTTGTAATCTGTGTCTTGTCACACTGCCACCCATCAGGGGGGTTCACTGATTTATAGGAGGTTCCTGGGAATTGTAATTTGTGTCTTGTCACTGCCACCCATCAGGGGGTCTCACTGATTTATAGGAGGTTCCTGGGAAATGCAATCTGTGTCTTGTCACTGCCACCCATCAGAGGGGGCTCACTGATTTATAGGAGGTCCCTGGGAATTGCAATCTGTGTCTTGTCACTGCCACCCATCAGGGGGGCTCACTGATTTATAGGAGGTCCCTGGGAATTGCAATCTGTGTCTTGTCACTGCCACCCATCAGGGGGGCTCACTGATTTATAGGAGGTTCCTGGGAATTGTAAATTGTGTCTTGTCACTGCCACCCATCGGGGGGACTCACAGATTTATAGGAGGTTTCTGGGAATTTTAATCTGTGTCTTGTCACTGGCTGCCTGCTATCAGGGTGTCTCACTGAGTTATACCAGAGTTCTGGAAATCTTTAATCTTTATACCAGAGTTGAATCAGAGTTCTGTATATCTTTAATCTATATATCACTCACTATGTCAGAAAGACCAAAAAGGACCGGCAGACGCTCCCAGGCACAGATAAGAGGGCAAGCAGACTCTGTGTTGGGAGGCTGTGCCTCTGGTCATCGTGGACGTGGTGCATCCTCTGCAGGGGCACGCTTGTCCTTTCTAACTGGTGCTGGCCATCTTAAACAGCAGCAACATACGGAGGATTTGGTGGATTGGCTAACCAGGCCATCCTCCTCCTCCAAGTCCTCTGCCAGCCAGGCTTGTAGTGCTTTACAGTCCACCTCAGCTGCCAAAGCATCTAATGCAGCCTCCATGTCCACAGCTACTCCTGCCGTAGCCTCACTATCACACACGGAGGAGGAGTCAGCTGAATTGTTTGACTACAATGACAGTGACATGCTGCTTGAGGATGTGCAGCAACTACAGTGCTCTGATTCAATCTCTGAGGTTGAGGAAGGGAGTAGGGATGTGCGTTTCGGGTTTTCGAATTTCGGAATTTTCACGAAATTTCCAGATTCGTGTTTTCGGATGCGGACAATTTTACGAATCGGATCGGACCCGAAAACCAACAGATCCGAAAAGTTTTCCGAGCCAAAACGAAATATTTTCGGAATTTTCGAATGGACTTGAAATGTGCAAATCGAAATTTATTTTCGCTCTATTCATGATTTCGGTTCCATTCGTGATTTCGGTTCCATTTCGGTAATTCTGGACATCGTATATTTAACTATTATCGGTTATATCGCTGATTCTGTAAATTTTGTATTTGTAAATGCGTATCACTTGTTTTTGTTTCCAATGATCCGATAATTCCTTCGTAATCGGGTCGGATCCGGTTCGTCTGCGGGTCGCGCATGCGCGCACGCGGATGTCGTAACTTTATTAAGCCAGTTTTTTGACAACTTTTTGGAAAGGCCAAAAAATATTGTTTTTATTATTTATCATGGCTGCAAGAGACGAGTGCAATTCGGACACCTCCTCATCTTCTTGCACCCATGAGACACCACCCAGGAAGAAGCGGGCCAGCAACATGGCATTTGACGAGATGTTGGAGCTGGTCCGCATCTTTGATTGCAAAGACTACGACTGCCGTAAGGGCCCTTACGGCAGGAAGAATAATGCAGGAAAAGACTGTATCCTCGATAAGGTTCGCACCACCATCCTGGAGCTGTTCGGGAGGGACCGGACGAAGGACCAGCTCCGAAAACGCTGGTCCAACCTCAAGACGCGCGAGGAGGAGCAGCTGAGGCACATCCGTTGCGTCATAGCCAAACGTAAGTGTCATGTTATATTGTAAAGCACTGCGCAAACTGTTGGCGCTATATAAATCCTGTATAATAATAATAATGTGCTTGCATGTGCTAATGTGCACAGAAATACGTTGATTTATCGAGTCCTTTTTTCATGCAATGTGATTGTGTATAGCTTTGCGTTTTCACGACTCGTCATACATGCATTTTTGCCATAGCTCTTCTTTTTTGTGATTTTACGTATTCGTGAAAATTGTGACATTTGATGTATGTAGATGAAGTTACAATGCTGGATTTCTTTTGGCACTGTGTGTACTGTAGTGTGCTGGGGGGAGGTTGTTGTGATTGAGTGATGCATACGAGAAGACCCGCAGCTTGCCCAATATTGGCTCCCATCTGCGCATTAACAAAAATCTCTGCGTCTCTGCTAAGTGGTAGGATGGGACATGTAGTTCTTCTGAAAGTGCATCCAAACAGAGCCGCGTTCAATACGTCCTCAGCAGCTGCTGAATTGTTGCAGCGCAGCAATTCAGTTTGCTGCAGCAGTGTCATTATTGAACGCTTTAGGCTAGGGTCAGACTGAGGCAGTGCGAACGCGCGTTCTGGTGCACATAATCACGGCCGCACTAGCAGCAGATGCCGGGCAATGACGGCCAATATACGACGTACGGTCGCACAAAAGTCCGGCCGCGCAACGCAAGTGGAAAATGAACGCATTTTTTCGAGAACGTTAAACCGCTGGTACTGACGTACAGAGTGCGCTGCGGCCGCATAGCAGCGTGTGTGCGTGATTAGGAGACGTCAGACGCTGCTAGTGTGCGGCCAACATAACGTTCAAACAGCCGGATTTCCCTAGACTTCTTTTTACCCCATCGTCATGAAATACGTCCAGAATTGCGCATCGTCTGACCACTTAAGCGTATTCCGTGAAAAAATGCGTGCGCACGCATCGACGTACATTTTGACGGTGGCCGCAGAAAATGCGCTCATCTGTCCCTAGCCTGAGATGCAAATTTCAAAACAAAATGGCCGATTTCTGTTGTTTCTGCAATATCCACAGTTTTATTAGAAGCTGAAAGTGAAACTGAGGCTGAGGCATCTATAAAATAAATAAAAGCAGTCGCACAATGCGTTTTGTACGCACACAACACAAATAATAGTTTTTATTGAATAAACGTAATGTTTACTTCTGAAAAAAATATATAATTGAATGGTAATATATGTCTATGTGCAGAGGAAATAAATAAATATTTTGTGACTTTAGAACTATGAGATGGGAGTAGTGGGGGGTCAAGCTGGTAGTGGGGTAGTGGAGGGTTGTCGCAATACTTTCGGCAATATATTGTATAGATATACCATTTTTTCCAGTCTGCATTATTTCCGTGTTATTTTTTGGATTTGGCAGAAGACAGGAAGAAGGCAGCATCTGCCCCGGTGGGCACCAGTGCCCCAGTGGAGGAGGAGGAGCCACGGGCGACCACCAGCGCTGGTATATACTGTTTTATTTTGCAACGACTTTTGGTCAAAAACAAAAATTTTTTGTTTACTGTATTTTAATTTAATTTTTTTATGTATAGCACAAGAGGAGCAAGAGGAGGAGCAGGAGGAGGAGCAGGAAGAGGAGGAGCAGGGCGATGGAGAGAGGGAGCCGGAGCCGCAGCAGGAGGCCGCAAGTCCAGGGTTTTTTTTTTACTATTGTATTTTGCATCGACTTTTGTTCAAAAATAAATCAGTTTTGTTGTTTACTGTATTTTTTATTTCTTTAATTTCTTAGATATAGCACCGGAAGAGATGCTGACGGTGGTGGTGGAGGAGTCGGAGGAGTCAGAGCCTCAGGAGGCCGCCAGCACTGGTATATACTACTGTTATATTTTTTCAAGACTTTCAGTCAAAAATAGAAACCTGCTTTACTTACTGTATTTTCCTTCTTTCATTTATTGGATATATAGAAGGAGAAGCCAGACCGGACACATCATCCAGCATTAGGATAATAAATCGGATGGCGATCGGCGAGCTACGACTGGCTGTAACCACCATCGATTCCATCCAGAAATTGCTCCAGGAATTGCGGGAGCATATAAGCAATGCCGCTGACATCCTGGAGCGGCAGTGAGACCAGCCTCCTCCCCTATGTTTGTTTGTGTTGTTTGTGCCCCGTTGGGCAGTTTGCCATCCTTGGCATGTTCCCCATGTTGTAAATAAATTTTATATTTTTTCTATATTTTCCTGTTTGTGTGCGTTGCTTTCCTTACTTAATAAGTTAATATGTATTGCTTCGTTTCCACACTATTAAAATTATATGTACATAAATTTATTGACATTTCTATGGACCCTTTGTCATAAATTTGTCAACATATTTGTGGCCATGAATGTGACTGTGCACATTCTACACTTCCTGCCTGCCCAAAAAATGTCACACACTAACCTTGTTGTACTGCCTTGAGATTTGATTACCGTGGCATGGTTTTGTTAAGCTTAGGCGATGTCACAACAACACGGATTTTTGTCCACAGTCACATTCATTGTATAACCAAGAATTTATCAAAAAATATTGATGGCAGCACTGCGTGAAGTCTTCTCCGACACAACCCAAAGATCCTCAGTGCGGCTCAGGTCTAGTCCTATAACCTCAGATCCAGGACCAGCACCTTACTTGCAATACCGCAATACAAAAAGAAAGTGGCTCGATCCTCATTTTCCTACAGAGCACCACAATTATGGAATAACCTCCCAGACACCGTCAAATCTTCCCCCACTCTAAAGTCCCTTAAGACTTCCCTATTAACATACCTCAATACGAAATGCACCTGTAAACATGTAACATAATGACTTTATTTCCTCCATATTTATTTTTCTGTTAATCTGTATATTTGGTCTTGTGTTAATTTCTTGCATTTTACTATTTTGTATTTCTGTAACCACTCAATGTTCTCGAACCCAGGACATACTTGAAAACGAGAGAAATCTCAATGTATCCTTCCTGGTAAAATCCTTTTATAAATAAATAAATAAATAAATAAAATTTGTCCCTGTTTGCAGCTTCACGCAACACCTCCTCCCAGCTATGAGCTCTCTCTCTCCCACCGCTGCCCGATAAGACGCTGCCCGCCAACATGGTCACGTCTTTGCAGGAAGACAACAGCGTGGGGGAACGGCAGCTGCCGACAGTCCCAAGACCTCGTCACAATGACATCAGTTCTGGAGTTAACCCCTAACTGCGACCAATGGTGGAGATAGGGGGTTCATTGGAACCCCCTATCTCCCGATCCACGGCAGCTATCGGTTGGTTAATGTTTGGTATCTTTGGATCGACCAGAGCATGGCCTTTCCAACAATACCAAACATGACAATGTTAAAAATTATAAAAAATTAAACAGGTTTTTTGTTTTGTTTTGTTAATGCAGCAATATTGTTCCCATTTCAATTATAATGTAAACAATGATGCTCCACTAAGGATTTTTGTATGGGGTGCGTTTGTTAAAAATAGTGTAATTTTCACCCAAAAAAATATAACAAGTCAGCATCTCAATTTTTTTTAACAAACGCAACTCATAAAATATAACCGCAAACACTCGCATGTTAAAATGTGAAAAAACACTTTACACCTTGTAAAACAAACATTGAAAATTCTAATTTTATTGCATTTTTTGTTATAATATACAGACAGGACATGACGCATACATATGATAATGATATATTATGAATCATCTGCCGAGTCTGCCGGAAAGAACGATATATAACATGTCTGGGTCATATTATAAAATAAGGCTTCAAAAAAACGCGTTTAACCACTTCGATGCGGAGGACGCGCTCAGCGCGTCCTCCGCATGGCTCCTGCTGTGCTGAGGACGCGCTCAGCGCGTCCTCCCTTTGGGGTCAGCGTTCGGCCGGGTTCCGGCCGATTGCTGGCCCCCCCGGTGCGGGCTGACATCATCGATGTCAGCCCAGCATCCGGAACCGCCGCCGGTGAAATTAGGTGTCATCGCGGCAGCGCGATGACACCTAATTCAGGCGCCCCCCCGCATGTGCGGAGGAGGCGCCTGAAAGGGAGGGGGGAGGTCCTTCGGACCTCTCTCCCTCCCGATCGGCGGCATTGCGGGGGTTAACCCAGGCACCATTTGGAAGGGCACAGCCTGCCCTTCCAAATGGTACCTGGCATTAACCCCTGGGGAGCTGGATCACAAATCGGCGCTGAAAAGCGCCGGTTCGTGATCCTTTCCCGGAGCTGGCCGACATCTTGGATGTCGGCCAAGCCTCCGGGAACTCCCCCTGAGGACTGGTGTCACCGTGCATAGCACGATGACGCCAGTCCTGGAGTTAACCCCTAACTGCCACCAACGGTGGAGATAGGGAGTTCCAATGAACTCCCTATCTCCCGATCCGTGGCAGCTAGGGGTTAACGTTTGGTATTGTTGGATCGGCCAGAGCATGGCCGTTCCAACGATACCAAACTCGAATGTGAAAAAAGTTTGTAAAAAAAAAAATATTTAGAAAAAAAAACAAAAAACTTTTTTTTTCTTTTTTTTGGTTTGTTAATGCAGCAATATTGTTCCCATTTCAATTATAATGTGAACAATGATACTGCACTAACGATTTTTGTATGCGGTGCGTTTGTTAAAAATCGTGTAATTTTCCCCAAAACAAAAAGTAACGAGACCCCATCTCTAATTTTTTTAACAAGCGCACCCCATAAAAAATATAACCGCAATTGCTCGCATGTTAAAATGTGAAAAAAACACTTTACACGTTGTAAATTATTGAAAATTCATATTTTATTGCATTTTTTGTTATAATATACAGACAGGACATGACATATACATATAATAATGACATATTATTAATCTGCCGAGTCTGACGGAAAGAACGATATATAATATGTCTGGGTCATATACTAAAATAAGCTTCAAAACACGTTTAAACATGATGAGCAAACCCGATAAAAATGACCTCAGCACAGAGGCGTGAAAAGCCTCAGCAGCGAAAGGGTTAAACAAGAGGAGCGAAACTGTTAAAAATTAGCTCAGCAGCAGAAGCAGTGCCGCACACAGGCGTGAAGGGAAGCCGTGAAATGCCTCAGCAGCGAAAGGGTTAATCTTTTTTGTCTGTTTTAAATCATTTTATTTATTTATTTTTCGTTTCAGATAATTTTGATCAACTATTTTTCCGTTTTAAAACCTTTTGTTCTGGTTTTTATTTTTAAAGTCAGACCATTCGGGTCAGTTTAGCGTTTTTTAAATCGTTTTGTTCTTTTTTTTTTTTCCTTGGCTTTGATACCATTTTTTTAATGTGATTAAATAAAGGTTGTGAAATGTATTTTCATAAGAAAAAAAGGATCTTTATTTAATTTAAAAAAAACACGATAGAATCGCCAGAATTATCGTATCGACAGAATGAATTATCGGATCCGAAAAACAAACCAAAAATTTATTTTAAAAAAATATATAAAGTATAAAAACGTAAACCATAGTAGTTTACATCAAAACGAATAGAGTTAGACACTTTGAAACGAGGAGAACAGACGTTCCGAAAAAACGAAAATTTCCGAAATCACGAAAAGTCGATACAAAAAACGAGCAAAGTGTCCCAAAAATACGAAAAATGGTCGATATTCCGAAAAAAAATCCCTGAAGACTCTGATGCAGACTTCGTTTTGTCTCGTGCTTGCTTTTCACCCATCGCGACTGAGGACGATGAAGAGAGAATGCCATCCGGGTACATGGGTACTCTCATTCCTGACATGTCTGCTGCCTCCAGGAAAACCAAGACCAAGGCACGACGGCGTCAGAGGAAGGCACGTGCCCAACCCTGTACCACTACTCCTGACCCCCGTTCTGCCCTCCAGTGGTGTGATGAGTACTGGTCCCAGCACCCACCAGAGTGACCCGTGCCTGGTCATGGGCAGTCCTGCTGCCATCCTTGGTCACTCGGAGCGTGACCTGAAGGGGGAGGTACTGTCATGCCCCATGGCTACCACCATCCTGAAAACCCCCCCTGGTGGTTCACTTCCATCCTGTTCCTGCCCTGCAGCCAGCAAACCAGCATCCAGCAGTGCAAAAGTTAAAACACAAACATGTGACACACGAAATAAAGGGCTCAGCCCCACTCACACTCACTGCTGGTTCATTACGGCTAATGCTCACGAAGAGTGAACATCCTTGCTTCATTGCTATTCCGATACCTGATCCTGATTTCCAATACCTGGTTCCTGCTACTACAACCATCATACCCATCATCCCTCTGCTATCAACCTGGTCAGTCATCATATTCATCCACCCTCCTCTACCCTTATCCTCTGTTTATTTGTGCAGACCACTGCACGCTGGGCTCATACTCTCCTCACCAGGGCCGGCCCAAGACATTGGGCTGCCTGGAGCGAAGGATGAAATGCTGCCCCCCACCACCACGCCACCCAAAATACACCCACATCCATTATGTTATATCATGATCACACCTGCACTATGGTCGGGCCGGCTGGCTACCCACTTCCATTATATTGGGACATGGCATGCAGAGAAGGCTAACAAGGTTTCCTTCATATAACATTAGTCAATTAGCAATTGGCAAACAGAAGACAGGTTGGACATGGTCAATCCTATTGTCATACAGAGAGCAGCCTGGCAGTGCCCCAGTCCAATAGTTTACAGACAGGCAGGCTGGCAAGATTGTAAGCAGAGGTCAGGCTGTCAGTGCCCAGCATACAGATACACCGAAGGTAGGCTGCCAGTACCCAATATTTTCAAAACTAGAGAGGGCAGGCTGGCAGTGCCATGTGCCCAGTATATAGGGATACAGAGGGCAGGCTGGCAGTGCCGTTTGCCCAGTATATAGGAATACAGAGGACAGGCTAGCAGTGCCATGTGCCCAGTATATAGGGATACAGAGGGCAGGCTGGCAGTGCCATGTGCCCAGTATATAGGAATAGAGGGCAGGCTGGAAGTGCCATGTGCCCAGTATATAGGGATAAAGGGCAGGCTGGCAGTGCCATGTGCCCAGTATATAAGGATACAGAGGGCAGGCTGGCAGTGCCACGTGAACATTATATAGTGATACAGAGGGCAGGCTGGCAGTGCCATGTGCACAATGTTTATACATTTAGAGGGCAGGCTGACAGTGTCCTGAGCCCAGTATATAAGCATACAGAGGGCAGGTTCTTTGGGCCATGTCACGGAATGGCCCAGCACCCTCAGCCAGGGGCGGTGCGCACAGACATTGATTGGCCACGAACAGTTAGGTGCGGTGGCACGCACGGAGTTTTTAAGTACTTTTTATTAGATGTGATTATGTGTGGTGTAATGAAGTGTCCCCGTTGGTTTATTGCGAAATGTATTCTCCCTTTGTCTGCCTTGCCCGCCGCCATTTTCCGATCACCTTGTGGCGCAGTTCAGATTCTTCGATTCGGAAAATGGCCGATCCGAACCATCCGGTCCGAATCGGCGACTCCCCGATCTGAAATGGCCAATGGGTCCTGTGAGGGCGGGCAGGGATCCCCATTGTATGATAATGTGTGTGAAGTTGATAAATGCTTGAACTGTAAGGCTAGGGACAGATGAGCGCATTTTCTGCGGCCACCGTAAAAATGTACGTCGATGCGTGCGCACGCATTTTTCACGGAATACGCTTAAGTGGTCAGACGATGCGCAATTCTGGACGTATTTCATGACGGTGGGGTAAAAAAAAGAGAAAAATCAGATGAATCTAATCAATTGAGAAATGAAAAAATAAGGGCAAGGGTTCTAAAAAGCCGTTTTGGGGATGGTGGCGTTTTTCAAAGATGGATCCTGCACATGTCTTTGTGTTTGGTGCGATGGGGTACCTGTACCTTAAGAGGAAGAGAAAGCGGCGAACCTGGGTTCATGAAATCAACGCTGCCAGACCCACGCATGGACACTTCGTGACGCTGTACAGGCCACTGCGAGAGAGGGACCCCGTGAAGTTCTTCAACTACATGCGGATGTCCATCGCCTCCTTTGATGAACTGTTGTCGCGGGTACGGGAGCCGCTGACCAAGAGGGACACCAACATGCGGGCCGCCATACCACCGGAGGAGATGATAGTCATCACTTTGAGGTACGTACTGTCACACACCTGCATACATGACATCGCTGCCAGTCACCTGACATGAGTGCATCATGTCTGTAGTCTCATGCCCACTGTTACATGCACACACACACACACGGGCATCACATCACACGTACATAATCATAAATGACTCCGACAACAATGTAGAAAAATAATAATATAATATGAAATAAAACAGTAATATATTCTGGACATATATTACAACTCGTTAAGAAGGTCAGGATATATAAAACATCAAAACAAATAACACATAACAAAAAAAAAACTAAATAATATTTATGACATGCATCACAGTTGCTGATACCGCGGAGCATCTGGGTCATGAGGGCCGGTGGAGTGGCTACAGCTGGACCCCGACTCCGTGTGTGGCCTGGCTCCAGGGGGCATGGCTGGGCGGGTGGACAGCACCTCACTGGAGACGGAAGATCCACTGGCGGATTGTGGCACAGCATGGTAGGCGGCTGCGTGATGGGGACGGGAAAGGATGTCCTCCAATATTTCCAGGGATCTGTGCCGGTACTCCATCTTCTCTGCCTCGCTCATCCTGTTGAGGAGGAGCATACATGCATTGAAGAAGGACATGTCCACAGAGTCCGCAAGCATGCAGCGTTGGTGTGCATGGGTGGTCTGAGCCTCCATGAACGTGACCATGGCCTGCTCCAGGTCTGCAGCTTGTGCCCTCCTCTTCTGGCCAGGTCTGGTGCTGACCGTGGTTGCGGTACCTGCCACCTGTGGTGTCTCCGAATCCTCCTCCATTTGCGACTCAGCACCACCCCGGTTCTCCTCCTCCTGGCAGCTGGCAGAACCTCCTGGCACCATTTGTTGTACCTGTGTGCCAGAGGTCGATGGCTGGTCCATGCTGCTGACACTCCTGCGCGGCTCCTGGGTCCTGCGGAGGAACGATAGTTGGTCGGCATATATGTACCCCCGGACCTTTTTCGCACCAGCTCCAGAGCGCGCAGCCATGGCCTGCTTCTTCTGGACGCGCATGTAGTTGTCGCGTACTGTGCGCCATTTGTTCATCGCCTCTTGTGCTGAAAAACATGATGAGAGTGACATTAGCTTGTGTTCATGGTATGTGATCATATTCAAACATTTTTGTTTTGTCTTCTAGGTATCTCGCTAGTGGGTGCAGTTTGAAGGATCTGCATTATAGCTTCCGCGTTGGCAGATCAACAGCTGGTGAGATCGTCCGCAAGGTGTGCCAAACCATATGGGAGACCATGAAGGGCGAATGTTTGCCAAGACCGACACATACGGCATGTCTAGAAATTGCAGCAGGATTCTGGGAGAGAGCCAACTTTCCAAACTGCCTGGGAGCCGTGGATGGCAAACATGTCCGCATAGTGAAGCCACCGCACAGTGGCTCACTGTATCAGAATTATAAACATTACTTTTCTATAGGCCTACTGGCGGTGTCAGATGCCAACTATAATTTTGTGTATGTGGATGTCGGTTCATACGGCAAAGACTCTGACTCCACATTGTTCAGGAACTCCACACTGTGGAATGAAATTGAGAGTGGGACCCTGCACATACCAGACCCGCACCATTGCCTGGCAGTGACGTGGCAGTCCCCTATGCCTTCGTGGGTGACGAAGCATTCGGCCTATCCACACACCTCCTACGGCCCTACTCAGGGACACACCTGACTGTGAAGAAGCGGGTATTTAATTATAGGCTGTCGCGGGCGAGACGGTATGTGGAGTGTAGCTTTGGCATACTGACCAACAAGTGGAGGATTCTACATAGACCGCTGGATGTGAATGTGGACTTCTGTGTGGACATAGTGAAATGTTGTTGCATGCTACATAATTATGTGCGGGCCAGGGATGGTTTTAATTTTGACGATACCCTCACAGTTGTCGGTCTTGTGGATGATGTGAACCATGACATCATAGCTGTGAATGGATACAGCAACAGGTATCGCGATGCTCTATCTAATTATTTCATCAGTGATGCAGGTGAGGTGCCCTGGCAGCTGGGGAGCATTTGAGTTTCACATCAATGATTACATTTGTTTGTTTATTATTATTATTGTGATTTACATTTATGGGATTATGAATTAAATAATATTATACTCACTCTGTATGTGCTGCTCTTTCTCGGACCACGTATCATAATCCGGGTACACCTGACGGGACACCTCGACCCATGCGCTCGCCTTCTTCCCCTTGTCCTTATACCTCTCGCAGGCCGTATCCCAGATCCCTGGATGCTCCCCCACAGCGCTGATGAGCCTCTCGACGTCCATCTCTGGTCCAGACATCCTTCACAGTCGCAGGTACTCACCAACGCAATTCTGGGGAATTCCGGCTGTTTGAGCGTTATGTAGGCCGCACACTAGCAGCGTCTGACGTCTCCTAATCACGCACACACGCTGCCATGCGGCCGCCGCGCACTTTGTACGTCAGTAGCAGCGGTTTCACGTTCTGATAAAAATGCGTTCATTTGCCGGTTGCGTGGTGTCGGCGCACTTTTGTACGCACGTACTGCGTATATTGGCCGTCATTGGCCGTTATGTGCTGCTACTGCCGCCGTGATTTAGTGCGCCTGCACGCGCGTTCCGACTGCCCCACTCTGACCCTAGCCTAAATAATAAAGCCAGATTTAGCAGTGCATCCAGCCTCGTCTGATGTGGTTATTTCCCCGCCGTATTTTATCCTCTGAGAATCCCTCGCGGTCTCAGGATACGGCGCCCACCCGGATCCGAACCGAATCGAGCGCTCTGTGCCTGTATCGAGCATCAGGGCAGAGGCGCAGCGGATGGTGTTCGGTTCCCAGAATATCTGACGGAGATCCGATCCGAAAGGCGCGGCCGTGTACCGCGCTTCGGTATTGCGAGGGATTGCGGTACGATCCGAATCCTTTGCCGATCCCGCCAGATCCGAAGCTTCCTCCATCCCCGATCCGAAAAGTCCTCCACTTGAGATCCGAAGGTTTTACCCGCACCGAGATCGGAAACGTTTCCCGCAGAAGATCCGAAACGTTTCCCACATAAGATCCGAAGAGTCCTCCGCGGTTGGCAGATCCGATCTCCACAGACGTCCCACACCCACAAGGTCAGTGAACCAGCTGCTCGGGACGCTGAGTGCCGTATGGCTCAGTGGTCGGGCTGGTTCTAGGCAGGGGTCCCCTCCACCGCCCGCTAACCCTTCCCCAGGGTCACGCCAGGTCGCACGAGACGCCGAGTGCGCGTCACTCGGTAGTCGGGCCAGCGGTAAGCGACGGGGGCACGCAGATAGAGCACACCCGCAGGCGGAACAACATCCCATTCCGTCATACTGGTGGCAGCGGTGGGATCGCTCTCTGCAAACCCCCCAGGGAGGAGACCTATGCCATGGCGGGGTACGGCCATTACCACAGGGACACCCTACGTGGGATGCTGGAGAACCGGGGAGGAACGCCGGGTAAAAAGAATCGGAAAACCTTGATGAAGGAGCTGGCCAGGATGGACCAGGAAAGGGTGAGCACCCCAACCCTGACTCAGGACCCTGATGAACCCCTTCGACAGAGAGCTCGGGCCATAATTGAAATATGCGGCCTCACCCTCTCCGAGGACATGGTGAGTCGACTGGTGGGGGACCTCAAAGTGCCGAAGGAGAAGGACCGTCAGCACGAGCTGCGGTTGGCAGAGCTCCGCGGAGCAGAGCCGGAAGATTTTAACCCCGAACCCTATCCCGTGGAACCCTGGGACGAGGCTCACAGCTCGACTGGAGCTTCACCCTGGGAATCTGCAACCCCCAGTGACTACCCTTTTGAGACTTACAGCTCGCCTGGAGCCTGTATTGGGGACATCACATCTCCCAGCGATCCTCGGATGGAGACTCACAGCTCGCCTGGAGCTGCATCTGAGGACGCCACATTCCCCGTTGCGGAGCGGTGCTCCTGTGCCGGCACCTTCGCTGATATGAAGGTTGTGCTTGCAGGAAGGCCGCAGGAGGGCCTAGAGCGGGACCAGAGGTCCACAGAGGAACTTTGGTACGAGGCCCTGGACCATGAGAGGGACTGCCATGGTGTGTACGTTCCCTCCAACGCTGTCGTCCACCGGGTGCAGTACGATGTGCGAGCAGCGTTCCTGCAAGGCCAGGCCCCAGAGGAGTGGGAGGCCGAGCTCCGGAGTCTGGTGCAACAGGAGATCGCACTGGACGCCGCGTACCGCGCGCTCCGGTGGCTAACCGCCCCTCCGACAGTGCGCCCTATTGCAGGCAGCTCCACTGCAGGGCCTCGCTACGGAGGCACGGGGCTGCTCTACGAGAGCATGGCCGCCGACCCTGAGTTCGGAGAGGAGACCGAAGAACGGATGGAGGAGATTCTGGAGCGACGGGAACTGGAGCTCCCGTCCGACATCAGGGACTCGGTGTTCGATTAGCTGGAGGCCCTAGCAGAGCGAGAGTGGGAGCTCGAGGTGGCTTACCGAAGATTGTTGGACGGTGTGCCGCAGTCGAGCCTGAGCTCCCCGTGGTGGGACGGGTCGGCGGAAGAAGTCGACAGTCCCCAGGTGTGGGACCTATGGGAGGCCGAGGCGGACCCATGGGTGCCCGTGGAGGTCCCAGTAGAAGAAGTTGTCCCCGACACTCCGCAAGTGGACAGGGTGGCCGAGGCCACGGGTCCAGCGGAGGAGCTGGCAACGGGGCAGAGCGCCGCTGGCCTCTGCCCACTGCTTACAGTCTGCCCGGAGGTGCAGACAGATGGTCCACCCGGGATGGGTTGTGCGCAACCATTGATTGCCCCGGGGGGTGAAGAGACCATCCTTCCCCACGGGGATTTCCGACCAGCGGAAGAGCTGGCTACGGGGCAGAGTGCCGCTGGCCTCTGCCCACTGCTTACAGTCTGCCCGGAGGTGCAGACAGGTGGGCCACCCGGGATGGGTTGTGCGCAACCATTGATTGCCCCGGGGGGTGAAGAGACCCTCCTTCCCCAAGGGGATCTCCGACCAGCGGAAGAGCTGGCTACGGGGCAGAGTGCCGCTGGCCTCTGCCCACTGCTTACAGTCTGCCCGGAGGAGCAGACCGATGGTTTCCCCGGGATGGGTTGTGCGCAGCCATTGATTGCCCCGGGGGGTGAAGAGACCATCCTGCCCCAAGGGGATCTCCAACCAGCGGAAGAGCTGGCCACGGGGCAGAGCGCCGCTGGCCTCTGCCCACTGGCCACGGCCTGCCAGGTGGAGCAGACAGATGGTTCCCCCGGGCTGGGTTGTGCGCAGCCAGTGACGGCCCCAGGGGGGGAAGAAACCATCCTCTCGCAAGGAGATCCCCACTCAGCGGAAGAGCTGACGACAGGGCAGAGCGCCGCTGGCCTCTGCCCGTTCCTCCCAACTTGCCCCGAGGGGCGGAGCGAGGATGACCCCGTACGGCTGCCGTTGCAGCTGGTTATCTCCCTCTTCGGCTGCCAGGAAGAGCAGCCGGGTTTGACCTCGTTTGTCCTCTCGGTTGCCGTTCCCGTACCTGGCCCTCCAGCAGAAGAGCTGGCAACGGGGCAGAGCGCCGCTGGCCTCTGCCCATCTTGGCAACCCTTTGGCTCGGGGCCCTCCCGCAGCCACAGTTCTTTCCCACGGCTGACCTGGGCACCTGGGGCGCGTGCATTTAGCACCCGGTTTCCCCGGGTGAGCGATAACCCTGGAGGGGACGCAGGAGGTACTCCTCCCCAGACATATGTTCGTCCGCCCAACCGGGGTAACCCTGAGGACGTGGGGCCCCGACCAAGCTGGCACGGCCGCAAGGCCAAATGGAGAGGCCTGGTGGCCCGGCCTCCCCAGACAGACTACGGGCCTGGGAGCACCGACTTCCCTGGTATGACCCGGTGGGGTCAGACCAGGTGCGTCGAACTGGGGGAGGGGGAGGAGTGTCACGGAATGGCCCAGCACCCTCAGCCAGGGGCGGTGCGCACAGACATTGATTGGCCATGAACAGTTGGGTGCGGTGGCACGCACAGAGTTTTTAAGTACTTTTTATTAGATGTGATTATGTGTGGTGTAATGAAGTGTCCCCGTTGGTTTATTGCGTAATGTATTCTCCCTTTGTCTGCCTTGCCCGCCGCCATTTTCCGATCACCTTGTGGCGCAGTTCAGATTCTTCGATTCGGAAAATGGCCGATCCGAACCATCCGGTTCGAATCGTAAAATGGCCGATTCGGACCATCCGGTCCGAATCGGCGACTCCCCGATCTGAAATGGCCAATGGGTCCTGTGAGGGCGGGCAGGGATCCCCATTGTATGATAATGTGTGGAAAGTTGATAAATGCTTGAACTGTAAATAATAAAGCCAGATTTAGCAGTGCATCCAGCCTCGTCTGATGTGGTTATTTCCCCGCCGTATTTTATCCTCTGAGAATCCCTCGCGGTCTCAGGATACGGTGTCCACCCGGATCCGAACCGAATCGAGCGCTCTGTGCCTGCATCGAGCATCAGGGCAGAGGCGCTGCGGATGGTGTTCGGTTCCCAGAATATCTGACGGAGATCCGATCCGAAAGGCGCGGCCGTGTACCGCGCTTCGGTATTGCGAGGGATTGCGGTACGATCCGAATCCTTTGCCGATCCCGCCAGATCCGAAGCTTCCTCCATCCCCGATCCGAAAAGTCCTCCACTTGAGATCCGAAGGTTTTACCCGCACCGAGATCGGAAACGTTTCCCGCAGAAGATCCGAAACGTTTCCCACATAAGATCCGAAGAGTCCTCCGCGGTTGGCAGATCCGATCTCCACAGACGTCCCACACCCACAAGGTCAGTGAACCAGCTGCTCGGGACGCTGAGTACCGTATGGCTCAGTGGTCGGGCTGGTTCTAGGCAGGGGTCCCCTCCACCGCCCGCTAACCCTTCCCCAGGGTCACGCCAGGTCGCACGAGACGCCGAGTGTGCGTCACTCGGTAGTCGGGCCAGCGGTAAGCGACGGGGGCACGCAGATAGAGCACACCCGCAGGCGGAACAACATCCCATTCCGTCATAGGCCACATACATTTTTTTTTATTAATGGGATTTCTTTATCTTTACAAGTGCTTTGAGTTCTGGGAGTCAGAGTGGTCTCTGTGCTGTCAAAACACACTCTGAGTTCTGCCTGAGAGTGATAGTGTGAGTTGGCTCTGTATGTTATGAATTATCTTTATATGTTTGATACAGAGCTCAGCCTGGCAGTGATAGTAGTGTCAGTATCAGTGTGCTGTGTGTGGAGAAATAGATGGAACATGCCCTTGATATCTAGCTTTTTCCCTGCTCCCCTGGGCTCACAGTCTTACATCCTAGGGGTTCCGCATTGAGTAAATACAAGCACCGTACGCCCCTGCCTGCAGCTCACAGCATTCAGACCAGTTTCACTACTTGCTGCCTGGTGTTAATGAGAACAGCACAACCCTATGTGTGCACCACATGTACCTGTGAGGTTTGTTTGGTTTTATAGCATATGGACTTTCTTTTCCTCCAATATCTCCACAACTGTGCTTGCTCTACAGATGCCATTTGGCCCATGCTCTGGGAGATTTAACCCCTGGACTGCACACTCCTAGAGAGCAGATAGCACTGCAGTGAGTGCCCTGCAGGGGCTGATACCTTTCCTTTGTAGCAGCAGGAGGAGGAGACTCAGTCAGACGCTAAAGCAGCATGGGACTTCCACATGCTGCCAGCACTCAGGTAGCCACACCCACAAGGATGGGGGGGAGGTGATGAACTGCTGGCACCTTCCCTAATTATGTGAACAACTTTTCTATCATAAAGCCAGTTTCCTAGGGTAAATTGCATACCTGTCCGGCATGAATTTAAACAGGCTGCTCATTCCCCCCATTGCCCTCCTACCCAGGGCCGGCCCAAGCCACTGTGCTGCCTGGAGCGATGAATGAGATGCTGCCCCCCCCCCCAAAAAAAATGTGCCTGGATCTGCCCCTGTGTAGCCGCAGGATGCACAGCATGCTTTATACCCCCAGAATCACAGGGTGTATGTAATGTGACTCCAGGATGCACAGGGGGCTCTGCATTGCCTTGCCAGATAAGATAATAGCCATAACCTGATGTCACCCCCATGTCACCCTCCAGCAGTTCTTTACTCCTGTAATCCACTCTATCCTGGACTGTAATGCTCTCAGCTCTCAATGATCAGCTACATGAGAGTGGCTGCACTCCCCCTGCTACTCCCAGTACAGACAGGCAGGCATAGAGATCAGTGCTGGGCTCACCATGTTGCCAGCTTCTGCTGCTCGCACTCAACTTTAATGAGGGACCCTGCATGGATCTCATCTCTGTCCTCACTGCCACGGAGCTACAGTAAAGCTGGTGGGAGACACAGAAGGAGAGGAGACGTTGATCTCTGTATTAGACCATCTGCAATGCAGCTATCTGTGACTGGGGATGGGAAGGATCTCCCCTGGAGGTCAAAACCTCCCACTCCTTGTCCTATGGAGATTTGGGGCACGTTTAAGGGATGCTGTCAGCTTCTGTGATGATCTTGTTCAGCATGGAAGTAACACAATCTTGCCTGGTTTGATGCCTCTGTCCTCCTGCCATGGATCTGAGTTTTGGGAAGCCAAAGGAGACCTCCACGGGGGGGGGGGGGCTAGGGTCTAATGCAGTGGAGGAAAAGGCTGCCCAGGGGAATCTTACCTTAGAGGTATCCCCTGGCTGCTGCCCAGCTGACCCTGCTCTACTCCTGTCCTGCAGTCTCCTCTTCTTCACGCCTCCCTCTCACATGGTGGAAACAGGAAGACATGCTTGAGGATGGGGAGGAGCAGCCTGACCGGAAGG
This sequence comes from Leptobrachium leishanense, assembly GCA_009667805.1. Lineage (NCBI taxonomy): Eukaryota > Metazoa > Chordata > Amphibia > Anura > Megophryidae > Leptobrachium > Leptobrachium leishanense. The sequence goes on along the minus strand of CM019068.1, from coordinate 1,696,752 downwards.
TGTCTTGCTCAGCACTGCAGCTGATGAGTGACAGCTACTGGCAGCTCCTCCCCAATATTCCTCCTGCAAGTCTTCAGCGCGGAAGCCATGAGCAGCAAAAATATGCCGCTACACAAAATTTGCCGCTTAGCGCCCGGATGAATATAAAAACTGAAGTGATTAGTCTTGAGTGAAACCCCCATCAATCAAGACTACAGGCAGTGACAACCATATACTTTGGGGAATGGGGACACACAGGAAGCAAATTCTGCAGGGTCTCTCAGTATCCAGAAACCATGCATTGCCACAACACCATAAAGAAGCACCCACAGAGAGCTACAATTTTGCTTTAAAATCCTTTCCTCCCGGTCCCGGGCTCCAGTGGTGGAGTGCTGGCTGCACACACATACCTCGTGCCGGGGATCTAGAGGAGAGACTAGTGAGCTACGGGGAATAAGATCCGCCCCCTCTCTCTGCCGCTCTTCCCCCTGCTGCTCACGTGTGTGGGGGCGCGGCCCTAAACCAGATCCAGCGACGAAAATTATACATTCGCCAGGAAAAAAAGAGTGCAGCGACGGCAAAAATATGCCGCCCCCTCGCCTGCCCTAGATTCTGCCGCTTGGAGCGCCTGCTCCGCAGTGCACCATGGTCGGGCCGGCCCTGCTCCTCACCCCTGGTGCCACCCCGGTATCATCCCTCACCGTGACAGAATGAACCAGCCCAATACTAATGAGCCCGCAGTGCTGCACTTAATGGTGGAGCTACTGAAAACCACCTTCCAGGAGCTATTCAAGAACCTGGCTGATACCCTGATGCAAATGCTGCAAACTTTTTTGGGCACCTCAACTAAGGTGTGTGCTCCTCCAAATAAACGTTGTGATCCCCTATCTCCTGAAGAGCGTGTCAGGAGACAAAATAGCAATTTGTGCCTGTATTGCGGGGCAGGATCACACTGGATATCGAATTGCCCAGAAAAAAACCCCAGATCAGCGTTTGTCAAGCCAGCACCGGTTTCCAAGCCAGCTGCAACTCCCAAACATGCTCAGGTGCGTAGAGCTCTGAAGCAGCCCCAGGCTTCCAGGCCTGCTACAGCCACTGTGTCTACACCTGCTTCTAAGAGACCTGCCGTCCCTAGGCCGGTACCCCTACCCAGACCGGCCCCCATGAGATTTCCTGAACCCAATCCTGCACCTCGAACAATTCATGCACCTATACCTGTCCCCAGACAAACTGTACCCAGGCATGTGACGTCTCTAGAGGTCAGCGACACCCCCATGGACTTTGAAGATACATCCATAGAACCGGAGCCGATGGACGTTATGTATATACAGGTTCCAGGCGTACCTACTCCTATCACTCCCAGCCAGAATGTACCACGTCAGACAGCCCGACGCTCCAGAGGACCTCCAGGTCAAAATACGGGGTCTTTGGGGTTCGATGCTCCCATCAAGGGGTGGCGTAATCTCTATTCCTCATCCAGCGATGACCTCGAGTGGGGTTATGGTGAGGAGGTGGTAGAAGGGGATGAGGACAGTGATTCCTGGCTGTTCAACTATCCTTCCCTTGGTGAGGAATCAGAAGTGGAACCGGGAGACACGGAGAAGACACCTACCCCAATGCCATCTTCTTATGTGGGCACAAGATTCAACGGTGATTCTGCCTCCTATCTCTCGCCCTCTGTCACCAACGCCAGACGTTCAAGGGACATTCCTGTCGCTCCAGATCCCTTACCTGAGGACCCAGCTCCCTATACAGTGCAGGGCATCTATGCTGTACCCACCTCTGTACCATCCGACTATGTGGGCACCCTCATTCCTGACACATCAGCTGACCCATCACCGGAGGACCAAGTCACTGCTTCAAATGGGACTGTGGTGCGTCGCAAAGACCTTGACATTTTTGAAAAGGGGTTACTCCGGCGTAGGGAGATCGAAGAGCGGATGCCATCTGGTTACATGGGCACCCTCATTCCTGAGACATCACCTGAGAAAAAAGAGCGTAACCCCAAGATCCCTGAAGACTCTGATGCAGACTTTATTTTGTCTCGTGCTTGCTTTTCACCCATCGCGACTGAGGACGATGAAGAGAGAATGCCATCCGGGTACATGGGTACTCTCATTCCTGACATGTCTGCTGCCTCCAGGAAAACCAAGACCAAGGCACGACGGCGTCAGAGGAAGGCACGTGCCCAACCCTGTACCACTACTCCTGACCCCCGTTCTGCCCTCCAGTGGTGTGATGAGTACTGCTCCCAGCACCCACCAGAGTGACCCGTGCCTGGTCATGGCAGTCCTGCTGCCATCCTTGGTCACTCGGAGCGTGACCTGAAGGGGGAGGTACTGTCATGCCCCATGGCTACCACCATCCTGAAAACCCCCCCTGGTGGTTCACTTCCATCCTGTTCCTGCCCTGCAGCCAGCAAACCAGCATCCAGCAGTGCAAAAGTTAAAACACAAACATGTGACACACGAAATAAAGGGCTCAGCCCCACTCACACTCACTGCTGGTTCATTACGGCTAATGCTCATGAAGAGTGAACATCCTTGCTTCATTGCTATTCCGATACCTGATCCTGATTTCCAATACCTGGTTCCTGCTACTACAACCATCATACCCATCATCCCTCTGCTATCAACCTGGTCAGTCATCATATTCATCCACCCTCCTCTACCCTTATCCTCTGTTTATTTGTGCAGACCACTGCACGCTGGGCTCATACTCTCCTCACCCCTGGTGCCACCCCGGTACCATCCCTCACCGTGACACCGTTGCTATTTGTAACCTATGTCAGATGAGGCTCAAGCTTGGGAAAGACACCGGACGCTTAGGTACCACGTGCTTGAGGTGACATATGACAACCTGCCACGCATCCCGTTGGCGCAAAACTTTGTGTAGGTCCTCCTCACCTGTCTCTACCCCCACTATATGTCCTGCCATGTCATTGACTCCAACCTCCACTGACAGGGATGATGCTACAGTAATGGATGTACCAGGTCCTTCCTCACAATGTGACAGCATTACATCAGCTGAAGATTTACGCAGTCAGATTACGTTGCTCCAGCTGCTGCAGCGTAAAAAAAATATAGTCCCAACCATCCCCAAGCACAGCGTCTAAATGCCAGCTTAGCAAAATTACTCGCATTGCAGCTGCTGCCTTTCCAGCTGGTGGACTCTGCTTCCTTCCGTGAATTTGCTGAATGTGCTGTACCACAGTGGCAGGTTCCAAAATGCCATTACTTTTCACGCAAGGCCATTCCAGCACTATACCAGCACGTGGAAGACAATGTTATCGAGTCATTGGGAAAGGCAGTCAGCAGCAAGGTGCATGTGACTTTAGACACGTGGTCCAACAAGCATGGACAGGGCAGTTACATTTCCTTCACGGCACAATGGGTAACTCTGATTGCAGCTGGGAGGGATCCAAGACGGGACTCTGTGCTGGAGCTTGTTCATCCACCACGCCTCCAGAAAGCTGCTTGTATGAGGTCTGTCTGCTCTACCACCACCTCTCCCTCTTCCTTCTCCTCCTCCTTCTCTGTCTCTGGCGAAGTGGCAGTTAAACCGACGCGTTACAGGGGCTACGCAATGGCTCAAGCAAAAAGATGCCATACTGTGCTTGAGCTGGTTTGTTTAGGGGACAGGAGCCACACCGGGCCAGAAATTATGTCAGCTCTGCAGGGGCAGGTGCAGAGATGGTTAACTCCATGCCAGCTTCAGCTGGGAATGGTCGTCTGTGATAATGGCAGCAACCGTCTCTCCGCCCTACGCCTGGGTAAACTGACGCATGTACCATGCCTAGCACACGTCCTAAATCTGGTGGTAGAGCATTTTCTAACCAGGTACCCAGGGCTGGCAGAGCTTCTCAGCCAGGCCAGAAAAGTCTGCAACCACTTCAGACGGTCATTCCCAGCAAGTGTTCGCCTGGCAGAAATTCAAAGAGAATTACACCTTCCCACAAACCGTCTGATCTGTGACATGCCCACCAGGTGGAACTTGACATTAGCAATTCTGCAGCATCTGCACAAGCAGCAGAGGGCCATCAATGAGTACCTTTGTGAGTATGGCACAAGGACAGGTTCAGGTCAACTTGGTTGTTTTTCCCCCCGCAGTGGCTGATGATCAAAGATGCATGCACTGTGCTGTCACCATTTGAGGAGGCAATGAGGATGGTGAGCAGGGACAGTGCATGCATCAGTGACACAATTCCTTTAGTGTTCCTGCTGGAGCACACTCTGCTGGGAATTATAGATGTGGCTCTAGAGGCAGAGCCGCGGGAGGAAGAAGAGGCCTTCCCTAGCTCTAAAGGCCCCAGTCTTTCTGCAGACAGCATTCCAGCGGGTCCTCCTCAGATCAGACGGGAGGAGGAGGAGGGATATTTAAGTAGTGGGGGCATTGAAGGTGGGGATTCCTCAAGGGAGGGTTTTGTGTGCCCAGAAACACAAGGACTAGTACGTGGCTGGGAGGAGGAAGTGCATAATGGGGGTCATCTTCATTGACCAGGAAGACTTCGAAGCTAATGCCACCTCCAACCTATGCTGCATGGGCTCCCTTATCCTGAAAAGGACCTCAGGATTTGTGCTATCAAGGAGACGGATCATTACTGGTTGGCACGCCTTCTTGATCCACTATACAAGTGTAAAGTTGCAGAGCTCATCCTGCCCACACAGAGGGAGCACAGGATTAAAAAACCTGAGGACACTCTAAAGCGACACTTGTGTAACACCTATCCAGGCACTGGTAGGGTACCAAGTGATGACACAGGTGCTTCTGAGGCTGCGGATGATCAGAGGAATAGTGGTGAAGGCCGGGGCCGCTTTACTGATGCCTTTTTAAATTTATTTAGTCCACAACGCCCAGGGACGTCAAATGTAGGCACCCATTGCCAGCGTCTTCTCCGTATGGTGCAGGACTACCTAGGGGCAAGGGCAGACCTGGATACCTTTCCAGCAGATGATCCACTGGCTTACTGGGTGTTGAGATTGGATCACTGGCCAGAACTTAGCCAATATGCTATGCAGCTACTAGGTTGCCCTTCATCCAGCATGCTTTCTGAAAGGACGTTCAGTGCCGCTGGCGGTTTTGTCACAGACAAAAGAGTGCGTCTGTCCACCGACTCTGTAGACCGGCTGACATTTATAAAAATGAATCAGTCCTGGATCAGCAGCTATCAATCCCTTGATGCTGACGTAACGGAATAGATCGGGATGTCTTCTGCATTCACAAAACCTCCACCACTGAACTCTTCCACAATACCACAAAGGGGTTACGGTGTGAATGCACTTGCTGCCACCAAAGGCACAATATTTGGGTGCACTGACGCCTGTACCAGATTTATAGCATTTTAATTTTTTGGACCGCAGGGTCCAACCCTGCACTTTTCCACAATACCACAAAAGGGTTACGGTGTGAAGGCACTTGCTGCCACCAAAGCAGCACTGACACTGACGTCTATATTACCAGATTTATATAATTTTAATTTTTTGGACTGCAGGGTCCAACCCTGCACTCTTCCACAATACCACAAAAGGTCTTATGGACAAGAATATGTATCTGCTTTAATAATATTCAAAGGCCTAGAAAAATGCTCATTTAAGCTTGCTATGTCTTTAAGAGATGATTAATATAACTGTCTTTACAGATAAAACCAAAATGTATTTTGCGTAACTTCGCTGTTTCTGTAGAATAGCTAACTGCAAAGTCATGAGGAATTTATTTCGGTATTAAGAACAAGGGTGCGGACCCTCTTGCTTCCTGGTACAGGACATCACAGGACATCACCCACACACCCATGATGTAGAAAAACGGCTGACTACGCCGATGACGCATGATACCTTGACCTTTGGAAATAGCTGATGTTTGATTCTCATTTATTTAATAAAATGAACTGTATGTGCACAATTTTATGCTGAAGTCAATCAAATTGATAAGTTGACTCCCACCTGCTTACGCATAGAACTGCTATAAAACATGTATCAAAATCTAATAAAAGATCAGAGAGATCACTGGTTTTGTCCAGAGAGGCTGCATAGACCCATTCGTTGTCTGTGTGATTTCTTTAAGTGCGTAGCTTAACTTACCTGATTTCTCCACCGATTAGAACAGAGACTGGCATCCGAAGGAAGAGGATATTGTCCTCCATCACAATTTGGCACCTGCAACATGGGGTCCTGGGTTAAAAAGTCTTTGCCATCATGCCACCACCAAGGATTTCCTGGCGGGACCACACCAGAACCGGAGCCTTATCAACTTCGTAACCTCACACCTTTTGATATCTTGCCGGTGACGTGTTCTGGTTTGTGATCCTACCCCCAGGAAATCCCAGTGTGACGCTTGGGAAAGGCATCAAAAGTGGGTTTTATTTAACTTTGCCCAGGTGCCCGTTATACTGACCCACGACTCGCATGCCAGTTGTCTGCTTGTTTGTATGTCTGTTCATGGTTCTTTGAATTGACGGCATATTTTCTGATAAAGCATTGTGATTTGGTTGTTAATCAGAGAGATTATCGCGATCCTGTGGTAACAAGTGGGGTGTACCTGGTTAGCTATCTCCAGGCGGTAACAGGTGATGTGATGTAATAGACGCATACCTGGTAGTAGGACTTTCCTAACAGTAACCGGTGAACGCAAGCTTAGTAGTAGGATGCGATATATCTCTGATTGAAGTATAGTTTGATTGACAGTCAGAGGGGTTTTTGTGAGTACCGGTATATAGAGGATGCATTAGACATATCTAGTAGTAACTCACAAGAATATATATATCTAGTAGGAACAGGTGACGCGGTAAAGGAAGCACCTGTAGGATATATATGCTGCGGTAAAACAGGTATTAATTATACCTGCTAACAGGATCCTATATTTGGAATATAGGGGAGGACGAGACGCTTTATTGTCGTGGTTAAAATAGGACACGATAGATATAGGTCTATCCTCATTTCTGTTGATAAACTGCGTGAATGTGAAATTGATCAGGAAAAGAGCTAACGATTAAAGAATGGGTAATGAACAGAGTAGCCATGCTAGATTATGGAATGTAGACCCCATGTAAATTAGTTGAGGAAAGAACAGTTAAACGGAATGTGATGAAACTTCTCGGTAGAAAGCAGAGGAATGGAGAAGTTTATTGAAGAATAAAAAAGGAATGTTGATAGATAATGGATTATGGAATGTAGCAGAAGCATGGTATAGGGTTGCAAAGGAGATTGAGAAGGAGGGGTGGATAGAAACAGTGGAAAGTAAGAAGGGAAAAACTAATTAGACACCACCTACCCTTCCCACCAAAACACCCAGGAAATCTGATAATTTCCCACCATCCACAATCCCAGGTTTAGGCGTTTCCACCAAGATGATGTCTGACCAAGCAACTACTATAAATGTAATATACATCCATATACACAAATACACATATATATATGTGTATGTATATAAAGTATGAGACGAAAAAGGTATAAATTTAATCGGCAGTTCGACAGGGACGCCTGTTCCGACTCGTGTAAATGGTTACAAAATATGATGAATTTTTATAAGTGGGATGAAAGTTATTTTAAACCAGAATCTGATAATCTATAGGATGCGGATGATAGTTTATGAGTCAATGTGAGAAGTGGTTAGGAAAACCTATCCTAGATATGGCAACTACAGGTTGCTTTCCAGTAGAGAGCATTAAGAAGGACATGTAGGTGAATAGTATGTATGTATGTCAGAGATGTAAAGCACGGTAAGCAAAGTCCAAAAGCAAAGTAGACAGATGAGACATGACACCTGCTTTGTTTGTGACATGATTCCATTGTTAGGTGCTTGCCAAGAGAATCTGTGTTGTTTACTGTTAGAAACATAGAAACATAGAAAAATGTCGGCAGATAAGAACCTTTCGACGCATCTAGTCTGCCCAATTACATGGATACTTTGCCTGGATTTATCTTTTGTTTAGGATAGCCTTATGCCTATCCCATGCTTGCTTAAATTCAATTACTGTTTTGAGTGTATATATGTACTGTTGTAGTGTATATGTGAAGTATAAGATGTACGTATGCAGAATTATTATTCTTGTAGATAGAAACGTTTGTCTATATTAATTGAGGGATTTTTGCTAACGCCCTAATGTTTTATTATTTTAGTAAAAAATAGTTTTATACAAAATATTCTCGGGATAGAGAGGCTACACATTCTATCAGTATTGCTCTGCAGGACAGAGTGCTACGGAGCCCGATAGAGATAAGTGTTCATAAAAGAAAAAAGTGAGCTTTAAAATATCCCGTATTATATTGTTTTACGTTTTTTCTTATGTGAAAAAAAAGGGAAAGCAGGACGCAGACCAGAAAGTGAAACTAGAAAGATTAAATTGGTTCCCCTTTTTTTCTATGAACATGCAGATATTTTAACCCTGTAGGGAGAGAAAAAAAAAACAAGAAATATACAACTCTATGCAATTTAAAGGTAGAGCAAGTTTTTTTTTACCTCCTGCAATAGCTTATTTTGGTTTAAAATGGATAGTATGCAAACTGTTGGTATCAGAGGATTGCAGGTTTTTATTTTTTTAAGGAGAAATGCGTATTTTGTATAGGATTTTCTAGTTAATGACGACCCCACAGACAGAGTGTGACCTAGCTATGTACATGATAAAGTTACTAATGCCAGAAAAGTTTTGTCCCCCAATTCTCTAACCGCTCAAGATATTAGTTACAACAGTCTAGTGATGCCTGCTGATTAAGTATTAGTTTGCATAATAAACAGAAAGACGTGAGCAGCCCCGAGTATTGGCACCGCATGACATTTCTGCCTTCCTCCAAAAAACCCAGCCCAAATAACTGTCCTCCGCAAGGCACCTGCGCCTGCAATGTTCCGTACTGCTCCTGGATAACATCGCCCTCTTCCGACACCTTCACCTGGCTGCTCTCTTTCATTTTCCTGAGGGGGGGTGACGATGCTGATAGTTCCCAGAAACAGCACACCTGCCCTCTGTGTGCAATACTCCTCTTCACAGCCCCTTACCTGACACTGTATGGCTCCCGCTTTGCAGACGAGTCTGGGAAATATCACACCGGGTGCGCAGTCACAACCGAATTTTCAATTCTGTTCAACTTCCCCCCTCGCCCCACACCCTTTGTGCCCGAAAAAAAAAAAAGCGGAACTACACGCGCTTACACAGGCCTGCATAATCAGTGCTCAAAAGACAGCCAATATATACACAGACTCAAGATATGCGTACGGGGTCACCCATGATTTTGGCGTGCTATGGCGAAATCGGGGTTTCCTGACAGCAGCAGGCACACCTGTTAAACATGGGAAAGCCATACAGTCCCTTATGGACGCTCTACTTCTACCACAACAGGTTGCAGTGCTAAAAGTAAAAGCACATGGAAAGCTTAATACACCAGAAGCTGATATTAAATCATTTAGCAGACCAGGCAGCAAGACAGGCAGCCACTCAGACACAGGAAAAGGAACTCGAGCAGCTAGCCTCACTACTAGTACAGACTCCTGTCTCAGAACTACAACTCACACAGTTGCAGGGCTCTGCATCACACAGTGAGAAGGGAGACTGGGGAGAAAAGGGGGGCCACAAGCATGCACGGACTCCTCTGCATAAGAAATAAAGTGTGCTTACCTAAGGCACTCTATCCAGCTGTAGTACATTGGGCACATGGGCCCTCACACCTCTCAAAAACATTGATGAATGCCCTCATCGGTCTACACAATCTGTGACCTTTCAAAATACTGTTCGGCACAGCCCCCAGACTAGGGTGCTATTTCCCTCAACAATTACAGTTACAGTCTGACAGCCTAGTAAAATATGTCACCAGTGTTTCAAAAACATTAACTGATATCTATGGTCAGATGTTCTCTTGCATTCCAGACCCTGAAAGTATTGACGGCACTCATCAACTAGTCCCGGGAGATTGGGTACTAGTGAAGAAGTTTCTTCGGAAAAATCCACTTGAGCCCAGATACGACGGTCCTTTCCAGGACCTCCTCACAACAGCAACGTCAGTAAAGCTGGAAGGAAAATCCGCCTGGATCCACGCTTCCCACTGTAAAAAGACCTGTACACCAGAAATGGACCAGACAACAACCCAAGCATGATTATGTATATCCTTCTCATTTGGGGGGTGGAAATCCAGGGGCAAAATGTGACTGTCATAATGGGACAGGCGGCTGTTGCTATGGTGCAAGAAGTTGTGGGGGAACAGGTGGGCATTGGCATAATTCCACAGGTTGTCAAACAGATTGCTGATGCCACGGCAGTTGCTGCCGCCGAAAACAAACTAACCACTTTCTGGTACAATTCCTCTAACACTCGAGTGGCCACTTACACCTTTAACTATTGTAATGTAAACCCTTTCCCAGGCCCCCACCTGCAGTGTATCCAGAGAAATGGGATCCCACACAATTATAATATATATGTGCGTTACCAATAGCTATTGGGGACAGGAGTGTGGTAGTTGGGGATCAGTGGGATGGAATACTGGAGTTCCCTGGGGACACAAGCCACAGATCGCCCTAGACAGAATGGATAACAATGGTAAATCACTTCTTGCTCGCATGACACTGAAAATGGCCCCAAACACATGCCCCGCCCAAGAATTGCAGGAATCAGATGATGACACAGTATTTAAATCTAGAACAGGGGCGACGGCACTGAAACTAATCCTAACCCTAGAAAATCCTGGACCTGGGGATGCGGGTACCTATATTCTGGGAATATGGGAAAAAGAGGGGTCAGAAAATCCCTGGAGCCTGGGAAAATTTTGCCTACGAGATATGTACCTTGCCCCTGACTGGGTTCCTCCGCACCAACAGTCCAAACCCCTTAATCACCACATGGTGATCTCTTCCAATGGTATAGTAGCCATCACTAATCCCACGTTCGAGGATACTATGGCCATGGAAACAGGTTACTCGGATATGAATGTTTGGCTAGAATGGATGAAATATAGCAATTGGTTCTGTTGTGGGAATGAGCGCTATATGTGTGGTAGTGCTAGGCCTCATCTAGGTACGGTACCTCTCAATATCCCCGAGGATATCGAGGAATGTTTTCTCAGTTTGTTTACCAAACAACACTCTAAATCACGATGCTTGCAAAGAATGGAAGTCCAGATACCCCCTCCAGACACAAAACCCAGACTCACAGAGAGTATCACTATCTACCCCAGGAACTACACCTGTTACTCCTCTTGGGGGACCGGTGGCCGGGTAGTTGGAAACTTCACAGAAGGTTATTGTGCGCGGTACAGCGCTGTGGAGAAGGAGAAAGTGCAAAACCAGGTGATATCCCTGGGAGATGTCTATTGGATCTGTGGTGACCTGCGAGTCCGCTCCCGCTTGGTAGGTGCGTGGGACGGTGAGTATGCCTTGGCTAAAGCCATCATGCCCCTCCACATCCTGCCCCTCCACATCCTGCCCTCTGATGATGATCTGCCAATAGCCCACACACCCGGACTCACTAGACAAAGGAGACAGGCGAAACCTGTACCTGGCAGTTTCGATCCACACGTCTACATTGATGTCATAGGAATCCCAACTGGGGTGCCTAATGAGTTCAAAGCTAGAGACCAGGTAAAGGCGGGATTCGAATCTTTAATCCCCATGATAACCATCAACAAGAATGTTGATTGGATTAACTACATCTATTACAACCAGCAGAGGTTTGTTAACTATACCCGAGATGCCCTCCAGGGTTTGGCCGACCAGCTAGGCCCGACCTCTGCGATGACCTTCCAAAACCACATGGCCCTCGATATGCCAGAGAGGGGTAGGGTCTGTAAGATGCTGAAAGGTACTGGTGGCTCCTGTTGCACCTTTATCCGGGATAACACAGGCCCCACTGGTAAGGTCACTAAAGCCATTAAACAATTGGAAGACCTGTCTGAGGAACTGAAGAAGAACTCTGGTATTACTGATCCATGGGATCAGTATTTTGGTCGGATGAGTGGCTGGCAGAATATCCTCACACAAATAGGGATAGTTATCCTAGTAGTAATGGTTCTGTTGGCGGTGATTGGATGTTGTGTTTTACCCTGCATTAAAAAGGTTGTAGAAAGAACTGTGGAGTCCACTACCCCTGTTATGCTTAGACACTTGTGTGGGGACACTGGGGAGAACATTGACACCTCCTATGTTAGTCTACAATTTATGGAGATACCTAAGAATGAGATTTATGACAAACTCCACCCATCAGTGATGAAGCAAAAGATAAATCAGGGTAAAGTATCCATGTAATTGGGCAGACTAGATGGGCCGAAAGGTTCTTATCTGCCGACATTTTTCTATGTTTCTATGTTTCTAACCACAGAGTTATGAATCCATGCACCCCCTCCCTTGGGAAACCCGTATGTGAACTAACTATGAGACGAGGTTAGTGACCTATTGCAAGATGAGTTCGAGGCCCGATTCTTGACCCACCGGTCTCGACTACGCCCAAAGTCCAGATTACAAAGGGGTTTTACTCAATATGAGTTTCGTGTCTCAAACTCCGGTGAACATTGCAGATGGCTGGCGAGACTATTAGGGGAATGGATGAAGGCGCAGCTCATCTCCAAGGGGACACTTGAGAAATGTGCATTTTAAGGGGGGACTGTTATGGACAAGAATATGTATCGGCTTTAATAATATTCAAAGGCCTAGAAAAATGCTCATTTAAGTTTGCTATGTCTTTAAGAGATGATTAATATAACTGTCTATTCAGATAAAACCAAACTGTAACCCTTTGTGATGGAGGACAATATCCTCTTCCTTCGGATGCCAGTCTCTGTTCTAATCAGTGGAGAAATCAGATAAGTTAAGGTGCGCACTTAAAGAAATCACACAGACAACGAATGGGTCTATGCAGCCTCTCTGGACAAAACCAGTGATCTCTCTGATCTTTTATTAGATTTTGATACATGTTTTATAGCAGTTCTATGCGTAAGCAGGTGGGAGTCAACTTATCAATTTGATTGACTTCAGCATAAAATTGTGCACATACAGTTCATTTTATTAAATAAATGAGAATCAAACATCAGCTATTTCCAAAGGTCAAGGTATCATGCGTCATCGGGCGTAGTCAGCCGTTTTTCTACATCATGGGTGTGTGGGTGATGTTCTGTGATGTCCTGTACCAGGATGCAAGATGGGTCCGCACCCTTGTTCTTAATACCGAAATAAATTCCTCATGACTTTGCGGTTAGCTATTCTGTTGAAACAGTGAAGTTACGCAAGATATATTTTGATTCTCTTCTGAAAAGACAGTTTTATTAATTCAGTTCTTAATGACATATTAACTACTTAAATGAGCATTTTTCTAGGCCTTTGAATATTATTAAAGCAGATACATATTCTTATCCATAACAGCCTCACAAGTCATCAATTTGATTCAAAGGGAGGTAAGAAGGATTGGTGCATGTTGCTGCCTTCCCCTCTGAAGATGGACTCACTGACTGTTCTTGTCAAAGCCTGGACCATCAAGATCTGCAAGAATTATGTTAATGTTTGCATTATTTTCCCTTGTTCCTCCCTTCCCTCATGTTTTTCAGATGTTCCTGGAAAAGAATCTTCATTTACTTGTTTTTGAATTTTAACTAAAGTTATTGAATTATAGAAATCATAGATTTTGACAGGGAGTGTCATGTTTCACATGACTTGTGATTTGCCTTTAAGAATTACACATGTCTCATCTACCCCTGGGTTTCTCTCCTCCCCTCCTCATGGTTCAGTGATTTTCTGTCCAGATAGCTCCACCCTTGTTCAATTCCCAGTAATCCTTTGCAAGCCTCATGGACCCAGATCGCACTATGATTTTTTGACCTATCCGATGTATAGTGTTGTGGATTTTCTACAGTTTATGGAATAAAACTTCATCAGATCTTCAAGGTGTCATCTGGATTGAGTCACTGTCTGTAATTCATCTAAGACTGGGAGTTATCGCCATCTCATCACAACTGTAAGTTAAGAGATCACATTCTCAGTGCTTTGGTGGAGAAACAGAACAAGTAGGCCCCTATTACACTCTTCGCGCAAATGCGCTCGCGCTGCGTAATTTTTTTGCGCACACAAAAAAAGCTAGCGCACGCAAATTAACGCGGTATTACGATCAGAGCACATTTTTTCTTCCTTCAAGATTTTTCGTGCGCAAATCCGACGTGCAAAGCCGTTCGCAAATGAACGTTGTGCAGGAATCGGTGGGCAGACTGTTTTTTCATGGGATTCAGCCAATCAGAATTGAGAACCACCATTTTCTAACGTTAGGTTGTTGCGCCTGTCAAAGTCAATCTGCGTATATATGCTGCAGCAAAAAAAAAAATAACACAATTTATTAATTTTATTGTTTGGGTATGTGTAGAATGTGTAACTGTACTGTGCTGTATTTTTTTTTTCGTGCTGGTGTATTTCGTTTCGGCCAGGACGATCAAATTTACAGTTACCACCTGCTTTTAAATGACATTACGAAAATGCGTGCAAACTTTCGTTGCGCAAAGATTGTAATACCATCTGTGTACCAGCGCACAAACGCATTTGCGCTGTCAATGTTAAGTATAGGATGCACGCACGGACTTGCGCTCGCGCTGGGTTCGCGCAGGGTCAATCGCGGTAGACGATTACGCGCATCGTTTGCGTGAATGTCGAAATACAGCGTTCTGCGCAAATGGTTTTGTCCTCGTGCAAATGTGCATTTGCGTGCGCGCAAAACTGATGCGCGAGGAGTGCAATAGAGCCCGTAGTGTCTGATAATTTTTATTACGTTACTATTCACACGAATAATTTAAGTTACTGTGGTTCATTATGCGGAAATGCCTCTGCGATCTTTCAATTTATCTCAACTGTAGTTAGAATACTTGGTGCTTTTTGCAACATCATGTGATATCCCGCACTAATCCGTAACAAATTCCTGAGAATATTCTGGCTATCATGATGGTGTATTTATAGATCTTGCTACATGTAGCTGCTGTTGTACACCTTATTTGTATGCTAATGCTACAGTGTTTCATTTACCAAGGTTTTCCAACCAATAAATGTGAACAACGGCATTACAGTATATTCATTCTCTCATTCCAAATCATGTCAATACGTATATAGGCACTACTCTTACTTTGGTTAGATTTTGTCTATCGGGAGTTGTACCATTTTGTGGCGTCTAAGAAGCAATTTAGTCGTAATCAATCCCATTAATTTAGGTGGCATGGTTCACCTTCTCGTTAGGGAGGTTACATCTTTCAATTGTTATCTTTTAATTGTGTGATGTATAAATTGTATTCGTAATAATAAAGTTTATTTAGGTAGCCGGTGTCCACCATTTTGTTTTTGTCTATATTACCAGGGTTATGCCTAATTGACACTGGCTTTACTTCGATCCCTGATGTCTCTATTCTCTTTATTTTGTTAAATGTAAAAGTGAACTTGGAGATGTTTTGAAGGTGCAGACCTTTCTTTTGTGTAGAATGTAAACAGGTTTGAGTAATGTGTGATTATGCAAGAGGGCTTTTCTCTTTAACTGTTATCTGTTTGAGGAGTCGTGAGTCTGTGGCATTGTTTGACTGAAAAGGCAATCTGATCTATTGGAACAATAGATTATGTAAATGCTGTGTGATAACTGAATTCTAAGGAATGTTTACTGTAAATAACTAACTGACCTAATGTAATTAGAGTTTTAGTAAGTCAATGTTGGTCGTTTCGTATGTAAATGTCATGGTCCACCCCGTGTACCTGTCTTGCACACCTAGATCTAAGAACTTTGCCCTGGATCTCTTCTTTCTTGGATTCCAGTCCAGGTTTTACCCAGGCTCTGCACCTGGACCAGGCTCCTGGAGATCCAGCCTGTCTTCCATTTCTAGCCCTGGACTTCCAGCTGAGGCCTATCCGTGTTTAAGCCTCCTTAAAAGGCAGAGAGACCCAGCCAGCAGTGGGTCTGCATTGTTCTCCCTGACTGAGGTCATCTGGATGTGTGCAAACCTGCTCCAGTTTATCCTGTGTATCCAGTATCCATGCATCTGCCCTGTTGTTCCTGGATACATCTGTCTGTGCAAGGGACTCTCAGCGATCTCCACTTGTGGATTACAGTTAATCTCTGTCTCTGACCTTTTGATCAAGGTACCACTGTCCGCTGTCCAGACTTCTCCTTGGTGGGCCCTGTCTGCAGTCTGGGACTGCATTGCCCACAAATCTCAGACTCTCCAGTCAAGAACTCTCCCTGGACTTTATATATTTCCTTTGTTCTTTCAAGTGCCTGCAGTTAAGGCCCATTTATGTTTCATTAAAGAATCTTCATTGCGTGATTCCTGTCTGGCCTCCCCACTGTGTCGCCGCCTGCTGGGCTCATACCAGAACCGCACACGCCACGTGACAGTAAATGATTCCTGTTGGACCATATGGATATGGTTTTCTCAGTAAAGCAGAGTTCTTGGTTGATACATTCAGCTTGACTGGTGTTATTTCCACTCCACTCACCACCAGAAGGCACTGAGCAGCCATCTGAAAAACTGACCGAACATCGAGGCTATAGGTCAAGAGATTGAATCGGCAGAGAGAGTGAACAGCCTGCAGGCAGGGCTGGACTGGGGATAAAAACCAGCCCTGTAAATAGTTTCATACCAGCCCCAGTAATGTGTGGTGTGTTTGAGGGTATCGCAGAGCTATACAGTAATATGCAGTGTTTTTGAGGGTATCGCAGAGCTATACAGTAATATGCAGTGTTTTTGAGGGTATCGCAGAGCTATACAGTAATATGCGGTGTGTTTGAGGGTATCGCAGAGCTATACAGTAATGTGCGGTCTGTTTTGAGGGTGTCACAGAGCTATACAGTAATGTGCAGTGTGCATGACCGTATCACAGAGCTACATAGTAACGTGCAGTGTGTATGACCGTATCAGAGCTATATAGTAACGTGCGGTGTGTATGACCGTATCACAGAGCTATATAGTAATGTGCAGTGTGCCTGGAGAGCCAGGACAGGTGGAAGGAGCAGGTTTCCTTTACAGTCTAAATCTCATAACTCTAACTTGAATGTATTGTTTAGAACTTTGACACAGTGGCTTCGTATTATACTAGTTGAAAGCCTAGTTAGTGACTGGGACATGTGAATCACTGGTTTAAATCTGAATCAGTCTGGGAATTCCTGAATCAGTCTTGGAATCCGTCTGGGAATTCCTTTAAAGGTGGATTCTCTGGACCAGTCCGCTTTTCATGATGTCTTCAAGGCGACATCTACGAGAGACTCCAGATGCAGAAGCACTCCGGGAAGAATGAGCTCCAAACATGAAGACGTCTACACCAGCCTCCAACATGATCCATTTAACCCACCTTGTCAGTGTTATGGAAGTCACTAGTGTGACGGAATGAGGTGTTATCCGTCTGCGGGTGTGCTCCAATCTGACCCCCTCTTGATGGCATCAGGCCCGACTAACGAGTGTCACGGCACTCGGCGTCTCGAGCGGCCTGAGATGACCCTGGCGTTACTTGGCGAGATGGTGCTGCCGAATTAAGTTGACCCGTCCTGTGTAGTGGGGAGCTAGGAGACCGCAGAGTGGCTCCTGCACGGTGATTTTAGCGATGAAATGACGACACCAAACGGGGCTGTATGCTTCAAGTCAAACGCAGTTGAACTGACTCTTTACTCAAATGGGACATGCATTTAAACATCTCACCCACAAAGGAGACATGCCCAGGCTTGAATGGGAACTCAATTTGCATACAATGGCATGCTTGCATCATCAGATTACACACACAGAGCTAATGTACACAGAAATTAGCATACAATTGAATTTCAACACAGCCTTTCACTCCTAGCAACCAAGGGGAAATATAATACCTTTAAATGCATCACACAATTACACATCTGAATCCACACTCATACAATACAGGATACATGGTAATACATCACACCATTAAAACCACATCTAGAAAAGGTATAACTGTTCATTTCAACACGCAAAACCGAAAGAGTCTCAAATAAAGAAAAAGGTCTTTGAAATGTCCCAGGCTGTTAGTTCTGGGGCTCGCTGGTCAGAGCCCCTATGTCCGTTCCATGACAACTAGGTTGTATGATTTGCGTAGGCAAATAAATGTTGGGATTGGGGTGACCTGTCAGGGGCAGTAACATTATAATATTCTTTTAAGCAACGTACCGCACAAAGGTTAGGTAAAGGTTGGGTAAAAAACATCAGACAAGGAAGTTTTGCCCTATTGGAAATTCAAAATTTCACCCCAGTAGGGAGAAAACTTCTACCAGATAAGTCTCGGGCTCCGACATCAGAGACACTTGACAGGAAATTAAGTCAAATGGATCATTTTGTAAAATGTGTTTGATGGACACAGCATCATTATCAGACCAAGCATCTAGAAAGATTAATACTGTATTAACGTACCAGGTAAATGAGTAACGGGAATGAGGGGGTCATTTACAATGTATACCTTTTAACAACCTACATATAATGGGGTGTTTTCCTGCAGGGATTTCATTGAACCCTTGAGGAGAAGCAGAGATCGCAGATCGTAAAATTACTTATCGTGCGATACACTTTCCCATCTTCCAATAAGTGAGTGAAGAAACTCCATAAACTATTCAAAGAAGCTGATATGGGATCAACCTGTTGTTTCACACACCAAGAAACCCATGAGTTCCATGATCTATTATATCTCCTTCTGGTAGCCGGAGTCCAGGAACTTGACAATAGGGAAGCAATTGCCTTCGAAATATTGTCTGAAGGCCAATGACCCCCTGATGCTTTCCAGGCTACTAGCGAGATTGCCGATGATTCTGCCACGTTTTTTCCAAATACCTCAAATTGGAAGATGATACCTGAATTAGTCTGGGAATATCTACAGATTCCAGAAGCTGTGGAAACCATGGTTGAGATTTCCATAGAGGTGTTATTAATACTATTGTAGCAACTTGTGTCTGTACCATACGTAGGGCTGTTGGAATAAGTAGAACTGGAGGGAACGCATAAAGGATTCCTGAAGATCAAGCTTGAACCAGAGCGTTCGTGGGTAAGGCCACAGGGTCTGGTTTCCAACTGTAAAATTTTGGTAATAGTGATTGAGGTAGTGTACAACGAAAATTGCCCATTTTCAGAAGTATGGAGCGTGCTGGGAAATGTTTGATAAACTTTGAATAGCAAACAATTTGTCCATCTCTGTGGAGGTCCATCTGCCGCCTGTGGAAAGCGATCCGCAGTGCGCACCCCAGCAAGATCTGCTGGCGTCTGATCCTATGATTAACTCTGGAGTGGGATGGATAATGGCTTTGCCATTCCATGTATCTATGTGGTCTAGCCACCATTGCATCTCTAGCCTTGACTCTTCGTCCAAAGAGATGAAATCGGGGTAAAGCCATCCTCTCCGCAGGTATCGTGCCTTCAGACGTTGAAGTGCTTGTTAACACAGTGATCCTGGAAGATCGCTTGTATTGATGCAGAGAGGAGACCTAAGGGGGAGCTACCCACCTCAACAGGAACTCTAGTGGGGACAGAAGTTATATGATTTCTTTGTGAATCAGCTGAATCTTTGGCTGAAGGCAGAGAAAGGGACATTTTAGATGACTGTGAAGCCTAAAACCGTGTCGGTATCGATTTTTTTTGTAATTGATCAGGAAATCCAAATTGGACAAAGGATTGATTGTCCAATCCCTGTGTCGTATTGTCGACGATTGGCCCTTTGCTAACAGGAGTATATTGTGTACGGAAATAGTCCAATAAGCATCTTTTAGGTCTATATTGACCAGCAATCTTTGGGATTTAAGACTCCCTTCAGCAATGGAGTGTCTTCCATCTTGAAATGTTTGTATACTACATGTTAGGGATAGACCAATATATCAGTTTTGCCGATTACCGGCTGCCGATTTTCAGAAAGTTACAGGTATCGGCATTTTATCTGCAGATAATCGGACAAGTTGTTTCACTGCAGCTGCGACATGCAAGCTCATGGACGAAATTTTAAATTTCCAATAGGACAAAGACTTCATTGTCAGAGGTCTTCTATCCAGTTTTGCCGCAGTGTCCTATCCTTTACCCAGTAATTGTTTTAAAGAATATGAAAGAGTTACTGCCCCTAACAGGTCACTCCAATCCCAACGGTTATTCATATCCTTACGCAAACCATACAATTCTGTAACTTCCACCACACTCGCTGGGTGGGTTAAGGGATCATGTCAGAAGCTGGTGTAGACGACTCCGTGTTCGGAGCTCATTCATCCCGGAGTGCTTCTGCTTCCGGAGCTTTTTTCCATGGATGTCGTCTTGAAGACATCTTA
The DNA here is from genome assembly GCA_009667805.1 of Leptobrachium leishanense. NCBI lineage: Eukaryota > Metazoa > Chordata > Amphibia > Anura > Megophryidae > Leptobrachium > Leptobrachium leishanense. The sequence continues at coordinate 1,676,552 of CM019068.1, read as the reverse complement.
AAAACAGTAGACTGGTCCAGAGAATCCACCTTTAGGGAGTGTTATTTTAAACCAGTGTGTCACATGTCACATTCACTAGTTAACTACGCTTTGAACTAGCATAATATGAGCCTCCGTGTCTTGTGGGATAATTCCCAGATTCCCCTATTATCATGACGGGGAATCCTAATTATAGTAAAGACACAGAGGTGAGTATTATCCCACCCTGATAATCGGGTTTTTTAGCACGCCTATGAAACCGGAACTGACGTGGTACGTGATGAGACATCTGTAAACGTCAGTTCCGGTTTCATAGGTGTGTTATTTCTAAGTCTAATATAAACAATGGCCAATTACCAGGCAACCACAGACATCGGAATTGGAGATCCCGTCCAAGTATCGAGATCTTCGGATTTTGACGATATACAAGCAGTTTGTTAAGGGGGTTATCCAGATCTCGGACGTCTTGTCATATATGCCATAAATTCTGATCTTGTGGGTGTGCTTTCTGGATCTAGCATAATCAATTATGCCGTATATTGCATCTGTTGCTGCTAGGCAACTTATAATTGATTATGTTAGATCCAGAAAGCACACCCACAAAATCGGAATTTACGGCATATATTGCCCAATCACGACTGCATGTGTACTGAGCCCTGATTGGCATAGTCTTGCACCTGACCTATGGTCAGGTGTGTCATGGAACGGACATAGGGGCTCTGACCAGCGAGCCCCAGAACTAACAGCCTGGGACATTTCAAAGACCTTTTTCTTTATTTGAGACTCTTTCGGTTTTGCGTGTTGAAATGAACAGTTATACCTTTTCTAGATGTGGTTTTATTGGTGTGATGTATTACCATGTATCCTGTATTGTATGAGTGTGGATTCAGATGTGTAATTGTGTGATGCATTTAAAGGTATTATATTTCCCCTTGGTTGCTAGGAGTGAAAGGCTGTGTTGAAATTCAATTGTATGCTAATTTCTGTGTACATTAGCTCTGTGTGTGTGTGTAATCTGATGATGCAAGCATGCCATTGTATGCAAATTGAGTTCCCATTCAAGCCTGGGCATGTCTCCTTTGTGTGTGAGATGTTTAAATGCGTGTCCCATTTTGAGTAAAGAGTCAGTTCAACTGCGTTTGACTTGAAGCATACAGCCCCGTTTGGTGTCGTCATTTCATCACTAAAATCACCGTGCAGGAGACACTCTGCGGTCTCCTAGCTCCCCACTACGCAGAACGGGTCAATTTAATTCGGCAGCACCATCTCGCCAAGTAACGCCAGGGTCATCTCAGGCCGCTCGAGACGGCGAGTGCCGTGACACTTGGTAGTCGGGCCTGACGCCATCAAGAGGGGGTCGGATTGGAGCACACCCGCAGACGGATAACACCCCATTCCGTCACACTGGTGGCAAGCTGTGAGGATAGCTCTCTGCACCCCCCAGAAGACCCTCATCATGGCAGCATATGCCAATTATAAACGGGACACACTGCGGGGCATGCTGGAGGACCGTGGAGGAACCGTGGGCTCAAAGAGCAAGGATGCCCTGGTCGAAGAATTGGCGGCCCTGGATCAGCAGACCAGGGACCTGCCCGCAACCTCACCACCGATCGTAGCTCAGGCGTCCAGCCCTGAAAACTCCTTACAGAGGAAGGTACAGCAGCGGGCAGCGGTTTGCGGAGCTGCGCCTACAGAAGCCACCTTCCAGAACTTCGTCCGGGACATCACCCATGAAGAAGAGCAGGAGCGGGTGCGCCAACATGAGATACCGCTGGCGGAAATCCAGTACCAACAGGGAGGAAACCCCAACTGGGAAAGACCAACGGCACGGAAGGTGCCCTTCCAGGCCTTCAAGAGCTTCAACGAGGCAGAGGAGGAAATAGAAAGTTTCCTCCAGGACTTTGAACGCTCATGCCAACTACACGAGGTTCAACGGGCCGCTTGGGTTGGGATCCTGGTGTGTAAACTAACAGGGCGGGCTGCGGAGACCTACAGGACTGTCCCAGACGAAGAAGCCCGGGACTACGAACAGGTGAAACAAACCCTGCTGGCCCATTTTGCCATCACCCCCGAAGCCAGCCGGATGAAATTCCGAAATTCCCGACGGCCCCACGGTACTACCCATGTGGAGTGGGCGCACCGGCTGCAACGGGACATGAAGACCTGGTTCGCCGGAAGCAAGGCGCGAACCCTCAAAGAAGTCACTCAGCTGTTCCTTCTCGAGCAGTTTTTCGACCACACCGCCCCGGCCGTGCGGGAGTGGGTGAGGGACAAGAAGCCCCAGACGGTGCAGCAGGCGGCCACCTGGGCCGATTAGTATACGGACACATGCACATCCCACGGGGGGGGAACGACCTCCACCCTCCTGATCCGCCCTACCACCTCCCCGTGCCACACCCCCACCTCCCCGGCCGGAGCCAACAACACGCTGGCCCGCACCCCGGGTCCCATACTGGGCCCCTTCCACGGCTACCATCAGTTGTTATGGGTGCGGCCAGATGGGCCACTACCGCCAGAACTGCCCCAACCAGCCGCCCCTTCCGCGGGGCCCCATCCGAGCCCCACCCGTGGCTCATTGTTACCAGGGGGAATCCCAATACTGGGACCCACAGGAGGAATGGGGGATGCTGCATGAGGCCGATCCCGTGCAGGCTGCATCCGCCGACAACCGCCAACACCACAGACAGGCGGTATGGATTAACGGGCGGGCCGCCGAAGGTCTCCGCGACTCCAGCGCTACCATCACGCTTGTCCGGCATCACCTGATTCCCCGAAAGGACCGGCTGGACCGCACCGTCGCTGTTCCCGTAGCCGGAGGCAAGGTGCTCCGACTCGCTACCGCCCGAGTCCATTTGGATTGGGGGTCGGGGGAGGGATCCGTGCGGGTGGGGTTACTCGACCAATTACAGGCAGAAATCCTCCTAGGGAACGACCTGGGACGCTTGGTATCAGCCTACGCAATGGACGCGGCCGCCCCAGTGACCACCCGGCAACAAAGCCACCGGATCGACCAAGGCACTCCGGTCGGGACCAACCAGACCTCTCCGACCTCCCAAACCCCACAAGCCTCCCAGACCTCCCCCCCCGACCGGACGAACCCACATCTCCTACCCCGGACCACCCCCTCACGTGGAGCTCTCCAGCCACCCTCCGGCACCAGACCCAGACTGACCCCACCCTAGAAAGGTACCGCGACCGTGCTGGCCAGGGTCCCGGCGACGGACGGGACGACAGCATTGAGTGGGAAGATGGGCTACTGTATCGGTACACCAATAGGGGAGACGCTCAGAAACCACGGGCTCCTCACAAACAGCTAGTAGTACCGCAGGCCCCCAGAAAGGAACTCCTGAGACTGGCCCACGACATTCCCCTCACCGGCCATCTAGGAATGGCAAAGACCCGACACCGGTTAACCCGAGCATTCTTCTGGCCTCGCCTTAGTGAGGATGTCCGGGAGTACTGCCGCACCTGCCCGACCTGCCAGAAAACGGGGAAAACTGGGGACCACCCGAAAGCCCCCCTTCACCCCATGCCCATCATTCAAGAACCCTTTAGTCGGGTGGCGGTAGACATAATTGGTCCCTTACCCTGCCCCAGCGCCACCGGGAAGAGATATATTCTCACCGTGGTGGACTACGCCACCTGATACCCCGAGGCGGTGGCCCTGTCTAACATTCAGGCAGACACCGTCGCCGATGGCCTCCTACAGGTGTTCTCTAGGGTAGGATTTCCTCAGGAAATCTTGTCTGATCAGGGCTCCCAATTCACCGCTGAGCTAACCCAACAGCTCTGGCGTCTGTGCGGGGTTAAGGTGCTTCACAGCACCCCATACCAGACGCAGACGAACGGGCTGTGCGAGCGGTTTAATGGGACCCTGAAACAGCTCATCCGCGCTTACACCCAAGAGAGGAAAGACTGGGAGAAATACCTACCCCACCTGTTATTTGCCTACCGGGAGGTCCCCCAAGAGTCGACCGGGTTCTCCCTCTTCGAACTCCTGTACGGGCGACGGGTGCGAGGCCCCCTAGACTTAGTCCGGGTGCAGTGGGAGGGGGGACAGGAAGCCGAAGGGCTCCCCGCCGTGAGTTACGTCCTGGAGCTCCGAGAGCGCTTGACCGAACTCACGGCGATGGTTCAGGGGAACATGCAGGCAGCCCAGGCCCAGCAGAAGGCATGGTACGACCGCTCTGCCCGCAGCCGCTCGTTTCTCGTGGGGCAGAAGGTCCTGGTGTTGAAACCACAGCGGCAGAACAAGCTGCAGGCGTCCTGGCAGGGCCCCTATCGGGTGGTCACCCAAGTGGGAGAGACCACCTACGTGGTTGTCAGCTGTACCGACACCAGGATCCAGCGGACGTTCCATGTCAATATGCTGAAGGCATACCACGAGCGCCCCGAGACGGTATCTGCCATCTGCGCTCCTGCGACCGAGGAGGCAGAACAGTTCCCCCTGGTAGACCTCCCCGGGATAGACGGTCGGCCCTCAGGGGTGGAACGAGTGCAGCTAGGGGAAGGGTTGGGTCCCCATAAGCAGGAGCAGGCCAGGCAGCTGCTCCAAGAGCACCAGGAGTTCTTCTCCGCACTCCCTGGCTACACCAGCTGGGCCGTGCACCAGGTGGAAACCCCCAGGGCAGCGTCCCCTTCGGTACGTGAATCCATGCAGGCTGAAATCCGGGAGATGCTGGAGCTGGGAGTTATCAAGCCCTCTGCCAGTCCATGGGCCTCGCCCGTAGTCCTGGTCCCCAAAAAGGATGGTACCACCCGGTTTTGTGTCGACTACCGGAGGCTCAATGACTGCACTGTCATGGATGCTTACCCCATGCCCCGAGTCGACGAGCTGTTGTATCAGATCTCCCAGGGCCATTTCTTCACGACGGTAGATCTGTGCAAGGGGTACTGGCAGATTCCCCTTGCAGAGGAGGCGACCCCGAAGTCGGCCTTCATCACCCCGTTCGGCCTGTACCAGTTTCGGGTCATGCCGTTCGGGATGAAGAACGCCCCGGCCACTTTTCAGCGGTTGATCGATCGCCTCCTCGATGGCCTCCAGGAATTCGCTTGCGCGTACCTGGACGACATCGCCATCTACAGCCAGACTTGGGAGGAACACCTTCACCATCTGGGGGTGGTATTCGCTCGGATAAGGGACGCCAACCTGACCCTTAAACCCGCGAAGTGTAGGATAGGGATGTCCGAGGTACAGTACCTCGGCCACCGGGTGGGTCGGGGAACCCAGCGTCCAGAACCGGCCAAGATAGAAGCCATTCTGGAGTGGCCCACCCCCATCACCAAGACTCAGGTCCTTGCTTTCTTGGGCACGGCAGGGTACTACCGGAAATTCGTTCCCAACTATAGCGTCCTCGCCAAACCCCTGACCGACCTGACTAAGAAAACACTGCCCCGCCAAGTCCTGTGGTCCCCGGAGTGCGAAACCGCCTTCCAACAACTGAAGACCGCCCTAACCCAAGCACCCCTCTTGGCAGCTCCCAATTATAACAAACGCTTCATTGTCCATACAGACGCATCGATGTTCGGACTGGGAGCCGTACTAAGCCAAGTGGGGGACGACGGGGGGGATCATCCGGTGGCTTACATCAGTCGCAAACTCCTACCCCGGGAGGTGGGATATGCAGCGGTCGAGAAAGAATGTCTGGCCTTGGTTTGGGCCCTGCGAAAGTTCCAGCCGTATGTGTACGGGCGGTCCTTCACCGTAATGACGGATCACAACCCCCTGGTGTGGCTCAACCGGGTGGTGGGGGAGAACGGCCGCCTGTTGCGGTGGAGCCTGGCCCTCCAACCTTTTAACTTTTCTATCCAATACCGGCCCTGGCCACAGAACGGGAATGCCGACGGTCTGTCCCGGCAATCGGCCCGGGAACCCGGAGATCCAAGATCCCCGACTTCCCCTATTTGACCCGTGTGGGTCCAACCGGGTCCATCGGACTCGTTTGAAGGGGGGAGGAATGTCATGGAACGGACATAGGGGCTCTGACCAGCGAGCCCCAGAACTAACAGCCTGGGACATTTCAAAGACCTTTTTCTTTATTTGAGACTCTTTCGGTTTTGCGTGTTGAAATGAACAGTAATACCTTTTCTAGATGTGGTTTTATTGGTGTGATGTATTACCATGTATCCTGTATTGTATGAGTGTGGATTCAGATGTGTAATTGTGTGATGCATTTAAAGGTATTATATTTCCCCTTGGTTGCTAGGAGTGAAAGGCTGTGTTGAAATTCAATTGTATGCTAATTTCTGTGTACATTAGCTCTGTGTGTGTGTGTAATCTGATGATGCAAGCATGCCATTGTATGCAAATTGAGTCCCCATTCAAGCCTGGGCATGTCTCCTTTGTGTGTGAGATGTTTAAATGCGTGTCCCATTTTGAGTAAAAAGTCAGTTCAACTGCGTTTGACTTGAAGCATACAGCCCCGTTTGGTGTCGTCATTTCATCGCTAAAATCACAGTGCAGGAGACACTCTGCGGTCTCCTAGCTCCCCACTACGCAGAACGGGTCAACTTAATTCGGCAGCACCATCTCGCCAAGTAACGCCAGGGTCATCTCAGGCCGCTCGAGACACCGAGTGCCGTGACACTCGGTAGTCGGGCCTGACGCCATCAAGAGGGGGTCGGATTGGAGCATACCCGCAGATGGATAACACCCCATTCCGTCACAAGGTGCAAGGCTGTAGCCATTTACAGCTTCAGGCCAGGGCACAGTGCATTGTGGTCCATTGTGGTCGAACATACAGCAAACACGCGGAAAGGTTTGCCTTTTTGAGAAGGTAGCAATTACTGATTAATCCTCAGAGACTCTTTATATGTATTATATATACTCTGGTGTATCATTACAGAGTGCCGCTTATCTGCACATTTATTTCATTTTTTCTTGGTTTCAATATTTTCTGTGATCTAACTGTGTGTACATTTCTAATAAAATTTATACTTTTCTTTTACTTTTGAGTTGTGATATTCTAAAAATCCTTGTTGGGGAAAACCCTTCTAATAGTAGAGTTAACTATGGTGATAGCGGAGAATGAACCTGCGTAAATGTTCATCTCCTAATAAATACCTTCTCCGAAAAGGAAGCCTTCAGCTTCTGGGCTCGGCTCATTATCAGCTAATGTTGTTAATTTCGGGTCAATTTTAAGGAGAATTGACCGTCTCCTTTAGATAGAGCTGTATTAATGTTCCCAAAAATACAGACTAACCTATGGACCCGGCCTCTATAATCAAACAGGTCTGTCTGTTTTTTATTTCTATTGAATCCATCGACTTGGCCAATGGACCTAGAAATGGAATAATTTGTCATGGCACACCATTAAAGGTAGCCTCAATTCCTCTTTCTGGAGACCAATTTGAGTCTTGTAAAAATTCAATGATTTTGGGGTCCAGCTCAGGAGCCGTATTAAGTTTATGTGCCAGAGTTGGGACACTCAGCCCTCAGGTTGTTTCCGGTTTATTAGTCCCATTGGCATACGTATCCGCGCTTTTATATATTGACCAACACGCTGAATGGGGATCCGCTCGACCGATCAGGGGTGCTTTAAAAGCTCTGATACAAACATGGACTTTCCCAACACGTCTACCGTGTCTGAAGTTAGTTTTTTGGTCTCAGTGGAAGATGGGGATGTCATGGAACTGACGTAGCGCTCCCCGCGTCAAACCCCAAGACTTTTATTTCCATGGCGAAAACCCCAAAAGACATAGACCGCTGCTTTGGGGAAGACCTTATGCTCAGTTATATTGTGTGGTTTTAAATGTATTGTCAATTGCTCATTTTTAGTTTTAAATAGACTTATATTTCTTTAGTTAAATGTGGTTTTTAAAAACACTACCCGCCACTAGAGTCAAATGCTTTCCTTCCTATAGAATGTACAATAGGTTTGAGTAATTTGTGGATTATGCAAAAGTGCTTTCTCTTTGTTATCTGTTATCTGTTTACCTGTTCTGAAAGGCTGGGAGTCACATTGTCTCAGCCACCCACTATCTGATTCCCTTTACAATGGGTTATGTAAATCACTGTATGTGGTCACTGTGAGGTCAAGACTGCATCTGCATACAACCAGTGGACCCAAGTGAAGACTGCAGGCTTCTTTCAGGTCCTCTCTGGCCTTGGAACCAACCAATCAGAACCTGGGCTATGGCTAGCCACGGTGCAGAATTCACTCCAGGGGTCTGGGGGCGGGCATGGGAGAGAACAATGGGACTGTACCATATAAAAGGACCGTGTATGTTCTGCTTTTCATTAAACATCCTGTGATGAACATACAGCCTTCCTGGTGTCTGTCTCAACTACGCTACAGCTATAATCACTCTCAGAAGGCACAGCGCGGCATTCTGGAAATGCAAAGAGGTTCCAAGGCAGGCAGTCAGAACAAGCGGGTCTGGAGCTGCGGATCAGGCTGCTCGAGGCGCTGAGTTCCGAGCAACTCAGAGGCCGGGCTGATCCTGGTAAAGGGGTGTCTGGAGAGCCAGGACAGACGGGAAGAGACGGCGTCCCGTCATAGGGGAAGACACAGGATCCGATACCTCGGGAGAGGATTCGGGCGAGTAGTCCAGGTCAGAGCCGTCATTGGGCTCAGAAAGTACCTCCTCACTAATATAATCTGAGGAGCTGTCCGTATCAGGTGCTCGTTAGCGGCTTCCACTCGCGTTTTCTAGCCAAGGTTAATTGGCCTCTTTTTTTAGTCACAGTGTTGTGCTGTGGAGATTTTTGAGGAGTACGGGGTTAACGTACGATTTCTATCAGCTGTATTTTTCGGGAGGCGACTCCTCCCTCTTTAGAAGTCACAGGGACCTCATTATCTTAGATTGTAAGCTCTCAAGCAGGATCCTCTCTCCTCCTGTTCTATGTGTGTGTGTGTGTAATGTGTATGTTTACTTGCTATTCTGTTTTCTTGTACAGCGCTACAGAACTTGCTGGCGCTTTATAAGTAGGGATATGCAATTCGTTTCGTACCGAAGTGATTTTCGGTTGAAATTTACCATTTTCGCACTTCCAAGGGCATTCCGAATCCAAAATGTCAACCACATGAAATTTCAGATCGATTCGAAATTTCGAGTCATTCGATTCGATACTTCGGATGATTTGATATTTCGGGTCTATTCGGTGATTCAGATTATTTCAGGTCATTCGGGTCAGTTGGTTTTTAGTTTTTATGCTGCATTATTATACTGTAGAGGTGTGGCCCGGCAGTGTGATGATTCATATGCTGCATTATTATACTGTAGAGAGGCGCTTCCCCGCAGTGTGTGAATTCATATGCTGCATTAATTATACTGCAGAGAGGTGCTTCCCAGCAGTGTGTGGATTCATATGCTGCATTAATTATACCGCAGAGAGGTGCTTCCCAGCAGTGTGTGGATTCATATGCTGCATTAATTATACTGCAGAGAGGTGCTTCCCAGCAGTGTGTGGATTCATATGCTGCATTAATTATACCGCAGAGAGGCGCTTCCCAGCAGTGTGTGGATTCATATGCTGCATTAATTATACTGCAGAGAGGCGCTTCCCAGCAGTGTGTGGATTCATATGCTGCATTAATTATACCGCAGAGAGGTGCTTCCCAGCAGTGTGCGGATTCATATGCTGCATTAATTATACTGTAGAGAGGTGCTTCCCCGCAGTGTATGGATTCATATGCTGCATTAATTATACTGCAGAGAGGTGCTTCCCAGCAGTGTGTGGATTCATACGCTGCATTAATTATACTGTAGAGAGGTGCTTCCCCGCAGTGTGTGGATTCATATGCTTCATTAATTATACTGCAGAGAGGCGCTTCCCCGCAGTGTGTGAATTCATATGCTGCATTAATTATACTGCAGAGAGGCGCTTCCAGCAGTGTGTGGATTCATATGCTGCATTAATTATACCGCAGAGAGGTGCTTCCCCGCAGTGTGTGGATTCATATGCTGCATTAATTATACCGCAGAGAGGCGCTTCCCAGCAGTGTGTAAATTCATATGCTGCATTAATTAGACTGCAGAAAGGAGCTTCCCAGCAGTGTGTGGATTCATATGTTGCATTAATTATACCGCAGAGAGGCGCTTCCCAGCAGTGTGTAAATTCATATGCTGCATTAATTAGACTGCAGAAAGGAGCTTCCCAGCAGTGTGTGGATTCATATGTTGCATTAATTATACCGCAGAGAGGCGCTTCCCAGCAGTGTGTGGATTCATATGCTTCATTAATTATACTGCATAGAGGTGCTTCCCAGCAGTGTGTGGATTCATATGTTGCATTAATTATACCGCAGAGAGGCGCTTCCCAGCAGTGTGTGGATTCATACACTGCATTAATTATACTGCAGAGAGGCGCTTCCCAGCAGTGTGTGGATTCATATGCTGCATTAATTAGACTGCAGAAAGGAGCTTCCCAGCAGTGTGTGGATTCATATGCCGCATTAATTATACCGCAGAAAGGCGCTTCCCAGCAGTGTGTGGATTCATATGCTGCATTAATTATACTGCAGAAAGGCGCTTCCCTGCATTGTGTGGATTCATATGCTGCATTAATTATACTGCAGAGAGGCGCTTCCCAGCAGTGTGTGGATTCATATGTTGCATTAATTATACTGCATAGAGGCGCTTCCCAGCAGTGTGTGGATTCATATGCTGCATTAATTATACTGCAGAGAGGCGCTTCCCAGCAGTGTGTGGATTCATATGCTGCATTAATTATACTGCACAGAGGCGCTTCCCAGCAGTGTGTGGATTCATATGCCGCATTAATTATACCGCAGAAAGGCGCTTCCCAGCAGTGTGTGGATTCATATGCTGCATTAATTAGGCTAGGGACAGATGAGCGCATTTTCTGCGGCCACCGTCAAAATGTACGTCGATGCGTGCGCACGCATTTTTTCACGGAATACGCTTAAGTGGTCAGACGATGCGCAATTCTGGACGTATTTCATGACGATGGGGTGAAAAGAAGTCTAGGGAAATCCGGCTGTTTGAACGTTATGTTGGCCGCACACTAGCAGCGTCTGACATCTCCTAATCACGCACACACGCTGCTATGCGGCCGCAGCGCACTCTGTACGTCAGTAGCAGCGGTTTCACGTTCTGAGAAAAATGCGTTCATTTGCTGGTTGCGTGGTGTCGGCGCACTTTCGTACGCACGTACTGCGTATATTGGCCGTCATTGGCCGTTATGTGCTGCTACTGCCGCCGTGATTTAGTGCGCCTGCACGCGCGTTCCGACTGCCCCACTCTGACCCTAGCCTTAGACTGCAGAAAGGAGCTTCCCAGCAGTGTGTGGATTCATATGCTGCATTAATTATACTGCAGAGAGGCGCTTCCCAGCAGTGTGTGGATTCATATGTTGCATTAATTATACTGCAGAGAGGCGCTTCCCAGCAGTGTGTGGATTCATATGTTGCATTAATTATACTGCAGAGAGACGCTTTCCAGCAGTGTGTGTATTCATATGCTGCATTAATTAGACTGCAGAAAGGAGCTTCCCAGCAGTGTGTGGATTCATATGCTGGATTAATTATACTGCAGAGAGGCGCTTCCCAGCAGTGTGTGAATTCATATGCTGCATTAATTAGACTGCAGAGAGGCGCTTCCCAGCAGTGTGTGGATTCATATGGTGCATTAATTATACCGCAGAGAGGCGCTTCCCAGCAGTGTGTGTATTCATATGCTGCATTAATTATACTGCAGAAAGGAGCTTCCCAGCAGTGTGTGGATTCATATGCTGCATTAATTATACTGCAGAGAGGCGCTTCCCAGCAGTGTGTGGATTCATATGCTGCATTAATTATACTGCAGAGAGGACGCTTTTCCAGCAGTGTGTGGATTCATATGCTGCATTAATTATACTGCAGAGAGGCGCTTCCCAGCAGTGTGTGTATTCATATGCTGCATTAATTATACTGCAGAGAGGCGCTTCCCAGCAGTGTGTGGAGTTCATATGCTGCATTAATTATACTGCAGAGAGACGCTTCCCGCAGCAGTGTGTGGATTCATATGCTTCATTAATTATACCGCAGAGAGGCGCTTCCCAGCAGTGTGTGGATTCATATGCTGCATTAATTATACTGCAGAGAGACGCTTTCCAGCAGTGTGCGGATTCATATGCTGCATTAATTATACTGCAGAGAGACGCTTTCCAGCAGTGTGTGGATTCATATGCTGCATTAATTATTCTGCAGAGAGGCACTTCCCAGCAGTGTGTGGATTCATATGCTGCATTAATTATACTGCAGAGAGGCGCTTCCCAGCAGTGTGTGGATTCATATGCTGCATTAATTATACTGCAGAGAGGCGCTTTCCAGCAGTGTGTGTGGATTCATATGCTGCATTAATTATACTGCAGAGAGACGCTTTCCAGCAGTGTGTGGATTCATATGCTGCATTAATTATACAGCAGAGAGGCGCTTCCCAGCAGTGTGTGTATTCATATGCTGCATTAATTATACTGCAGAGAGGTGCTTCCCAGCAGTGTGTGGATTCATATGCTGCATTAATTATACCGCAGAGAGGCGCTTCCCAGCAGTGTGTGTATTCATATGCTGCATTAATTATACTGCAGAGAGGTGCTTCCCAGCAGTGTGTGGATTCATATGCTGTATTAATTATACCGCAGAGAGGTGCTTCCCAGCAGTGTGTGGATTCATATGCTGCATTAATTATACGCAGAGAGGTGCTTCCCAGCAGTGTGTGTATTCATATGCTGCATTAATTATACTGCAGAGAGGTGCTTCCCAGCAGTGTGTGGATTCATATGCTGCATTAATTATACGCAGAGAGGTGCTTCCCAGCAGTGTGTGGATTCATATGCTACATTAATTATACTGCAGAGAGGTGCTTCCCAGCAGTGTGTGGATTCATATGCTGCATTAATTATACTGCAGAGAGACGCTTCCCAGCAGTGTGTGGATTCATATGTTGCATTAATTATACGCAGAGAGGTGCTTCCCAGCAGTGTGTGGATTCATATGCTGCATTAATTATACGCAGGAGAGACGCTTCCCAGCAGTGTGTGGATTCATATGCTGCATTAATTATACCGCAGAGAGACGCTTTCCAGCAGTGTGTGGATTCATATGCTGCATTAATTTACTGCAGAGAGACGCTTTCCAGCAGTGTGTGATTCATATGCTGCATTAATTATACCGCAGAGAGACGCTTCCCAGCAGTGTGTGGATTCATATGCTGCATTAATTATACTGCAGAGAGACGCTTCCAGCAGTGTGTGGATTCATATGCTGCATTAATTATACTGCAGAGAGGCGCTTCCCAGCAGTGTGTGGATTCATATGCTGCATTAATTATACTGCAGAGAGACGCTTTCCAGCAGTGTGTGGATTCATATGCTGCATTAATTATACTGCAGAGACGCTTCCAGCAGTGTGTGGATTCATACGCTGCATTAATTATACTGCAGAGAGGCGCTTCCCAGCAGTGTGTGGATTCATATGCTTCATTAATTATACTGCAGAGAGGCGCTTCCCAGCAGTGTGTGGATTCATATGCTGCATTAATTATACTGCAGAGAGACGCTTTCCAGCAGTGTGTGGATTCATATGCTGCATTAATTATACTGCAGAGAGGCGCTTCCCAGCAGTGTGTGTATTCATATGCTGCATTAATTATACTGCAGAGAGACGCTTCCCAGCAGTGTGTGGATTCATATGCTGCATTAATTATACCGCAGAGAGACGCTTCCCAGCAGTGTGTGGATTCATATGCTGCATTAATTATACTGCAGAGAGGTGCTTCCCAGCAGTGTGTGGATTCATATGCTGCATTAATTATACTGCAGAGAGGCGCTTCCCAGCAGTGTGTGGATTCATATGCTGCATTAATTATATACTGCAGAGAGGAGCTTCCCAGCAGCGTGTGGATTCATATGCTGCATTAATTATACTGCAGAGAGGCGCTTCCCAGCAGTGTGTGAATTCATATGCTTCATTAATTATACTGCAGAGAGGCGCTTCCAGCAGTGTGTGGATTCATATGCTGCATTAATTATACCGCAGAGAGGTGCTTCCCAGCAGTGTGTGGATTCATATGCTGCATTAATTATACTGCAGAGAGGCGCTTCCCAGCAGTGTGTGGATTCATATGCTTCATTAATTATACTGCAGAGAGGTGCTTCCCAGCAGTGTGTGGATTCATATGCTGCATTAATTATACTGCAGAGAGGCGCTTCCCAGCAGTGTGTGGATTCATATGCTGCATTAATTATACCGCAGAGAGGTGCTTCCCAGCAGTGTGTGGATTCATATGCTGCATTAATTATTCTGCAGAGAGGCACTTCCCAGCAGTGTGTGGATTCATATGCTGCATTAATTATACTGCAGAGAGGCGCTTCCCAGCAGTGTGTGGATTCATATGCTGCATTAATTATACTGCAGAGAGGAGCTTCCCAGCAGCGTGTGGATTCATATGCTGCATTAATTATACTGCAGAGAGGCGCTTCCCAGCAGTGTGTGGATTCATATGCTGCATTAATTATACTGCAGAGAGGCGCTTCCCAGCAGTGTGTGGATTCATATGCTGCATTAATTATACTGCAGAGAGGCGCTTCCCAGCAGTGTGTGGATTCATATGCTGCATTAATTATACTGCAGAGAGGCGCTTCCCAGCAGTGTGTGGATTCATATGCTTCATTAATTATACTGCAGAGGTGCTGCCCGGCAGTGTGAGGATTCATGTGCTGCATTATTATACTGTAGAGGTGTGGCCCGGCAGTGTGTGGATTCGTATGCTGCATTTTTATACTGTGGAAGTGCTGCCCGGTTGTGTGCGGAATCAAATGCTGCATTATTATACTGTAGAGGAGCTGCCCGGCAGTGTGCGGATTCATATGCTGCATTATTATACTGTAGAGGTGCTGCCCGGCAGTGTGCGGATTCATATGCTGCATTATTATACTGTAGAGGAGCTGCCCGGCAGTGTGCAGATTCATATGCTGCATTGAAACCTATGGGTTAAAAAGCCTGGGGCCCTATTAAGATGTTGGCGTTAAAAGCGGGCAAAAGGAGGAAAAACCGCACCCACAGTTTTCCCCCTTGTGCCCGCTTTTTAACACCACATCACAATGCAGGTGCAAAATATGCTGCCTGCATTGTTTTTGGGCGGTAAAATGCTGGATGCGCGTGGCAGAGCTAAGCGCAGCTGCGAGCATCCACTCAATGGAGTCCATAGGACTTCATTGAGTTTCTCGTGGACGGTCACATGACCACCCGGATCTCGCCTCGCGAGATCTGGCCAGTCGGCGTAGGGATCCGTAGGGAGAGACTGGGGGGACTTTTCCCCAGTCTTTCCCTGCTCTCGCCGGCCGGAGGAGGCGGACAGAACCGCGGTCCTCACCGCGGGACAGGAGGTGAGTATCTTTTTTTTTTTAGCCTGATGTTAACTGATTCTGCAGAAGCGGAATCTGTTAACACCAAGTCCTGGCTCTGGTTAACGTTTTGTAAACGCGGCCAGATGTTAATAAGCGCTGGGACTTTGTAATTATGGATGAGCTGTTCGGTTCGGAGTTCGGGCCGAACTTAGCCTGTTCGGTTAGATCGCGAACTCCGAACATTTCCGGGTGTTCGGAGCAAGTTCGACCACAATGCATCACAATGGCCCACAATGCACTTTCCCACTGGCCTGAAGCTCGGAATTGGCTACAGCCTTGCACCTGACCACAGGTCTGGTGCAAGACAGGTTCAACACTATGCCAATCACGGCTCAGAGTCCTGATTGGGCAAATTTTGCCCAATCATGGGCTCACAGAGCTAAGTCCCGCAGCACACTATATAAGGTTTCCACGCAGCGCTTCTGCACGCATTTGAGAGGAGATTTCATAGGAGATTGTTGTTGTGTGTTCTTACTGTCGGTCTGCCACGCTACTGGGGGGGGATCTCATTTCTACCAAATATCTGGGAATTTAGGTGATGTGTGTGTTGTCACTGTGCCAGCAAGTATTTTGGGGGTTACAAATTTCTACAAAACATTTGTGAATTGAGGTGATCTGTCTCTTGTCACACAGCCAGTACCACATAGTATTTTGGGGGTCACTAATTTTTACAAAATATCTGGGAATTGAGGTGATCTGTCTCTTGTCACTGCCAGCAAGTATTTTGGGGGTCACAAATTTCTACAAAACATTTGGGAATTGAGGTGATCTGTGTCTTGTCACACAGCCAGTGCCACGCAGTATTTGGGGGGGGGGGTCACTCATTTTTAAAAAAATATCTGGGAATTGAGGTGATCTGTCTCTTGTCACTGCCAGCAAGTATTTTGGGGGTCACAAATTTCTACAAAATATTTGGGAATTGTTATAATCCGTGTGTTCTCACTGATTTATAGGAGGTTTCTGAGACTTGTAATCTGTGGCTTCTCACTGCCACCCATCAGGGGGTCTCACTGATTTATAGGAGGTTTCACTGCCACCCATCAAAGGGTCTCACTGATTTATAGGAGGTTTCACTGCCACCCATCAAGGGGTCTCACTGATTTATAAGAGGTTTCACTGCCACCCATCAAGGGGTCTCACTGATTTATAAGAGGTTTCACTGCCACCCATCAAGGGGTCTGGACAGGGTCGTTACATTTCCTTCACGGCACACTGGGTAACTCTGATTGCAGCTGGGAGGGATCCAAGACGGGGCTCTGTGCTGGAGCTTGTTCATCCACCACACCTCCAGAAAGCTGCTTGTATGAGGTCTGTCTGCTCCACCACCACCTCTCCCTCTTCCTCCTCCTCCTCCTCCTTCTCTGTCTCTGGCGAAGTAGCAGTTAAACCGACGCCTGACAGGGTCTATGCAATGGCTCAAGCAAAAAGAAGCCAGACTGTGTTTGAGCTGGTTTGTTTAGGGGACAGGAGCCACACCGGGCCAGAAATTCTGTCAGCTCTGCAGGGCCAGGTGCAGAGATGGTTAACACTGCGCCAGCTTCAGCTGGGAATGATCGTCTGTGATAATGGCAGCAACCTTGTCTCCGCCCTACGCCTGGGTAAATTGACGCATGTACCATGCCTAGCACACGTCCTAAATCTAGTGGTACATTGTTTCCTAACCAAGTACCCAGGGCTGGCAGAGCTTCTCAGCCAGGCCAGAAAAGTCTGCAGCCACTTCAGATGGTCATTCCCAGCAAGTGTTTGCCTGGCAGAAATTCAAAGAGAATTCCACCTTCCCACAAACCGTCTGATCTGTGACATGCCCACCAGGTGGAACTCGACATTAGCAATGCTGCAGCGTCTGCACAAGCAGCATAGGGCCATCAACGAGTACCTTTGTGAATATGGCACAAGGACAGGTTCAGGTCATCTTGTTTTTTTTCCCCCTTCGCAGTGTCTGATGATCAAGGATGCATGCACTGTACTGTCACCATTTGAGGAGGCAACGAGGATGGTGAGCAGGGACAGTTCATGCATCAGTGACACAATTCCTTTAGTGTTCCTGCTGGAGCACACTCTGCGGGAAATTATAGATGTGGCTCTAGAGGCAGAGCAGCGGGAGGAAGAGGAGGCCTTTCCTAGCTCTCAAGGCCCCAGTCTTTCCGCAGACAGCATTCCAGCGCGTCCTCCTAAGATCAGACAGGAGGAGGAGGAATATTTAAGTAGTGGGGGCATTGAAGGTGGGGATTCCTCAAGGGAGGGTTTCGTGTGCCCAGAAACACAAGGGCTAGTGCGTGGCTGGGAGGAGGAAGTGCACGATACGGTCATCCTCATTGACCAGGAAGACTCGGAAGCTAATGCCACCTCCAACCTATGCTGCATTGGCTCCCTTATAATGCAAAGCCTGCTAAAGGACCCTAGGATTCGTGCTATCAAGGAGAGGGATCATTACTGGTTGGCAACCCTTCTTGATCCACGATACAAGGGTAAAGTTGCAGAGCTCATCCTGCCCACACAGAGGGAGCACAGGATGAAAAAACTTGAGGACGCTCTAAAGCAACACTTGTGTAACACTTTTCCAGGCACTGGTAGGTTACCAATTGATGACACACGTGCTTCTGAGGCTGCGGATGATCAAAGGAATAGTGGTGAAGGCCAGGACCACTTGACTGATGCATTTTTATTTTTTTTTAGTCCACAGCGCCCATGGACATCAAATGTAGGCACCCATTGCCAGCGTCTTCACCATATGGTGCAGGACTACCTAGGGCAAGGGCAGACCTGGATACCTTTCAAGCAGATGATCCACTGGCTTACTGGGTGTTGAGATTGGATCACTGGCCAGAACGTAGCCAATATGCTATGCAGCTACTAGGTTGCCCTTCATATAGCGTGCTTTCTGAAAGGACGTTCAGTGCCGCTGGAGGTTTTGTCACAGACAAAAGAGTGCGTCTGTCCACCGACTCTGTAGACCGGCTGACATTTATAAAAATGAATCAGTCCTGGATCAGCAGCTATCAATCCCCTGATGCTGAAGTAACGGAATAGGTTAGGGATGTCTTCTGCATTCACAAAACCTCCAACACTGAACTCTTCCACAATACCACAAAAGGGTTACGGTGTGAAGGCACTTGCTGCCATGAAAGGCGCAATATCTGGCTGCAATGACGCCTGTGCCACATCTATATCATTTTAATTTTTTGAACCGCAGGGTCCAACCCTGCACTCTTCCACTACAGAGGGGTTACTGTATGATAGTACTTGCTGGCCTGGCAGTCTGGCATCAAAAGCACAATATCTGGGTGCACTGACGCCCATAACCAGATTTATATCTTTTTAATATAGGACCGCATGGTCCACCCCTGCACTCTTCCACAATACTACAGAGGGGTTACTGTATGATAGTACTTGCAGGCCTGGCACCAAAAGTACAATATTTGGGTGCACTGCCACTGACGCCTGTATCAGATTCATATCCTCAGAGGGGTTACTGTGTGACGGCACTGTTGCCAACGCTTAAGGACAAATTTTAAAGCACCTATTGTTACTTTCATCCAAAGCCTGCTTAAGTTTCACAATAATTTAGCCAAAAAAATCAGTAAACTTTTTCTGCGTGTCCGAAAATGTCTCCTCTTTTCATACAGACTGCCGCCCCAAGCAGTTGGTAAATGCTTTTCCTTTAATCTATCCATAAACGTCATTTGAAATGTAATTTTTTGGTTTTTACATATTTCTATACATCCTAGAAATCCGCCATTTCACGGGCAGGTTATGGGGGCCGCCTAGGCACGATATTTGAAGGAATTTTTCATTTTTATTTTTAACCCTTATTTCATGGAAAACTCCCTGTCCCTTTAAAAACGTTTTTTCCAAACTTTTTGTCCTTGTTTCCTGTCCCCCAGGGCACTACCCGGACTCCCATACACCTTTTATGGCAAATATCTAGCATATATGCCCTCTTGGAGGACACTCTAAAAATCGAATTTTCAGCCCCATTGACTTGCATTGAGTTCGAGTTCGAATTCAAACATTTGGAAGGTTCGAGTTCGAATGCGAACCGAACTCGGGGGTGTTCGGCTCATCCCCAGTTAGGACCCCCCCGCTTATCATTCAGAGTGTTGGGACCCCCCCGCTTATCATTCAGAGTGTTAGGACCCTCCTGCTTATCATTCAGAGTGTTAGGACCCCCCCCCGCTTATCATTCAGAGTGTTGGGACCCCTGCTTATCATTCAGAGTGTTAGGACCCTGTGAAGGAACCGTTCCCTTCTGTCTGTCCTGGCTCTCCAGACACCCCTTCGTTGCGGTCAGCCCGGCTACTGGGAGCGCTGTCCTCAGCGCCTCGAGCAGCTTGACCGGCCTGCTTCTGTTCCTCTGCCCTGGAGCCGTTAGGAATCTCCAGAGGGCCGCTCTGTGCCTTCTGAGGGTGATAGGGTAGTGTAGCATCGCTGAATGAAACACCAAACGCGGTTGTATGTTCCAACAGGATCCTCTCTCTCTGAGCTTGAGAGTTCTCTGACTTCTTTTAATGAACAACGCCACTATTTATGCTGAAGTACAACAGTCACAATTTGCATACCCATACTAATTACTAGCATACCCATACTAATTAGTAGCATACTGTCACGGAATGGCCCAGCACCCTCAGCCAGGGGCGGTGCAGTGACAGTGGTGGCTATGGACACTTAGGTGCGGTGGCACGCACCTAGTTTTGCAAGTACTTTTATTTAGATGTGATTATTGTGTGGTGTAATAAAGTGTCCCCTGTTGGTATTGTTAAATGTAATTCCCTTTGTCTGCCACGCCCGCCGCCATTTTCTGATCACCTCGTGGTTCAGATCAGAATACTCGGATCGTAAAATGGCCGAATCGGCAACTCCCCGATTCGTAACGGCCAATACGAATCGGGGCCAGGGTGCCTCCTGCCAGCGAGGGCCAATGGGACTTGTGTGGGCGGGCAGGGATCCCCATTGTATTCATAAGTGTGTAAAGTGATAAATGCGTGTGTTGTGGAAAATAAAGGGAGATTTTGCAGTGCATCCAGCTTTGACTGATGTGTCTTTTTCTCCGCCGTACTTTTCGTTCTGAGAATCCCTCGAGGTCTCAGGGTGCGGTGTCCCAGATCCGAACCGAACCGAGCGCTCTGTGCCTGCATCGAGCATCAGGGCAGAGGCGCAGCGGAAGGTGATTCGGTTCCCAGATCGAGAGATCCGATCCGAAGGGCGGGCCGTGTACCGCGCTTCGGTATTGCGAGGGATTGCGGTAAGATCCGAATCCCTCGCCGATCCCGCAAGATCCGAAGATTCATCTGTCCCCGATCCGAAGAGTCCTCCACTGAGATCCGAAGATTTACCCGCGCCGGGATCGGAAACGTTTCCCGCAGAAGATCCGAAACGTTTCCCACATAAGATACGAAGATTCCTCCGCGGCTGGCAGATCCGATCTCCACGAACGTCCCACACCCGCAAGGTCAGTGACCTGCTGCTCGACGCTGAGTGCCGTATGGCTCAGTGGTCGGGCTGGTTCTAGGCAGGGGTCCCCTCCACCGCCCGCTAACCCCTCCCCGGGGTCACGCCAGGCCGCACGAGACGCCGAGTGCGCGCCACTCGGTAGTCGGGCCAGCGGTAAGCGATGGGGTCACGCAGATAGAGCACACCCGCAGGCGGAACAACATCCCATTCCGTCATACTGGTGGCAGCGGTGGGATCGCTCTCTGCAGACCCCTAGGAGACCTACGCCATGGCGGTGTACACCCACTACGACAGGGACACCCTGCGTGGGATGTTGGAGAACCGGGGAGGAACGCCGGGTAACAAGAAAAGGAAGACCCTGATCAAGGAACTGACCAGGATGGATCAGGACAGGGTGACAACGCCCGTCCCCAGCCCTGTCCAAGCAGAGGTGGAGGAAGATGCTGGTCTCCGAGAGGTGCGGCGTCGGATCGCCCTGCTAGGAGATGCCCCGACGACGCGGCGGACCGATGCAAGGTGATTCGGGAGTTCTACCGGGAAGTTGAGCAGGAGAAGGAACGCCAGCACGAGCTGCGGTTGGCAGAGCTCCGCGGAGCAGAGCCTGAATATGTTGACCCCGAACCCTACCCTGTGGAACCCTGGGTCGAGGCTCACAGCTCGACTGGAGCTTCACCCCGGGAATCTGCAAACCCCAGTGACTACGCTTGCGGGACTCTCAGCTCGCCTGGAGCCTGTACTGAGGACGTCACTTATCCCCGCGACCCTCGGATGGAGACTCACAGCTCGCCTGAAGCTGCATCTGAGGACGCCACATTCCCCATTGAGGAGCGGTGCTCCTGCGCTGGCACCTTCGCTGACCTGAAGGTCGTGTTGGCGAGAAGGCTGCAGGAGGGCCTGGAGCGGGACCAGAGGTCCACAGAGGAACTGTGGTACGAGGCCCTGGACCATGAGCGGGACTGCCATGGTGCGTACATTCCTTCCGACGCTGTCGTCCATCGGGTGCAGTACGATGTGCGAGCAGCGTTCCTGCAAGGTCGGGCCCCAGAGGAGTGGGAGGCCGAGCTCCAGAGTCTGGTGCAGGAGGAGATCGCACTGGACGCCGCGTACCGCGCTCTCCGGTGGCTGACCGCCGCTCCGACAGTGCGCCCTATTGGAGGCAGCTCCACTGCAGGGCCTCGCTACGGAGGCACGGGGCTGCTCTACGCGAGCATGGCCGCCGACCCCGAGTTTGGGGAGGAGACCGAAGAACGGATGGAAGACATCCTGGAACGACGGGAACTGGAGATCCCGTCAGACAGCAGGGACTCGGTGTTTGAAGAGCTGGAGTCCCTAGCCGAGCGAGAGTGGGAGCTCGAGGTGGCTTATCGAAGACTGTTGGACGGCGTTCCGCAGTCGAGCCTGAGCTCCCCGTGGTGGGACGGGTCGGCGGAGGAAGTCGACAGTCCCCAGGTTTGGGACCTATGGGAGGCCGAGGCGGACCCATGGGTGCCCGTGGGGGTTCCGGCAGAGGAAGTTACCCCCTTCACCCCGCAAGAGGACAGGGTGGCCGAGGCCACGGGTCCAGTGGGGGAGGAGACGGATGGTCCCCCCGGGATGGGTTGTGCGCAACCATTGTTTGCCCCGGGGGGTGAAGTGACCATCCTTCCCCAAGGAGATCTCCAACCAGCGGAAGAGCTGGCTACGGGGCAGAGTGTCGCTGGCCTCTGCCCACTGCTTACAGTCCGCCAGGAGAAGCAGACGGATGGTCCCCCCGGGATGGGTTGTGCGCAACCATTGTTTGCCCCGGGGGGTGAAGTGACCATCCTTCCCCAAGGAGATCTCCAACCAGCGGAAGAGCTGGCTACGGGGCAGAGTGCCGCTGGCCTCTGCCCACTACTCAAAATCTGCCAGGAGGAGCAGACAGATGGTTCCCCCGGGATGGGTTGTGCGCAACCATTGATTGCCCCGGGGGGGAAAGAAACCAACCTCCCGCAAGGAGATCCTCACCCAGCTGAAGAGCTGGCCACGGGGCAGAGCGCGCGCTGGCCTCTGTCCACTACCCACAGTCTGCCAGGTGGAGCAGACAGATGGTCCCCCGGGCTGGGTTGTGCGCAGCCAGTGACGGTCCCGGGGGGGAAGAAACCATCCTCCCGCAAGGAGATCTCCACTCAGCAGAAGAGCTGACACCAGGGCAGAGCGCCGCTGGCCTGCTGCCCGTTTCTCCCAACTTGCCCCGAGGGGCAGAGCGAGGATGACCCGTGCAACTGCCGTTGCATCCATTTGTCCCTTCTTCGGCTGCCAGGAAGAGCAGCCAGGTTTGGCTCTATTTGCTCCTTCGGCTGCCGTGTCCGTACCTGGCCAACCAGCGGAAGAGCTGGCAACGGGGCAGAGCGCCGCTGGCCTCTGCCCATTTTGGCAACCCTTGGGCTTGGGGGCCTCACACAGCCACGGTTCTTTCCCACGGCTGACCTGGGCACCCGGGCGTGTGCATTTAGCACCCGGGTTCCCCGGGTGAGCGATAACCCTGGAGGGGACACAGGAGGTACTCCGGCCCAGACGTATGTCCTCTCGCCCAGCCGGGGTAACCCTAAGGACGTGGGGTCCCGACCAAGCTGGCACGGCCGCAAGGCCAAATGGAGAGGCCTGGTGACCCGGCCTCCCCAGACAGACTACGGGCCTGGGAGCACCGACTTCCCCGGTATGACCCGGTGGGGTCAGACCAGGTGCGTCGAACTGGGGGAGGGGGAGGAGTGTCACGGAATGGCCCAGCACCCTCAGCCAGGGGCGGTTCAGTGACAGTGGTGGCTATGGACACTTAGGTGCGGTGGCACGCACCTAGTTTTGCAAGTACTTTTATTTAGATGTGATTATTGTGTGGTGTAATAAAGTGTCCCCTGTTGGTATTGTGAAATGTAATTCCCTTTGTCTGCCACGCCCGCCGCCATTTTCTGATCACCTCGTGGTTCAGATCAGAATACTCGGATCGTAAAATGGCCGAATCGGCAACTCCCCGATTCGTAACGGCCAATACGAATCGGGGCCAGGGTGCCTCCTGCCAGCGAGGGCCAATGGGACTTGTGTGGGCGGGCAGGGATCCCCATTGTATTCATAAGTGTGTAAAGTGATAAATGCGTGTGTTGTGAAAAATAAAGGCAGATTTTGCAGTGCATCCAGCTTTGACTGATGTGTCTTTTTCTCCGCCGTACTTTTCGTTCTGAGAATCCCTCGAGGTCTCAGGGTGCGGTGTCCCAGATCCGAACCGAACCGAGCGCTCTGTGCCTGCATCGAGCATCAGGGCAGAGGCGCAGCGGAAGGTGATTCGGTTCCCAGATCGAGAGATCCGATCCGAAGGGCGCGGCCGTGTACCGCGCTTCGGTATTGCGAGGGATTGCGGTAAGATCCGAATCCCTCGCCGATCCCGCAAGATCCGAAGATTCATCTGTCCCCGATCCGAAGAGTCCTCCACTGAGATCCGAAGATTTACCCGCGCCGGGATCGGAAACGTTTCCCGCAGAAGATCCGAAACGTTTCCCACATAAGATACGAAGATTCCTCTGCGGCTGGCAGATCCGATCTCCACGAACGCCCCACACCCGCAAGGTCAGTGAACCAGCTGCTCGGGACGCTGAGTGCCGTATGGCTCAGTGGTCGGGCTGGTTCTAGGCAGGGGTCCCCTCCACCGCCCGCTAACCCCTCCCCGGGGTCACGCCAGGCCGCACGAGACGCCGAGTGCGCGCCACTCGGTAGTCGGACAGCGGTAAGCGACGGGGTCACGCAGATAGAGCACACCCGCAGGCGGAACAACATCCCATTCCGTCATACATACCCATACTAATTAGTTATGTCAGTTATTTACAATCAACATTCTTCACATTCTCTTAGCCTTCAGCTCACAAAACGTTTGTACATCCATTGTTCCAGCACATCAGATTAAACACACACTATCAGAGATCCCTTAAATTAAACATGTAGCTAGATAATGGGGAAAATCCCTGACGCATAAATTACACAGCAGCAAAACTTGTTTACTAGCTACAGAAACACACATTTACCTACAGGAATATAAGTATGTTTTAAAACCAAAGCTATGTCATTTCACTAAACTAAATTAACTAAAACCAAACGATGTAAAATATATTTAAAATCACACGATATAAATGAACATAAAGTCTCTTGGGGTTTGAAGCATGGAGCGTTACATCAACTCCATGACATATGTCCCTATGGTGCAACGGCACTGAAGAGTCCACAGTAACCCCAGCGTCATTAAAGCTGTCCCTGGCTGAGGGTCCTGGGGTTTGTGGCCGAGCCTCTTGGGGCATCCCGTGACACTCCTCCCCCTTCCCAAAGTTCGACGCACCCGGTTGGACCCCAACGGGTCATACCGGGGAAGTCGGTGCTCCCAGGTCCATAGTCTGTCGGAAGGGGGAGAGCCACCAGGCTTCTCCATTTGGCCTTGCGGCCATGCCTGGCGGGTTGGGGGTACAAGTCGTTGGGGATACCCCCTCTGGAATAAGGATCCTGTGGCTGGGGAGGGGTACCGCCTATGCCACCTCCGGGAATATCTCGCACCTGGGAAAAACGGGTGCTAAATGCACGCACCCCGAGTGCCCTGGTCAGCCGTTGAGGAGAACAGTGGCTGCGTGGGGCCTCCGGGCCAAAGGGTTGTAGAGATGGGCAGAGCGGAAGCAGGCTCTGCCCCGTGGCCAGCGCGTCGGCTGGGTGGTTAAAGGCCGAGAAGGGGACCCCGGCCAGGAGAATGGCGTCCTCCATCTCCGGTGAGGTCCGTGGCTGCGGGATAAGTAGCCCGAGGGTATCCCCCTTCTGCTCCTTGGGGTGGATGGTGGGAGATGGGCAGAGGCCAGCGGCCCTCTGCCCCGTTGCCAACTCTTCTGCTGGGGGGGTGGGTACAGAAATGACATCCAGGGGGTCAAGTGGGGTCAACGGCTGCGGGGTCAGCAGCTCGGGAAAACCCTGCTGCTCCTCAGGGCAGTCGGAGAGTGGGCAGAGGCCAGCGGCACTCTGCCCCGTTGCCAGCTCTTCTGCTGGGGGGGTGGGTACCGGCACAACATTC
The DNA here is from genome assembly GCA_009667805.1 of Leptobrachium leishanense. Classification (NCBI taxonomy): domain Eukaryota; kingdom Metazoa; phylum Chordata; class Amphibia; order Anura; family Megophryidae; genus Leptobrachium; species Leptobrachium leishanense. The sequence goes on along the minus strand of CM019068.1, from coordinate 1,650,717 downwards.
GGGTGGTCGGAGGAGGACAACGGCTGCAAGCCAAGCAGCTGGGGTAAACCTGGCTGCTCCTCAGGGCATTCGGCAGAAAGTGGGCAGAGGCCAGTGGCACTCTGCCCCGTGTCCAGCTCTTCTGCTGGGGAGGCGGGTACCAGAACAAAGTCCAGGGGGATGGAAGAGGTAAGCGGCTGTGGGGGAGGCAGCCCCAGGGTATCCCCCTCCTGCTCCTCGGACAGCTGGGAATAGGTGGGCAGAGGCCAGCGGCGCTCTGCCCTGTGGCCAGCTCTTCAGCTGGGTGGGGGTCTTCTTGCGGGGGGATGGTTTGTTCCACCCCCGGGGCAATCAATGGCTGCGGCCAGCCTAGTTCGGGGAAACCATCTGCCCGCTCCTCCTGGCAGACTGTGGGAAGTGGGCAGAGGCCAGCGGCGCTCTGCCCCATGGCCAGCTCTTCTGCTGGACCCGCGGACTCGGCCACCGTCTCTTCCTGCGGGTTTGAAGGAATCACTTCTTCTGCTGGGGCCCCAACGGGGACCCATGGGAGCATCTCGGCCTCCCATACTTCAAGGTTTCTTGGACTGTCGGTTCCTTCCGCCGGACAGTCCCAGTACATGGGACTTAGACCCAACTGCGGAACGCTGTCCAACAGTCTCCTATAGGCCTTCTCGAGCTCCCATTCTCGCTCTACTAGGAACTCCAGTTCCTCTAACTCAGAGTCCCTGCTATCGTACGGGAGCTCCTTTTCCCGTCGCTCCAGTATCTCCTCCGACCGCTCTTCTGTCTCTTCTCCGAACCAAGGGTCCTGGGCCATGTTCTCGTAAAGCAGCATTGGGCCGCCGTAGTGGGGGCCTGCGGTGGAGGCGCCGTCAATGGTGCGGGGTAGCAGAGGGCCTGTTAGCCACCGAAGCGGGCGGTACGCGGCGTCCAGTGCAATCTCCTGCTGCACCAGGTATTGGAGCTCTGCCTCCCACTCCTCCGGGGGTCGATCTTGCAGGAACGCTGCTCGGGCGTTATACTGCACCTGGTAGATGACAGCGTCGGAGGGAACATGGACATCATGGTAGTCCCTTTCATGGTACAGGGCCTCGTACCAAAGTTCTTGGCGGATCTCGTCCCGCCACTCATGCCCAGTGGGCTCCACTGTGGACCCGTGGTACTGACCCAGGCCTTCCTGTAGCCTTCTCGGAAATTCCGCCCTCGAGTCCGCGAGGGTGCTGAGACAGTGGCACTGCCACTCGCTGGGGAATGTGGCGTCCTCGGATGCAGCTCCAGGCGGGCTGTAAGCCTCCACCCAAGGGTCGCTGGGATGTGCGTTTTCCCCAATACAGGCTCCAGGCGAGCTGTAAGTCCCGAAAGGGGTATCGCTGGGGGGGGGGTAGATTCCCGGGGTGAAGCTCCAGTCGAGCTGTAAACCTCGTCCCCGGGCTCTACGGGGTTGGGTTCAGGGGTAAAATATTCAATCCTTTTTGCACGGAGCGCTGCCAACCGCAGCTCGTGCTGACGGTCCTCTTCTTGCTCCTCGCGCTCCTTGTCCCGCTCCTCGCGCTCCTTGTCCCGCTCCTCTTCCTGTTGGACCTCCTGGATCGCCTTGCGTATGTCAGCCTCCGATGGGTCAGCTCCGAGTAGGGCGATCCGCTGCCGCGCCCTTCTGTTGAAGGCATTTTCCGATTCCTCTGCGAGGACAGGGGTGGGGACGGGTGGCGTCACAGTCGACGCGCCCACCTTGTCTAGGACCTGCAGCTCCATAATCAAGGTCTTTTTGCGTTTGGAGCCTGGGGTACCTCCCCGACTCTCCAGCATGTCCCGCAGGGTGTCCCTGTTGTAATGACTGTACACCGCCATGGTGAAGGTCTTCTTGGGGGTTGCAGAGAGCTATCCCACCGCTTGCCACCAGTGTGAAGGAACCGTTCCCTTCTGTCTGTCCTGGCTCTCCAGACACCCCTTCGTTGCGGTCAGCCCGGCTACTGGGAGCGCTGTCCTCAGCGCCTCGAGCAGCTTGACCGGCCTGCTTCTGTTCCTCTGCCCTGGAGCCGTTAGGAATCTCCAGAAGGCCACTCTCTGCCTTCTGAAGGTGATAGTGTAGTGTAGCGTCGCTGAATGAAACACCAAACGCGGTTGTATGTTCCAACAGGATCCTCTCTCTCTGAGCTCTGAGAGTTCTCTGACTTCTTTTAATGAACAACGCCACCATTTATGCTGAAGTACAACAGTCATAATTTGCATACCCATACTAATCACTAGCATACCCATACTAATTACTAGCATACCCATACTAATTACTAGCATACCCATACTAATTAGTTATGTCAGTTATTTACAATCAACATTCTTCACATTCTCTTAGCCTTCAGCTCACACAACGTTTGTACATCCATTGTTCCAGCACATCAGATTAAACACACACTATCAGAGATCCCTTAAATTAAACATGTAGCTAGATAATGGGGAAAATCCCTGACGCATAAATTACACAGCAGCAAAACTTGTTTACTAGCTACAGAAAAACACATTTACCTACAGGAATATAAGTATTTTAAAACCAAAGCTATGTCATTTAACACTAAACTAAATTAACTAAAACCAAACGATGTAAAATATATTTAAAATCACACGATATAAATGAACATAAAGTCTCTTGGGGTTTGAAGCATGGAGCGTTACATCAACTCCATGACATATGTCCCTATGGTGCAACGGCACTGAAGAGTCCACAGTAACCCCAGCGTCATTAAAGCTGTCCCTGGCTGAGGGTCCTGGGGTTTGTGGCCGAGCCTCTTGGGGCATCCCGTGACAGACCCCCCCACCCGCTTATCATTCAGAGTGTTAGGACCCTCCTGCTTATCATTCAGAGTGTTAGGACCCCCCGCTTATCATTCAGAGTGCTGGGACCCCCGCTTATCATTCAGAGTGTTGAGACCCCCCGCTTATCATGCAGAGTGTTAGGACCCCCCCGCTTATTATTCAGAGTGTTTGGACCCCCCCACTTATCATTCAGAGTGTTAGGACCCCCCCCCCGCTTATCAATCAGAGTGTTTGGACCCCGCTGCTTATTATTCAGAGTGTTTGGACCCCCCCACTTATCATTCAGAGTGTTAGGATCCCCCCGCTTATCATTCAGAGTGCTGGGACCCCCGCTTATCAGAGTGTTGAGACCCCCCGCTTATCATTCAGAGTGTTAGGACCCCCCGCTTATCTCTCAGAGTGTTGGGACCCCCCACTTATCATTCATAGTGTTAGGACCCCCCCTTATCACTCTGATAAGCAGGGGTCCCAGCACTCTTTCAGTGTTGGGACCCCCCGCTTATCATTCAGAGTGTTCGGACCCCTGCTTATCATTCAGAGTGTTTGGACCCCCCCGCTTATCAATCAGAGTGTTGGGACCCCCTTGCTTATCATTCAGAGTGTTTGAATGATAAGCGGGGGGGTTCAGAGTGTTTGAACCCCCCCGCTTATCATTCAGAGTGTTCGGACCCCCGCTTATCATTCAGAGTGTTAGGACCCCCGCTTATCATTCAGAGTGTTGGGACCCCCCTCTTATCATTCAGAGTGTTGGGACCCCCTTGCTTATCATTCAGAGTGTTAGGACCCCCGCTTATCATTCAGAGTGTTTGGACCCCCCCGCTTATTATTCAGAGTGTTTGGACCCCCCCACTTATCATTCAGAGTGTTAGGACCCTCCTGCTTATCATTCAGAGTGTTGGGACCCCCCGCTTATCATTCAGTGTGTTGGGACACCCCGCTTATCATTCAGTGTGTTTGGACCCCCCACTTATCATTCAGAGTGTTGGGACCCCCCACTTATCCTTCGGAGGTGTGTGTGCATGTTTTTTTGGGGGGGGACACAATGTGCCAATCCCCTTCTCTCCTGGCCCTGCAAGAGTGAAGCCGCTTAGTAAAGCTGGTGTGTGCAGAGCGTGTTCTCTCATCAGTCACTACGTTACCGGGCACTTCGGTTTGTGTTTGGGAGCCGACGTCCTATTACAGTCCTTATTAAATCCCTGCTCCGCATTATTGAGTTATACAGAGCTTATATTAGCCCCCGCTCTCCGGGGAGGCCCCCTGCTCTGGCACGGTGTGGACCTATACTTGTTTGGGTCTTATGAGATAGAGTCGATCAGGCTGAGGCCTCCCCCGGGACTGCAGCTCATTCCGATGCCGTGCACAGAGTAAACATGGGATGCGGCGCTACGAGCAGGCTCTCCATATCCAGCTCCGTGGAGGCTTGACCTGTGCGATGCAATACAAACCTTTACGATGAGATTCTTAATGGAAAGTCCACCTTGAAACCAGGGGAAGATGACTGCGTTTCACTTTGCTTCTCCCCAGAAACAAGCGCTGCGTCAGCACGTCCCTGCACCTCCTCTAGGAGAAGCGGCCGCTTTACTGTGGTGTGAGAGGAGCAGCGCTGGCTCAGAGAGCAGCTTCCTGGGAAACGGGATGGAAGCTTCGTCTCTGGTTCTGTTACGATGGCAGTACCACCAGACACGCGCCAAGGTGAGGCCCTGGTTCCTGAGAGAAGCCCCTATGTGCAGAGATGCACTGTAATCAGCAAGGACAGGTGAGAGCAACACAGGGTTAACTAAAGACCTCTGTACGGCAATACCACAGATTCCCTGCACTGAAAGGCCGGTCTTTAGGATAGCCGGATCTAATCTAAAAGGAAAGTATTACCTTGAAGCCGTACAGAGTCTTTTGTTGTATACAGATGACAGGGTTTCCTGGAAACGGTACAGACAAGGAATATAGCATAGAATAGTCACATAGAGGCAAGCCAAAGGTCAGAACCAGAGAGAGTACGTCATACAGGATACAGGAATCAGAACCAGAGAGAGTACGTCATACAGGATACAGGAATCAGAACCAGAGAGAGTACGTCATACAGGATATAGGAATAGGAACCAGAGAGAGTACGTCATACAGGATACAGGAATCAGAACCAGAGAGAGTACGTCATACAGGATACAGGAATCAGAACCAGAGAGAGTATGTCATACAGCATACAGGAATCAGAACCAGAGAGAGTACGTCATACAGCATACAGGAATCAGAACCAGAGAGAGTACGTCATACAGCATACAGGAATCAGAACCAGAGAGAGTACGTCATACAGCATACAGGAATCAGAACCAGAGAGAGTACGTCATACAGCATACAGGAATCAGAACCAGAGAGAGTACGTCATACAGGATATAGGAATAGGAACCAGAGAGAGTACGTCATACAGGATATAGGAATAGGAACCAGAGAGAGTACGTCATACAGGATACAGGAATCAGAACCAGAGAGAGTACGTCATACAGCATACAGGAATCAGAACCAGAGAGAGTACGTCATACAGGATATAGGAATCAGAACCAGAGAGAGTACGTCATACAGCATACAGGAATCAGAACCAGAGAGAGTACGTCATACAGGATACAGGAATCAGAACCAGAGAGAGTACGTCATACAGCATACATGAATCAGAACCAGAGAGAGTACGTCATACAGGATACAGGAATCAGAACCAGAGAGAGTACGTCATACAGGATATAGGAATAGGAACCAGAGAGAGTACGTCATACAGGATACAGGAATCAGAACCAGAGAGAGTACGTCATACAGGATATAGGAATAGGAACCAGAGAGAGTACGTCATACAGGATATAGGAATCAGAACCAGAGAGAGTACGTCATACAGCATACAGGAATCAGAACCAGAGAGAGTACGTCATACAGGATACAGGAATCAGAACCAGAGAGAGTACGTCATACAGCATACAGGAATCAGAACCAGAGAGAGTACGTCATACAGCATACAGGAATCAGAACCAGAGAGAGTACGTCATACAGCATACAGGAATCAGAACCAGAGAGAGTACGTCATACAGGATACAGGAATCAGAACCAGAGAGAGTACGTCATACAGCATACAGGAATCAGAACCAGAGAGAGTACGTCATACAGGATACAGGAATCAGAACCAGAGAGAGTATGACGGAATGGAGATGTTGTTCCGCCTGCGGGTGTGCTCAATCTGCGTGACCCCGTCGCTTACCGCTGGCCCGACTACCGAGTGACGCGCCCTCGGCGTCTCGTGCGGCCTGGCGTGACCCCGGGAAGGGGTTAGCGGGCGGTGGAGGGGACCCCTGCCTAGAACCAGTCCGACCACTGAGCCATACGGCACTCAGCGTCCCGAGCAACTGGTTCACTGACCTTGCGGGTGTGGGACGTCCGTGGAGATCGGTTCTGCCGCGGAGGAATCTTCGTATCGGTTGTGGGAAACGTTTCGGATCTCGCGGGAAACGTTTCCGATCTCGGTGCGGGTAAACAGTCGGATCTCAAGCGGATGACTTTTCGAATCGGATCGGGAATGAAGGAATCTTCGGATCTGCCGGGATGGGCGAGGGATTCGGATCTTACCGCAATCCCTCGCAATACCGGAGCGCGGTACACGGCCGCGCCCTTCGGTTCGGATCTCTGCCAAGCAATCTGGAAACCGAATCTTCATACGCAGCGCCTCTGCCCTGATACACGATGCAGGGGCAGAGCGCTCGATTCGGATCGTATCGTGGTGGTCACCATACCCTGAGATCGCGGGGGACGCTCAGATGCGAAAGTACGGCGGAGACAAAGACACATCAGTCAAAGCTGGATGCACTGCAAAATCTGCCTTTATTATGCACGGTTCAAGCATTTATCAACTTCACATAAATTACAATACAATGGGACTCCTTGCCCGCCCTCCCGGGACCCATTGGCCATTACACTTCAGGGAGTCACCGATTCGGACCGGATGGTCCGAATCGGCCATTTTGCGATCCGAACCGGATGGTTCGAATCGGCCATTTTCCGAATCGAAGATTCTGAACTGCGCCACAAGGTGATCGGAAAATGGCGGCGGGCAAGGCAGACAAAGGGAAAATACATTACGCAATAAACCAACGGGGACACTTTATTACACCACACAATAATCACATCTAAATAAAAGTACTTGTAAAACTAGGTGCGTGCCACCACACCCAAGTGTCCATAGCCACCACTGTCACTGTGCACCGCCCCTGGCTGAGGGTGCTGGGCCATTCCGTGACAGAGAGTACGTCATACAGGATACAGGAATCAGAACCAGAGAGAGTACGTCATACAGGATACAGGAATCAGAACCAGAGAGAGTACGTCATACAGGATACAGGAATCAGAACCAGAGAGAGTACGTCATACAGGATACAGGAATCAGAACCAGAGAGAGTACGTCATACAGCATACAGGAATCAGAACCAGAGAGAGTACGTCATACAGGATACAGGAATTAGGAACCAGAGAGAGTACGTCATACAGGATACAGGAATCAGAACCAGAGAGAGTACGTCATACAGGATACAGGAATCAGAACCAGAGAGAGTACGTCATACAGCATACAGGAATCAGAACCAGAGAGAGTACGTCATACAGCATACAGGAATCAGAACCAGAGAGAGTACGTCATACAGCATACAGGAATCAGAACCAGAGAGAGTACGTCATACAGGATACAGGAATCAGAACCAGAGAGAGTACGTCATACAGGCATACAGGAATCAGAACCAGAGAGAGTACGTCATACAGGATACAGGAATCAGAACCAGAGAGAGTACGTCATACAGATACAGGAATCAGAACCAGAGAGAGTACGTCATACAGCATACAGGAATCAGAACCAGAGAGAGTACGTCATACAGGATACAGGAATCAGAACCAGAGAGAGTACGTCATACAGGATACAGGAATCAGAACCAGAGAGAGTACGTCATACAGCATACAGGAATCAGAACCAGAGAGAGTACGTCATACAGGATACAGGAATCAGAACCAGAGAGAGTACGTCATACAGCATACAGGAATCAGAACCAGAGAGAGTACGTCATACAGCATACAGGAATCAGAACCAGAGAGAGTACGTCATACAGCATACAGGAATCAGAACCAGAGAGAGTACGTCATACAGGATACAGGAATCAGAACCAGAGAGAGTACGTCATACAGGATACAGGAATCAGAACCAGAGAGAGTACGTCATACAGGATACAGGAATCAGAACCAGAGAGAGTACGTCATACAGCATACAGGAATCAGAACCAGAGAGAGTACGTCATACAGCATACAGGAATCAGAACCAGAGAGAGTACGTCATACAGGATACAGGAATCAGAACCAGAGAGAGTACGTCATACAGCATACAGGAATCAGAACCAGAGAGAGTACGTCATACAGCATACAGGAATCAGAACCAGAGAGAGTACGTCATACAGGATACAGGAATCAGAACCAGAGAGAGTACGTCATACAGCATACAGGAATCAGAACCAGAGAGAGTACGTCATACAGGATACAGGAATCAGAACCAGAGAGAGTACGTCATACAGGATACAGGAATCAGAACCAGAGAGAGTACGTCATACAGGATACAGGAATCAGAACCAGAGAGAGTACGTCATACAGGATACAGGAATCAGAACCAGAGAGAGTACGTCATACAGCATACAGGAATCAGAACCAGAGAGAGTACGTCATACAGCATACAGGAATCAGAACCAGAGAGAGTACGTCATACAGGATACAGGAATCAGAACCAGAGAGAGTACGTCATACAGGATACAGGAATCAGAACCAGAGAGAGTACGTCATACAGCATACAGAATCAGAACCAGAGAGAGTACGTCATACAGGATACAGGAATCAGAACCAGAGAGAGTACGTCATACAGGATACAGGAATCAGAACCAGAGAGAGTACGTCATACAGGATACATGAATCAGAACCAGAGAGAGTACGTCATACAGCATACAGGAATCAGAACCAGAGAGAGTACGTCATACAGCATACAGGAATCAGAACCAGAGAGAGTACGTCATACAGCATACAGGAATCAGAACCAGAGAGAGTACGTCATACAGCATACAGGAATCAGAACCAGAGAGAGTACGTCATACAGGATACAGGAATCAGAACCAGAGAGAGACGTCATACAGGATACAGGAATCAGAACCAGAGAGAGTACGTCATACAGGATACAGGAATCAGAACCAGAGAGAGTACGTCATACAGCATACAGGAATCAGAACCAGAGAGAGTACGTCATACAGGATACAGGAATCAGAACCAGAGAGAGTACGTCATACAGGATACAGGAATCAGAACCAGAGAGAGTACGTCATACAGGATACATGAATCAGAACCAGAGAGAGTACGTCATACAGCATACAGGAATCAGAACCAGAGAGAGTACGTCATACAGGATACAGGAATCAGAACAGAGAGAGTACGTCATACAGGATACAGGAATCAGAACCAGAGAGAGTACGTCATACAGGATACAGGAATCAGAACCAGAGAGAGTACGTCATACAGGATACATGAATCAGAACCAGAGAGAGTACGTCATACAGGATACATGAATCAGAACCAGAGAGAGTACGTCATACAGGATACAGGAATCAGAACCAGAGAGAGTACGTCATACAGGATATAGGAATAGGAACCAGAAGGGAAGTCAGCCAAGCCAAAATCAGTAACCGGGGAATCAGAATGGAACATAAACAGCAAACCAATATACAGAAATAGACAGAACTAAATACACAGAAGAAACTGACATAAATTAGAACAGAAATAACAGAGACATAAACTGAACAAGGATATACAAACGGAGGAGAACAGGAACACAGCAAGGAGCTCTCAGGACACAACTAGCAAGGAGACCAGGCAGAGTAAAATGACCCAGCAATGTACTATAGGTACATTGCTCTAATATAGGCAGGAGAATCAAGGCAAGGATCAACAGGTGAGCAGAGTACAGTACACCAATTAACCCCTGGGTAGCCATCCAGGAATTGGCAGCAACAGGAACACAAGGGAAGAAACACAATATACAAATACAGAGGGCAGGGAGACAGGGTTGCCAGCATGGAACATAACAGGTTCCTTGTCTTCCGTTCGATGTGCGGCAGATCGGACCGGGGCGTCCCAAGTCACACGGATCATGCCATTAAATCCCATGTGATCCAGAGCAAGGCCTGAGCCTGCAGTGACACAGGGCCACAGTGTATGTGAGACCAGAGACACCGGCCACGAAGTGTCACAGCTGACTCCACGAGCCTAGAACAACCCCGGCTTATTACACTGCGCGGCCCGAAGTGATGGGATTCTGAAAGTAACCATTACTCCCACCATACACGGCAGCGTGTTCTAAGCACGCTCCTTATATACACGGCAACACATTCTAAGGACGCTCCTTATATACACGGCAACACATTCTAAGGACGCTCCTTATATACACGGCAGCACGTTCTAAGCACGCTCCTTATATACAGTGGGGCAAAAAAGTATTTAGTCAGCCACCAATTGTGCAGGTTCTCCCACTTAAAAAGATGAGAGAGGCCTGGAATTGTCATCATAGGTAACTTCCACTATGAGAGACAAAATGAGAAGAAAAATCCAGAAAATCACATTGTCTGAATTTTAAAGAATTTATTTGCAAATTATGGTGGAAAATAAGTATTTGGTCGCCTACAGTGCAGTACAAACCAGCAAGATTTCTGGCTCTCACAGACCTACATCTTCTTTAACCTGTTACCATCGCAGGACGTTCCATGACGTCCTGGCGGCGGGTGGGCTTTGAAGACGCGGGGCGTACATGTACTCCCCGCTGTATTCAATGGGACCACCTCGGCCCCTCCCTGAAGCCTGCGCGCGCTGACTCGTGGCGCGCGTCATTGGCTACAGAGGGACAGCCTGAAATCAAGCTGTCCCCGGCAGCCAATGACGCACACTGCACGCCGGCTGCGGGGAGGGCTCAGAATCAGTGCCGTGAGATGGCACCTGTCTGTGGGGCGTACCTGCGTACTTAAGGGGTTCAGAGGCTCCTCTGTCCTCCACTCGTTACCTGTATGAATGGCACCTGTTTGAACTTGTTATCAGTTTAAAAGACACCTGTCCACAACCTCAAACAGACACACTCCAAACTCCACTATGGTCAAGACTAGGGATGAGCTGTTCGGTTCGATAGGTTCAGAGTTCGATTCAAACTGCGAACATTTCCGCGTGTTCGCCGCATGTTCGCCCACAATGCACCACAATGGACCACAATGCACTTTTCCACTGGCCTGAAGCTTGTAATTGGCTACAGCCTGCACCTGACCACAGTTTAGGTGCAAGACAGGTGCAAGACTATGCCAATCACGGCTCAGAGTCCTGATTTTGCCCAATCATGGGCTCACAGAGCTAAGTCCCGCAGCACACTATATAAGGCGTCCCTTGCAGCCCCAGCACGTGTTTTTTGAGAGGAGATTGTTAGTGGGTGTTCTCACTGCCAGTCTGCCAGCAGCTATTGGGGGGGTCTCATTTCTACAAAATATCTGGGTATTGTGGTAATCTGTGTGTTCTCACTGCCACCAAGTATTTTGGGGGTCTCATTTCTACAAAATATCTGGGATGACACAGGTGCTTCTGAGGCTGCGGTTGATCAGAGGAAGAGTGGTGAAAGGGGCCTCTTGACTGATGCCTTTTCCAATTTTTTTAGTCCACGACGCCCAGGGACGTCAAATGTAGGCACCCATTGCCAGCGTCTTCACCATATGGTGCAGGACTACCTAGGGGCAAGGGCAGACCTGGATACCTTTCCAGCAGATGATCCACTGGCTTACTGGGTGTTGAGATTGGATCACTGGCCAGAACTTAGCCAATATGTTATGCAGCTACTAGGTTGCCCTTCATCCAGCGTGCTTTCTGAAAGGACATTCAGTGCCGCTGGAGGTTTTGTGAGATGTGAATGATACAAAATTACAGAATCAGCGATATAACTGAAAAATCCGATGTTCGAAATTACTGAAATGGAACCGAAATCAGGAATGTAGCCGAAATCATGAATGGAACGAAAATGAATTTTGATTTTACACATTTCTGGTACATTCGAAAAGTTTTCGTTTCGACTCGGAAATTTGTTCGGATCTGCCATTTTCGGATTCGAAAATTTTCAGAAAAAATCGTCTGAATCCGAATGCACGAATCGGGAAATTTCGTGAAAATTCTGAAATTCCAAAACCCGAAACGCACATCCCTACTTGCTGCCACCAAAGGCACAATATTTGGGTGCACGGACGCCTTTACCAGATTCATATCTTTTTAATATAGGACCGCATGGTCCAACCCTGCACTGTTCCACAATACCACAAAAGGGTTACGGTGTGAAGGCACTTGCTGCCACCAAAGGCACAATATTTGGGTGCACTGACGCCTTACCAGATTCATATCTTTTTAATATAGGACCGCATGGTCCAACCCTGCACTCTTCCACAATACCACAGAAGGGTTACTGTGTGACGGCACTAATGGCCCAATTTTAAAGAACCTATTGTTACTTTCATCCAAATCCTGCATAAGTTTCACCATAATTTAGCCAAAAAAATCACTAAACTTGTTCTGTGTGTCCTAAAATGTCTTTTCATACAGGCTGCCGCCTCAAGCAGTTGTTTATGAATAGATTAAAGAAAAACCAAAAAATGACATTTCAAATGACGGTAAATGGTTTTTAAGTGTTTCTATACATCCTACAAATCCGCCACTTCACGGGCAGGTTATGGGGACCTCCTAGCCATGATATTTGAAGGAATTTTTTATTTTTAACCCTTATTTTTAAAGGAACAGTGAGTTTTCGATGAAATATTTTTTTTTTTTTACTTTTTGGCCTTGTTTCCTGTCCCCCAGGGCACTACCCAGACCCCCATACACCTTTTATGGCAAATATCTTGCATATATGCCCTCTTGCAGGGCACTCTAAAAACCAAACTTTTGAGTCCCATTGACTTGCATTGAGTTCGGTTCGAACTCGAACTCGAACTTTTGAAATTGTTCGAGATCGAATGCGAACCGAACACGGGGGTGTTCGGCTCATCACTAGTCATGAGTGGAAAACTGCATTTAACACTAGAAGTGGGCACTATGAATACCTTGTCATGCCTTTCGGTTTAGCTAATGCGCCAGCAGTGTTCCAAGACGTTATAAACGATGTCCTAAGGGACTTCTTGCAAGTGTTCGTTATTGTCTATCTGGACGATATTCTGATTTACTATCCTGACTTGGAGACACATCATGCTCATGTATACACAGTGTTACGAAGGTTATTCGAGAACGGGTTGTACTGCAAACTGGAGAATTGTCCGTTTGATATCAAATCTGTTCATTTTCTGGGTTATATTATCACCCCTGAGGGTTTTGAGATGGACCCCCAGAAACTCTCTGCCATCAAAGAGTGGCCTCTACCCCAAGGGTTAAAAGCTATACAAAGGTTTCTGGGGTTCACCAATTATTACAGAAGATTCATAAGCAATTTCTCATCTGTGGTGTCTCTTCTCACGGCCATGACTATAAAGGGTGCTCAAAACCAAAGATGGAACACCCAAGCCTTACAGGCTTTTGACAAACTTAAGAAAGCATTTACTACGGCACCAGTCCTGCGACATCCAGAGCTAGGATTGAAGTTCCAAATCGAGGTAGACGCATCTGAAATCGGTATAGGTGCAGTCCTATCCTAGAGAGAAAGCTCTGAGAAACCATTACACTCCTGTGCGGGTTTTATTCTAGAAAAATGACACCCGCACAGAAGAATTATGACATAGGAAATAGGGAATTGCTTGTTGTTGTCGCAGCACTTAAAGAGTGGCGTTACCTGTTAGAGGGTTCACAGAAACCTATCATCATCATAACGGATCACAAGAATCTGATTTATATTGGGGACGCTAAACTTCTGAATGCTAGACAGGCTAGAAGGTCTCTATTCCTGTCTAGCTTCAACTTTGTACTTACCTATCGTCCTGGTTCAAAGAATACTAAGGCAGATGCATTGTCGAGACATACGAACATCATACCTTTGACCAAATCCCTATTGTTCCTGAGAAGAGGATTCTCGCTTCGACTGTTCTTACTTAGGGATGAGCTGTTCGGTTCGGAGTTCGCATCGAACATCGCCTGTTCGCATGTTCGCGAACTACGAACATTTCCGCGTGTTCGCCGCATGTTCGCCCACAATGCCCCACAACGGACCACAATGCACTTTTCCACTGGCCTGAAGTTTGAAATTGGCAACAGCCTTGCACCTGACCACAGGTCCGGTGCAAGACTATGCCAATCACGGCTCAGAGTCCTAATTGGGCAAATTTTGCCCAATCATGGGCTCACAGAGCTAAGTCCCGCAGCACATTATATAAGGCTTCACACAGCCTTCAGCATGCGTTTTTTGAGAGGAGATTGTTGTGTTAGTGTGTGTTCTCACTGCCAGTCTGCCAGCAGCTATTTGGGGGGGGGTCTCATTTCTACAAAATATCTGGGAATTGTTCTAATCTTTGTGTTCTCACTGCCACCAACTATTTTGGGGGTTTCATTTCTACAAGATATCTGGGAATTGTTCTGATCTGTGTCTTCTCACTGCCAGCTATCAGGGGGTCCCACATACTTCTAGCAGATTTCTGCGAATTGAAATCTGTGTCTTGTCACTGTTGGCAGATATCAGGGGGTCCTATCAGGGGGTCTCACTGACTTGTAGGTGGTTTCTGGGAATTGTAATTTGTGTCTTGTGTCTTGTCAAATTGACTTTTTTCTATCAGAGACTACCCTATTGTTAAGGACACTTACTGAGGAAGCCGGTAGGCGAAAACGCGTTCTTAGTGATCCTTATCTAAGATAGTTCACTATTTTTTATGCTTTTATGCATTTTTATTGCCTTGCCATATGGCTTGTTTATTATTGAAATTAATTAGTTTATACTACTAGAAACCTGCTCTGCTGCTTATTTATATAAAAAAAAGGTTTTTCTTTTTCCTGCTCCGAGTACCGTATGCACTAGGAATATCTCCTCGCTATCCAGGAATTCATACCACTATCCTGTATTCAACCGGAAGAATCCAACACCGAAAAGGAGGAATAAGAATTCATAACAACTTAGAATAAAAGTAATACTTATATTTCATTTCAGAGCTTTCTCTACACATTTATATTTCTTTCGCAAAATTGCTGCTATACAAAATGCATTTGGAATAATATACTAAGTTACTGCTTAGGTGCGCCTGGAATACTTTTTGCTTTTCTTCATCTTTATACCAGAGTTGAATCAGAATTCTACAGCATAGCATCAATTTTTAAAACCGAGTTGTCACGGAATGGCCCAACACCCTCAGCCAGTGGCGGTTCATGGTGACGGGGTTTTGTCCATAGACTTTTAGGTGCCGTTGCACCCACGGAGTTCTGTTATATTTTAATTAGATGTGGTTTTGTGTGTGGTGTAATAAAAGTGTCCCCATTTGTGTATTGTGAAATGTATGTAAATTCCTTTGTATGTGCCTTGCCCGTCGCCATTTTCCCAGCGCCTGGTGGATCCGGTCAGAATGATCGGATCGGAAAATGGCCGATTCGGACCATCCGGTCGAATCGCAAAATGGTCGATTCGGACCATCCGGTCCGAATCGGCAACTCCCCGATTCGTAACCGCCAATACGAATCGGGGCCCGGGTGCCTCCTGCCAGCGAGGGCCAATGGGACTTGTGTGGGCGGGCAGGGATTCCCATTGTTCTGATACTGTGTTAAAGTTTATAAATGTATGTGATGTGGAAAAATAAAGCAGATTTACTAGTGCATTCAGCTTCGCCTGGTGACTTTTATTATCGGCCGTATATTCTGAGATCCCGCGCGGTCTCAGAGTGCGGCGTCCAGCGAAGATCCGCACCGAACACCCTGTGCCTGCATCCCGCATCAGGACAGAGGTGTAGAGTATGGTCATCGGTCTTAAGAATATTCGACCGAGGTGCCGCGATCCGATCCGAAGGCGCGGCCCATCTACCGCGCTTCGGTATATCGAGCGGCAAGAGAAAGATCCGAATATTCATCCGATTGAGATCACATAAGATCCGAATATTCCCCAACTGGTCCACGTAAGATCCGAATATTCATCCGGGGAAGATCCGATCCCCGTATCCGTACGCCCGCACCGCAGACGCTCCCACACACACAAGGTCAGTGAACAAGCTGCTCGAGACGCTGAGTGCCGTGTTGCTCAGTGGTCGGGCTGGTTCCACGCAGGGGTCCCCTTCACCGCCCGCTAACCCTTCCCCAGGGTCACTCCAGGCCACACGAGACGCCGAGTGCCGTGCCACTCGGTAGTCGGGCCAGCGGTAAGCGCTGTGGGGCACGCAGATAAGAGCACACCCGCAGGCGGACAACACCCATTCCGTCATACGAGTCGAATCAGAGTTCTGTATATCTTTAATCTATATATCACTCACTATGCCAGAAAGACCAAAAAGGACCGGCAGACGCTTCCAGGCACAGATAAGAGGGCAAGCAGCCTCTGTGTCGGGAGTCTGTGCCTCTGGTCATCGTGGACGTGGTGCATCCTCTGCAGGGGCACGCTTGTCCTTTCTAACTGGTGCTGGCCGTCTTAAGCAGCAACAACATACAGAGGATTTGGTGGATTGGCTAACCAGGCCATCCTCATCCTCCGAGTCCTCTGCCAGCATGGCTGCCACCAACAATTTGGTAGCATTGACAATATCTGGGAATTGTTGTAATCTGTGTGTTCTCATTCCCAGCAACTATTTTGGGGGTCAGTAATTTCTACAAGATATCTGGGAATTGTTCTAATCTGTGTGTTCTCACTGCCACCCATCAGGTGGTCCCACATACATCTAGCAGATTTCTGCGAATTGTAATCCGTGTCTTGTCACACTGCCACCCATCAGGGGGGCTCACTGATTTATAGGAGGTTCCTGGGAATTGTAATTTGTGTCTTGTCACTGACTGCCAGCTATCATGGTGTCTCACTGAGTTATACCAGAGTTCTGGAAATCTTTAATCTTTACACCAGAGTTGAATCAGAGTTCTGCATATCTCCAATTTTTATAACAGAGTTGAATCAGAGTTCTGTATATCTTTAATCTATATATCACTCAATATGTTAGAAAGACCAAAAAGGACAGGCAGATGCTCCCAGACACAGATAAGAGGGCAAGCAGCCTCTGTGTCGGGAGGCTGTGCCTCTGGTCGTCGTGGACGTGGTGCATCTTCTGCAGGGGCACGCTTGTCCTTTCTAACTGGTGCTGGCCATCTTAAGCAGCAGCAACATACAGAGGATTTGGTGGATTGGATAACCAGGCCATCCTCATCCTCTGAGTCCTCTGCCAGCCAGGCTTGTAGTGCTTTACAGTCCACCTCAGCTGCCAAAGCATCTAATGCAGCCTCCATGTCCACAGCTACTCCTGCCGTAGCCTCACTATCACACATGGAGGAGTCAGCTGAATTGTTTGACTACAATGACAGTGACATGCTGCTTGAGGATGCGCAGAAACTACAGTGCTCTGATTCAATCTCTGAGGTTGAGGAAGGGAATATAATTAACCTAGAGGAAGGGGGTGCCAGTGATGACACACAAATAACTGGCGCTCATGTTGCCCCAGCAGCTGCAGCATACTGCCAAGTTGTCTCCAGTGATGAGGAGATAGGGGGTGATGACAATGATGATGAGGTCACTGACTCCACCTGGGTGCCTGATCGAACAGAGGCGTCACGTGAGGAGGAGGAGGAGGCACAACAAACACGAGGCACAACGTCCTCTATAACCAACCGTAGCACTAGCCAGTCCAAGGCATCAGATGTCAGAGCTGCTCAAGTGCAGAGCGCTGTTGTCTCAAAGCACACATCCAGGAACTCTGCTGTCTAGGAGTTCTTTAAGAAATGTGCAGCAGACCGCACCGTTGCTATTTGTAATCTATGTTAGATGAGGCTCAAGCGTGGGAAAGACACCGGACGCTTGGGTACCACGTGCTTGAGGCGACATATGACCACCTGCCACGCATCCCGTTGGCGCAAAACTTTGCGTAGGTCCTTCTTACCTGTCTCTCCCCCCCAATATATGTCCTGTCATGTCATTGACTCTAACCTCCACTGACAGGGATGATGCTACAGTAATGGATGTGTGACGGGATGGAGTGTCCATATGATATTCCCTGGAAGAACTCACCAGACAAAGCTGTATGACTTCAAAACAGAGACTGATTTATTACAAGGTTTGGGCAGATCCTTTTATACACACAACAGAAAAGACATGTCCAGACTTGAATGCCCTCAGACATGTCCAGACTTGAATGCCCTCATACAATACAGGATACATGTTAATACATCACACTCTAATAAAAACCACACCAGTAAAACCACATCTAGACATGAAATAAAATGTCCATACACTTAAACGCACAACCGAAATATAAAAGGAAAAAATGATCTTTAAAACTGTCTGAGTTTTTAGTCACGCGGCTCGCTGGAAGGAGCGGTCAGGTCCATTCCGTGACAGGATGTACCAGGTCCTTCCTCACAATGTGACAGCATCCCATCAACTGAAGATTTACACAGTCAGATTACGTTGCCCCAGCTGCTGCAGCGTAAGAAAAAATATAGTCCCAACCATCCCCAAGCACAGCGTCTAAATGCCAGCTTAGCAAAATTACTCGCATTGCAGCTGCTGCCTTTCCAGCTGGTGGACTCTGCTCCCTTCCGTGAATTTGCTGAATGTTCTGTACCACAGTGGCAGGTTCCAAAACGCCATTAAATTTCACGGAAGGCCATTCCAGCACTATACCAGCACATGGAAGACAATGTTATGGAGTCATTGGGAAAGGCAGTCAGCAGCAAGGTGCATGTGACTTTAGACACGTGGTCCAGCAAGCATGGACAGGGCCATTACATTTCCTTCACGGCACACTGGGTAACTCTGATTGCAGCTGGGAGGGATCCAAGACAGGGCTCTGTGCTGGAGCTTGTTCATCCACCACACGTCCAGAAAGCTGCTTGTATGAGGTCTGTCAGCTCCACCACCAACTCTTTCTCCTCCTTCTCTGTCTCTGGCGGAGTGGCAGTTAAACCGACGCGTGACTAGGGCTACACAATGGCTCAAGCAAAAAGATGCCATACTATGCTTGAGCTGGTTTGTTTAGGGGACAGGAGCCACACCGGGCCAGAAATTTTGTCAGCTCTGCAGGGGCAGGTGCAGAGATGGTTAACACCACACCAGCTTCAGCTGGGAATGGTCGTCTGTGATAATGGCAGCAACCTTCTCTCCGCCTTACGCCTGGGAAAATTGATGCATGTACCATGCCTAGCACACATCCTAAATCTGGTGGTACAGTGTTTCCTAACCAGGTACCCAGGGCTGGCCGAGCTTCTCAGCCAGGCCAGAAAAGTCTGCAGCCACTTCAGACGGTCATTCCCAGCAAGTGTTCGCCTGGCAGAAATTCAAAGAGAATTCCACCTTCCCACAAACCGTCTGATCTGTGACATGCCCACCAGGTGGAATTTGACATTAGCAATGCTGCAGCCTCTGCACAAGCAGAAGAGGGCCATCAAGGAGTACCTGTGTGAGTATGGCACAAGGACAGGTTCAGGTCAACTTGGTTCCCCCCGCAGTGGCTGATGATCAAGGATGCATGCACTGTACTGTCAACATTTGAGGAGGCAACGAGGATGGTGAGCAGGGACAGTGCATGCATCAGTGACACAATTCCTTCAGTGTTCCTGCTGGAGCGCACTCTGCGGGGAATTATAGATGTGGCACTAGAGGCAGAGCAGCGGGAGGAAGAGGAGGCCTTCCCTAGCTCTCAAGGCCCCAGTCTTTCTGCAGACAGCGTTCCTGCTGGTCCTCCTCAGATCAGACAGGAGGAGGATGAGGAGGAATATTTAAGTAGTGGGGGCATTGAAGGTGGGGATTCGTCAAGGGAGGGTTTTGTGTGCCCAGAAACCCAAGGACTAGTACGTGGCTGGGAGGAGCAAGTGCACGATGGGGTCATCCTCATTGACCAGGAAGACTTGGAAGCTAATGCCACCTCCAACCTACACTG
The DNA here is from genome assembly GCA_009667805.1 of Leptobrachium leishanense. Taxonomy (NCBI): domain Eukaryota; kingdom Metazoa; phylum Chordata; class Amphibia; order Anura; family Megophryidae; genus Leptobrachium; species Leptobrachium leishanense. The sequence goes on along the minus strand of CM019068.1, from coordinate 1,630,846 downwards.
CATGGGCTCCCTTATTCTGCAATGCCTGCTAAAGGACCCCAGGATTTGTGCTATTAAGGAGAGGGATCATTACTGGTTGGCAAACCTTCTTGATCCACGATACAAGTGTAAAGTTGCAGAGCTCATCCTGCCCGCACAGAGCATGAAAAAACTTGAGGACGCTCTAAAGCGACACTTGTGTAACACCTTTCCAGGTACTGGTAGGTTACCAAGTGATGACACAGGTGCTTCTGAGGCTGCGGATGATCAGAGGAAGAGCGGTGAAGGCCGGGGCCGCTTGACTTATGCCTTTTTAAATTTATTTAGTCCACGACACCCAGGGACGTCAAAAGTAGGCACCCATTGCCAGCGTCTTCACCATATGGTGCAGGACTACCTAGGGGCAAGGGCAGACCTGGATACCTTTACAGCAGATGATCCACTGGCTTGCTGGTGTAACGGTGAGCCCCCTATAGGGTGATGGGGAACCCCCAATCTGCGGAGATTGAAGCCTTAAGGGCAGGTATACAGATTCCAGGGAACAAACCAGGATATTACAGGAATTAGAAAGATCACGAAGCCCTGACTGAGATCCTTGAAAGGTGGTCTCGAAATAGTAACTAAGCTAGGTCTGCAAGGTGAATAAAACATAAACCAGACATACAATGAATGCAGGTATACAGATTCCAGGGAACAAACCAAGATATTAACAGAAACTAAAAAGATCCCTAAGCCCTGACTGAGATCCTTGAAAGGTGGTCTCGAAATACTAACTAGGCTAGGTCTGCAAGGTGTATAAAACATAAACCAGACATACAATGAATGCAGGTATACACGGATAAATAAGCACGGTACAGTACAGGGGACAGACAGAAGAGAGATCCAAATACAAGAGCCAAAGGTCATACACTGAATATCATAACTTGAGGGGTCAGACAAGAGAGAGATCCTAAACACATGAGCCAGAGGTCATACACAGATTATCAAAGTTAACCAGCACACAGGGACTAGGCAAGAAAGACTATCCTGGTCCAAGGATCAAGGGGAATCCTGGTCCTACATATAGGGCAGAACAGGTCATGTGACCGCAGACCAATAAGCCCAACAGATGGCCTGCAGCCTGAAAACAAAAACAAACAGGAATCCCTGCTACCACCAGCAGGGGGCAAGGCCAAGACGTGACAGCTGGGTGTTGAGATTGGATCACTGGCCAGAACTTAGCCAATATGCTATGCAGCTACTAGGTTGCCTTTCATCCAGTGTGCTTTCTGAAAGGACGTTCAGTTCCGCTGGTGGTTTTGTCACAGACAAAAGAGTGCATCTTTCCACCGACTCTGTAGACCGGCTCACATTTATAAAAATGAATCAGTCCTGGATCAGCAGCTATCAATCCCCTGATGCTGACGTAACGGAATAGATCGGGGATCTCTTCTGCATTCACAAAACCTCCACCACTGCACTCTTCCACAATACCACAGAGGGGTTACTTACGGTGTGAAGGCACTTGCTGCCACCAAAGGCACAATATTTGGGTGGACTGGCGCCTTTACCAGATTCATATCATTTTAATATTGGACCGCAGGGTCCAACCCTGCACTCGCCCACAATAACACAGAAGGGTTACGGTGTGACGGCACTGTTGTCAACACTAAGGGTCCAATTTTAAAGCACCTATTGTTACTTTCATCCAAAGCCTGCATAAGTTTCACCATAATTTAGCCAAAAAATCACGAAACTTGTACTGCATGTCCTAAAAGGTCTCCTCTTTTAATACAGACTGCCGCCCCAAGCAGTTGTTTATAAATAGATTAAAGGAAAACCGTTTACCGTCATTTTTACCCAGGACATACTTGAAAACGAGAGAAATCTCAATGTATCCTTCCTGGTAAAATCCTTTATAAATAAATAAATTTGAAATGTCTTTTTTTCTATACATCCTAGAAATCCGCCACTTCACGGACAGGTTATGGGAACCTCCTAGGCACGATATTTAAAGGAATTTTTCGTTTTTATTTTTAACCCTTATTTCATGCAAAACTCACTGTTCCTTTAAAAATGTTTTTTTTAAAACTTTTTGTCCTTGTTTCCTGTCCCCCAGGGCACTACCCGAACCCCATACACCTTTTATGGGAAATATCTTGCATATATGCCCTCTTGCAGGGCACTCTAAAAATCGAACTTTTATGTCCCATTGACTTACATTGAGTTTGGTTCGTGTTCGCGTTCGAACTCGAACTTTTGAAATTGTTCGAGTTCGAATGCGAACCGAACACGGGGGTGTTCGGCTCATCCCTATTCTTACTGTCTCTTCACCCTTGCTAGAGAAATTGCAGGCTGTTCAGGGTGCAGCTCCTACAGAGAAACCACCTGGTAAACTTTTTATTCCTGAAGAGGAGAGGAGACAGATTATATTGGTATATCATGATACCAAACCTTTTGGTCATATGGGTATAACCAAAACCCTAGCCACCCTAGAAAAACAGGGCAGAAATGCATAAAGAGGTTTCCGCATTCATAGCTACCTGTGAGGCATGTTGTAGAAGTAAAAGTCCTAAGACCTTGCCCATCGGACTACTACAACCTTTGCCTGTCCCCGAGAGACCATGGTCCCACCTGTCTATGGACTTCATTACTGACCTACCCATCTCTCACGAGAAAACAGTCATACTCACCATCGTCGACAGGTTCTCTAAGATGGTTCTCTTCGTGCCTATGGCCAAGTTACCTTCCACCATGGAACTAGTACCAATCTTTGTGCAGAACATTGTACGACTTTATACTCAGGAGAACACCATAGTGTCTGATAGAGGCACTCAATTCGTATCCAAGTTTTGGAGAGGGTTCTGTACGAATCTGGGCATACAGTTGAGTTTCTCCTCTGCCTACCATCCCCAGACTATTGGGCAGCTGAGAGAACCAACCAAAAGGTGGAACAGTATCCATGATGTTTTGTATCTGAGAAACAGGTTGAGTGGTCAGATCTCTTGCCCTGGGCAGAGGTTGCTCTGAATAATGCGGTCCGTGAGACTACGGGTCATTCACCCTTCTATACAGTGTATGGGTTTGACCCTCCTATGCTCCCTTCTACCTTCCAGCAGACCTCCTTGCCTACTCTGGAGGAGCATTTGTGGTCACTAAAAAAGATATGGGAGACCGTCAGGGAGGTTATGAAGACCAACATTGCGAAACAAAAGGAGAAGCCTGCTCCTTTGTATATGGTGGGGAATCGAGTCTGGCTTTCCACCAGAAACATTAAGCTCTTGGTTCTGTCCACGAAGCTAGCTCCCAGGTATATTGGTCCTTATAAAGTGGTACACAAGGTTAATCCCGTGTCCTATGCCTTGGCACTACCCCATGGTTTGACAATACATAACGTGTTTCATGTTAGCTTCCTCAAACCGCTTGCATGCAACAGATACTCTCGGGTTTGCCCCCCTCCTCTGCCTGTACGCTCCCGGGGTGGGGAGGAATATGAGGTTCGTGCCGTTCTGGGGTCCCGCGTGGTCAGAGGTGTTGTTCAGTATCTAGTTGACTGGGAGGGTTTTGGCCCCGAGGACAGGTCCTGGCTGCCGGCCAGTGACGTGCATGCACCTCATTTGGTTCACCGCTTCCATGCTGCCCATCCTTTGGCACCTGGTGGTCATCTGGGGGCCGCCGTGGACAGGGGGAGTTCTGTCACGTCTTTGGCGCCCTTTGCAGGGGGGGGCCCGGAACCCTAGCACCATAGCGGGCCGCCCGAGGAGAGGTGGAGAAATGACATACCCAGGAGGCGGGGAACGCTCTGATGACGAGCGCCCACCTGTTGCGTCCCCAGCAACTGTTGCAGCCCAGGGTGGAGCCTGGACCCTCGGCAGCAGAGAGGGAGGGAGACGTCAGAGGAGTGTCAGTGCAGGGAAGGGGGCAGGGCATGCTCCTGTAACGGGTTTTTGCGTAGTCCCACAAATACCCCTGTGGTCTTTTACCTCAGTTACCTTCAAGCGCTCTGCAAGCCGATCCTGAGCCTCCGCTACCTGGGAGTTGGGGTACATGACTGCGGCAGTGCCTCCACCCAACTGGACATCCAGGCTTTGGGTGTGAGATCCAGTTGGTAACATATTTAAACAAGCAATAAATCAACACAGAGCTGTTTATTATAGAAGTTTGTATTGCACAGCAAAACTCTATGCAAAAATAAATGTAACGGTGTAAATAAACATAATGCAGTGGAATAAGTAAATAACGCAAGAGTCAGTATGAGTTTACCCACCCACAAACAATACTGAGGCCCATCCTAGTCTTTTCCCTAATGGTACCATAGGTAGGTGGTGCACATTGTTGGGGCCCAGAATAATTGTAATCCACTTTGTTTGTAATATGCTGGGGTATTCCAGGGATCAGAGAAGTCAGACTGCTGCATTAGTAACCAGTGTCAGAGTGCCTTGTTGTAAAACCAAGGGGAGAGGTTTCAGCTTACCACTCCACAGGCTGCAATCAGATTTTGTCCAGGAAGGGGAGAAGCTGCTCCACTGGGATTCCTTCTTTCTGCAGAACAGTCACTGCCAGGAACAGTTCTGTGCTTTGTTCTGGATACAGAGTCTGCTGGGAGCCTTTATGCAGGATGCTTCAGCACTGGACACAATACCACAAATCTCAGCCACCATCATCTTCCAGCTTCCTCTCTCTTGCTTCCTCTCTTGCAGCCCTGCCTCCACACACAAAACCATAGAGCCACACAGTCTTGAATCTCCAGAGCAAACAGAAGGTCGCCATCTGCTGGTTACTACATAGAAACTGCAGGGTAGTAGAATTACTGTACTCCAGGGGTTACACTCCTATGACGTGTGCCCACGAGCCTTAAAAGGTTGGCGCTCAGAGTCCTCGGCGCGCTGATATGGAGTACATTCCCACATCGCTTGGTGTACTTTACACTTAGAGAATTCAGACAACAATAATTTGACCGGACTGTCTGAGAACCCTGCTATTTGCCGACCCGGTTTGCCTCTGACCATTCTCTTTCTTAAGCCCTTTTGTGTTTGTTAGTGTTGTGGATCAAGTGGTGTTCATACCACTTATTTTGTTGTATTTTTGCATTTCTGTTTTGTCTGCTATTATTTAGGATTTTGCTGTTTTTTTGGCCAGTATTTCATTTGGTCTCGAAATCGAGTGGTACTGGGCAGTATCTGATAACTGAGGTCTTGTCTGTTCTCCCTGCTGTTGGTTAAACGGTCCTTTTTTTCCGTTTCACGTTCTGCGTCTAAAGTCTGTCCTTAAGGATCCCAGTATTAGGCTGTTAAGGTGATCGGGTGTTACAATTACTTAACATTTCTAAACGAGTCAGGACCATGGTAATCAGGATAACAGATTACAGTCAGCAGATTTACAACCTATTCAAATAGAAACAGATAACACATTCCTGAGACAAGGGTCGGCCGGACGGCTAATCCTGTCAGCAAGATAACAGACAATACCATTCTTGCATAATCACAGAAACAAGCTTTAAACCAAATCACAAACCGTATGGCAATGCCCAAATACTCAATGAACATTCTCTGCCATAATGAATCATAGTCTGTGGGCACGAGGCTGGCATCCGCTCCTCTCCATTACCAGTCCTACTCGAGACCCTCAGTATCCGGCAGATTGGAGCAGGTTAAGCGCTGGGTTGTGTTTCTTTGGAAGGTGGCTTAGGGTGACGGCAATTGTAAAAACAAAAGTGATATAATTACCAACTGTGCACAAACAAACGGTGCCCGTATCTTCCAGTGACCATTTACACAAAGTCTTCACTAATATGTTGCTTAAACTCAAACCACCTGGACCTTCCCCCAGGTTCTCTGTCTGCGCCAAAATTTTCTGAAAGCCAAGGAATATCAGATAGAATTAATGAATGGCAGCCGGTATCTGGGAAAACAAACACGCGTTGCTAATCGAATTACCACAGATTTATTGTCAAGTTTTGTTTGGAAGTGAAATGAAATTCAACATAAACAGACTGTAAAATGGACCTTTCATTGCGGCTGTGAACGGCGAGAGGATGGCAGGCACCACATGGGAACCTGAATCATTGGTGATCACTGCGGCATTTCACTAACCCATGGAAACCATCACATCCCTAGATATGCCCCCTCATTATGGGCACGCGGTATGCCATGTGTGCCCTCACAGTCTGGCGCAAGATTTGCAACTTTCATGGAAGGGACAGGCCGGCATGTAACAGGCAGATAAACCAGATGGTACAGGAGGAGCGGGGACACGCCTATTCCCCTGATGGGGCAGCTGCAACAATCGGGGAATAGGCACGACCCCGCCTCTCCTGTACTATGTATGTTTGATTGTACCTCCAGCCACGTCATCATTGCAGCATGTTCCGCTCCGTGTCTTTGTTTTTTGATCCCAAGGTGGATTTGTTTCTGGGGGGCATAATAGGAGCCCACCAGCCTACCTCATGACTGAAAAGCAGCGTGAGCAGTTATGGTTCGCTACACAGCAGCCTGTGGTTTCATTTTTTGGATAGGACTCACCTTCACTAGAGGTGCCTTGACGTTCGGCAGGTGAGCTTACACTCTTAGTGGCCATTAAAAGAAACCAAAGCCTCTAAAGGTGTTTTGTTTCACACGGTGTAATAGGAATAAGCGCAGATGACACTTTTTTTTCGTTTGTTATGTTTTATACATTGTCATGGAACTGACGTAGCGCTCCACGCTTCAAACCCCAAGAGACTTTATGTTCATTTATATCGTGTGATTTTAAATATATTTTACATTGTTTGGTTTTAGTTCAAATTAGTTTAGTGTTAATTTGCGTAGCTTTAGTTTTAAATATACTTATATTCCTGTAGGTAAATGTGTTTTTGTGTAGCCAGTAAACAAGCTTTACTACTGTGTAATTTATGCAACAGGGCTTTTCCCCTTTTCTGGCTGCATGTTTGACTCAAGAAGTCTGGGATAGTGTTTGTCTTTAATCTGATGTGTTAGAACAATAGATTATGTAAATGTTGTGTGAGCTAAAGGCTAAATAATGTTTATTGTAAATATCTAACTGACATAATGTAATTAGAGACTTTAGGTTCATGTTCACCATTTGGTATGCAAATTATAACTGAAGAGGACCTGAAGGAAACCTGCAGTGCTCTTGGAACCAACCAACCAATCAGAACGGTTGGGATGGGTGGGAAGTTTGAATGTGCATTGCTGTATTTTGTATAAAAATCCGGCGAAATCTTCCATAAAGAGAGAATCCTGTTGGAACATACAGCTCGCCTGGTGTCTTCTTCAACTACGCTACACTACACTCAACCTCAGAAGGCACAGAGCGGCCTTCTGGAAATGCAAAGAGGCTCCAAGGCAGAGGTTCAGATCAAGCAGATCTGGAGCTGCAGATCAGGCTGCTCGAGGCACTGAGCTCCAAGCAACTCAGAGGCCGGGCTGATCTTGGCAAGGGGGTATCTGGAGAGTCAGGACAGGCGGAAGAGAATGGTTCCGTCACATACATGTTGCTGGGCTAGATACAATTGGTGGTTGCAGCTGCCCCATTGGGGAATAGGCGTGACCCCACCCCTCCTGTACTATGTATGTTTGTTTGTACCTCCAGCCAGGTCATCATTGCAGCATGTTCTGCTCCGTGTCTTTGTTTTTCGATCCCAAGGTGGATTTGTTTCTGGGGGGGCATTAATATGAGCCCACACAGTCTACCTCATGACTGGAAAGCAGCATGAGCAGTGATGGTTTGTTACACAGCAGCCTGTGGCTTCATTTTTGGATAGGACTCACCTTCACTAGAGGTGCCTTGACGTCGGCAGGTGAGCTTACTCTCTTAATGGCCATTAAAAGAAACCAAAGCCTCTAATTGTGTTTTGTTTCACACGGTGTAATAGGAATAAGCGCATATGACGGAATGGGATGTTGTTCCGCCTGCGGGTGTGCTCTATCTGCGTGGCCCCGTCGCTTACCGCTGGCCCGACTACCGAGTGACGCGCACTCGGCATCTCGTGCGGCCTGGCGTGACCCCGGGAAGGGTTAGCGGGCGGTGGAGGGGACCCCTGCCTAGAACCAGCCCGACCACTGAGCCCTACGGCACTCAGCGTCCCGAGCAGCTGGTTCACTGACCTTGTGGGTGTGGGACGTCTGTGGAGATCGGATCCGTCAACCGCGGAGGAATATTCGGATCTTATATGGGAAACGTTTCGGATCTTCTGCGGGAAACGTTTCCGATCCAGGTGCGGGTGAATCTTCGTATCTCCGGTGGAAGACTTTTCGGATCTGAACTGGATGCCGCTTCGGATCTTGCGGGATCGGCAAGGGATTCGTATCTTACCACGGTCTCTTGCAATACCGAAGCGCGGTACACGGCCGCGCCCTTCGGATCGGATCTCGGTCTATCTGGGAACCGAACACCATACGCTGCGCCTCTGCCCTGATGCTCGATGCAGGCACAGAGCGCTCGGTTCGGTTCGGATCCGGGTGGACACCGTATCCTGAGACTGCGGGGAATACTCAGGCGATGAAATACGGCGGGGAAATAAACACATCAGACGAGGCTGGATGCACTGCTAAATCTGGCTTTATTATTCACAGCTCAAGCATTTATCAACTTGGCACAAATTACAATACAATGGGAATCCCTGCCCGCCCTCCCCGGACCCATTGGCCATCACGGTTCGGGGAGTCGCCGATTCGGACCGGATGATACGAATCGGCCATTTTACGATTCGAACCGGATGGTTCGGATCGGCCATTTTCCGATTCGAATAATCTGATTGCAACCACGAGGCAATCGGAAAATGGCGGCGGGCAAGGCAGACAAAGGGAACACATCACAATCAACGGGGAACACTGTATTACACCACACATAACCACATCTAATAAAAAGTACTTTAAAACTCCGTGCGTGCCACCGCACCTAATTGTTCATGGCCCAAATCAATGTCTGTGCGCACCGCCCCTGGCTGAGGGTGCTGGGCCATTCCGTGACAGCGCATATGACACCTTTTTTTCTTGTCAGGTAAACAGGGTGGATCTGGTTGTTGTTGTTCCTCACAGACATGGTCAGTGATATATTTTGTTATTGGTCCTTGACACCCCAAGGAGCAGAACGTCCGGCTTCTCAGCAATACGTGGTGTCCGCACTACATAGACCTGTAAATGTTTAACTGAAACTGATACTCCGTGCGTCCATCCATGAAGAGCTGATGAGTATATACTCATCATGACACACCAGCCCTAACACCAACTCACACCAACAGGAGCTGTGTTGCCCTAATTAACTAAATCTAGCACAGCATGTAAGGAGGACCATGAACTCCACGGCATGAGCATCCTGGACCGCCATGCTCCTTTGAAGATGATCACAAGCCCTTTAGGGATAGGAGAGCGAATTGGCACCAGGTCACAACACATAAGGTTTATGCAAGGACTAGAAACATCCCAATCAGATTCTAAACCGGACTCTATATGTGTATTAACTCTACGCACAACTTTAAATCGTATCGGACCACTCTGCCTCTAATCCAAACTGTAACAACAACTGGGGTTACTGGTCTTTGGCATGTGGACTAGACCTGAACCTGTTACGTCTGTCCTTTCTCTTCAGACAAGCTGATCCGCAGCAGCTTTCCTTGTCACAACCGTCAGCCGGAACGTGAGGGAGCGCTGTATATTCTATATATCTCTCCCCAAACACCAGAAAAAAAATGTACACGAAAAACGAGTCGAGCCGAACCGAATCGAAACAGAAATCGGTCAAAACGAGCCGAATCGAAAAGTTTAAACATCCAAAAATCGAAGCGAATCGAACCGAAAAAAAAAAAAAAATCGGTGCACAAGCCTAATGCAGGGAAGAAGAATGATCTTTAACTTGAGATGGAGTTTATACGGGAAACAGGGAGTGGTTGTGACGGGACGCCGTCTCTTCCCGTCTGTCCTGGCTCTCCAGACACCCCCTTACCAGGATCAGCCCGGCCTATGAGTTGCTGGGAACTCAGTGCCTCGAGCAGCCTGATCCGCAGCTCCAGACCCGCTTGTTCTGAACTCCTGCCTTGGAGCCTCTTTGCATTTCCAGAATGCCGCGCTGTGCCTTCTGAGAGTGATTATAGCTGTAACATAGCTGAAAGACACCAGGCAGGCTGTATGTTCACACAGGATACACACTGGCCATGTCACATGGCCTGCTTTTATTTGGTTCAGAATCAGATAACAACAGTTAACATTCCCGCCCCCCAGACATTATGGCACCGCCATTCAGCAGTTCCCCATCAGGTCCTCTCAGAGTGCAAGCTCTTGAGCAGGGGCTTCTCTGGTACTCTTCTATGTGTGCGTGTCCGTATACTCATCGGCCCAGGTGGCCGCTTGCTGCACCGTTTGGGGCTTCTTGTCCCTCACCCACTCCCGCATTGTCGGGGCGGTGTGGTCGAAACACTGCTCGAGAAGGAACAGCTGAGTGACTTCTTCGAGGGTTCGAGCCTTGCTTCCGGCGAACCAGGTCTTCATGTCCCGTTGCAGCCGGTGCGCCCACTCCACATGGGTAGTACCGTGGAACCGTCGGGAATTTCAGAATTTCATCCGGCTGGTGTCACGGTGGGTGCTGGTGGAGACTGGACCTCGGGATGCGGAGATTGGAATACGAGGGATGAGGATAATATAGGGTAGGATTTTCGAGGGTAGAATGGTCGGGTGCGTATGCCAATGGTCAGGATGCCAGAAGGTAGAATGGTCGGGTACGGAAGCCAATGGTCGGTAAACAGGTAAACACGTAGAAAGGGGAACTAGAGTACTCAGCCCTTCGGCTTCCTGTCCCCCCTCCCACTGCGCCCGGACTAGGTCTAGGGGGCCTCGCACCCGTCGCCCGTACAGGAATTCGAAGGGGGAGAACCCGGTCGACTCTTGGGGGACCTCCCAGTAGGCAAATAACAGGTGGGGTAGGTATTCCTCCCAGTCTTTCCTCTCTTGGGTGTAAGCGCGGATGAGCTGTTTCAGGGTCCCATTAAACCGCTCGCACAGCCCGTTCGTCTGCGGGTGGTATGGGGCGCTGTGAAGCGCCTTAACCCCGCACAGACACCAGAGCTGTTGGGTTAGCTCAGCGGTGAATTGGGAGCCCTGATCAGACAAGATTTCCTGAGGAAATCCTACCCTAGAGAACACCTGTAGGAGGCCATCGGCGACGGTGTCTGCCTGAATGTTAGACAGGGCCACCGCCTCGGGGTATCGGGTGGCGTAGTCCACCACGGTGAGAATATATCTCTTCCGGTGGCGCTGGGGCGGGGTAAGGGACCAATTATGTCTACCGCCACCCGACTAAAGGGTTCTTGAATGATGGGCATGGGGTGAAGGGAGGCTTTAAGGTGGTCCCCAGTTTTCCCCGTTTTCTGGCAGGTCAGGCAGGTGCGGCAGTACTCCCGGACATCCTCACTAAGGCGAGGCCAGAAGAATGCTCGGGTTAACCGGTGTCGGGTCTTGGCCATTCCTAGATGGCCGGCGAGGGGAATGTCGTGGGCCAGTCTCAGGAGTTCCTTTCTGGGGGCCTGCGGTACTACTAGCTGTTTGTGGGGGGCCCGTGGTTTCTGAGCGTCTCCCCTATTGGTGTACCGATACAGTAGCCCATCTTCCCACTCAATGCTGTCGTCCCGTCCGTCGCTGGGACCCTGGCCGGCACGGTCGCGGTACCTTTCTAGGGTGGGGTCAGTCTGGGTCTGGTGCCGGAGGGTGGCTGGAGAGCTCCACGTGAGGGGGTGGTCCGGGGGAGGAGATGTGGGTTCGTCCGGTCGGGGGGGAGAAGGTCTGGGAGGCTTGGGGGGTTTGGGAGGTCGGAGAGGTCTGGTTGGTCTCACCTGGGTCCCGACCGGAGTGCCTTGGTCGATCCGGTGGCTTTGTTGCCGGGTGGTCACTGGGGCAGCCGCGTCCGTGGCGTAGGCTGATACCAAGCGTCCCAGGTCGTTCCCCAGGAGGATTTCTGCCGGTAGTTGGTCGAGTAACCTCACCCGCACGGATCCCTCCCCCGACCCCCAATCCAAATGGACTCGGGCGGTAGCGAGTCGGAGCACCTTGCCTCCGGCTACGCGAACAATGATGGTGCGGTCCAGCCGGTCCTTTCGGGGAATCAGGTGAGGCCGGACAAGTGTGATGATAGCGCCGGAGCCGCGGAGACCTTCGGCGGCCCGCCCGTTAATCCATACCGCCTTTCTGTGGTGTTGGCGGTTGTCGGCGGATGCAGCCTGCATGGGATCGGCCTCATGCAGCATCCCCCATTCCTCCTGTGGGTCCCAGTATGGGGATTCCTCCTGGTAACAATGAGCCGCGGGTGGGGCTCGGATGGGGCCCCGCGGAAGGGGCGGCTGGTTGGGGCAGTTCTGGCGGTAGTGGCCCATCTGGCCGCACCCATAACAGATGGTAGCCGTGGAAGGGGCCCGGTTTGGGACCCGGGGTGCGGGCCAGCGTGTTGTTGGCTCCGGCCGGGGAGGTGGGGGTGTGGCACGGGGAGGTGGTAGGGTGGATCGGGAGGGTGGAGGTCGTTCCCCCCCGTAGGACGTGCGCGTGTCCGTATACTCATCGGCCCAGGTGGCCGCTGGGAACTCAATTTGCATACAATGGCATGCTTGCATCATCAGATTACACACACACACAGAGCTAATGTACACAGAAATTAGCATACAATTGAATTTCAACACAGCCTTTCACTCCTAGCAACCAAGGGGAAATATAATACCTTTAAATGCATCACACAATTACACATCTGAATCCACACTCATACAATACAGGATACATGGTAATACATCACACCATTAAAACCACATCTAGAAAAGGTATAACTGTTCATTTCAACACGCAAAACCGAAAGAGTCTCAAATAAAGAAAAAGGTCTTTGAAATGTCCCAGGCTGTTAGTTCTGGTGCTCGCTGGTCAGAGCCCCTATGTCCGTTCCATGACAGACGTGCCTTCTCCTCACCTGCTGGTATCTGGGACAAGACAGCGCCAAGTCCATCCAAGGAGGCATCGATTGACAAAATTAATGGCAGTGAAAAGTCAGGATGTGTTAAGACTATGCTATGTAATAGGCACTCCTTTAACTTAGAAAGGGCTTCATCACACTCTGGAGTCCAGTCAGTTGACTTCAGCTTTATGTAAGTGCCTGCTTTAACTTCTGCTTTGCCCTTTGTTCTTCTCTTCTGTCCTTTTGTATGGGAAAAGAGTGGCTTACAGTGGCAAGAAAAAGTATGTGAACCCTTTGGGATTACGTGGAGTTTTGCATGAATTGGTCATAAAATGTGCTCTGATCTTCATCTAAGTCACAACAATTTGAAAAACACAGTCTGCTTAAAATAATACAACACAAACATTATATGTTTTCATGGTTTTATTGAACAGAACATGTAAACATTCACAGTGCAGGGTGGAAAAAGTATGTGAACCTTTGGACTTAATAACTGGTTGACCCTCCTTTGGCAGCAATAACCTCAACCAAACGTTTCCTGTAGTTGCAGATCAGACCTGCACAACGAACTGGAGTATTTTTGGACCACTCCTCTTCAAAAAACTGTTTCAGAGTAGCAATATTCTTGGGATGTCTGGTGTGAAGCGCTCTCTTAACCCTTTCACTGCTGAAGACGTGTGGGACACGTCCTCATTGATGCACGTTGCATGCTGAGGACGTGCCCCACACGTCATCAGCTGTGCGGGACCCCCTGCGGAGATACTCACCTCTCTGTCCGGGGTCCCACGGCGTTCTGACTTCAGCGTCCTCAGACGCTGAAGTCAAGCTCCTCCCGGCGTAAATTACGTCATCGCGCCATGCGCGATGACGTCATTTCCAGGCGACCCCCCGGCAATGCCGGGAGATAGCCTGGAAGGGAGGGGGGATCCGTTCGGATCCCTCTCCCTCCCGATCGGGAAGGAGCAGCGCTAAAAGCCAGGCACCGCTTAAAAGGGGAGAGTCTCCCCTTTTAAGCGGTGCCTGGCTTTAACCCCTCAAGTGCTGGGTTGCACTTCAGCGCCTTGCGGCGCCGAAGTGCAGCCTATCTCCGGTGGGGGCCGCCATCTTGGATGGCGGCTCCACCCCCGGGACTCCCCTCACTGTCTGACGTCATCACGCATAGCGTGATGACGTCAGATAGCCGGGGAACCCCTAGCTGCCGGGGATTTCCCAAGGAAATCCCCTGGTGGAGATAGGGGGCTCTTGTGAACCCCGATATCTCCAGAACCGTGGCAGCTAGGGGGTCGTGGAGGGTGTCATTTGAAAGGCCTGAGCATGGCCTTTCGAATGATACCCAACATGACTAGGTAAAAAGTAAAACAAAAAAAATTATTAAAATAATAAATCAATTTAAAAAAATAAATAAATTAAAAAAAACATGTTTTTTTTGTGTGTTGTTTTTATTAATGCAGCAATATTGTTCACATTTCAATTATAATGTGAACAATGATGCTGCACTAATGATTTTTTTCTATGGGGTGTGTTTGCTAAAAATCACGTAATTCCCCCCAAAAAAAATGAACAAGTCCCCATTTCAAATTTTTGTACAAGCGCACCCCATAGAAAACATAACCGCAAACGCTCATGTGATAAAATGTGAAAAAAAATACTTTACACACTGCAGATGATTAAAAACTCAATTTTTATTGTATTTTTTGTTATAATATACAGGCAGGACATGACGTATACATATAAGAATGATATATTATGAATCTGCGTAGTCTGCCGGAAAGAACGATATATAATATGTCTGGGTCATTTATTAAAATGTGGCTTTAAAATCTCGTTTAAACATGATGAGCGAAAGCGGTAAAAATGAGCTCAGCACACAGTGGTGAAATGCCTCAGCAGTGAAGGGGTTAAGGTCATGCCACAGCATTTCAATCGGGTTGAGGTCAGGACTCTGACTGGGCCACTCCAGAAGGCGTATTTTGTTTTGTTGAAGCCATTCTTTTGTTGAATTACTTGTATGCTTTGGGTCATTGTCCTGTTGCATCACCCATCCTCTGCGGAGCTTCAGTTGGCGGACAGATGGTCTTACGTTTTCCTCCAAAATGTCTTGATAAACTCTGGAATTCATTTTTCCATCAATGAAACAATCCGTCCAGACCCTGAGGCAGCAAAGCAGCCCCAAACCATGATGCTCCCTCCGCCATGTTTTGGCGTCTTACGGACGAAACGCGTCGAGCTGACCTGTGTCCCATTCATTTCATCGTCCTCCTGCCGGTCTGCTGACTCTGGATGTACCCAAGTTTCCGGTCGTCTGACCCGCTGGTCCGTGAGAACTTGTTCCCCTTGGACAGCTGCAGTGGTTTCTTTGGAGGCTACCTTGGCCAGGATCCTCCTTCTAAACTTATTCCCAGAGGACTACGCATTCCGGAGGCGGTGAATATTCGGACGATTTGTTTAAAATGCTTATGTGCACACTTTTATTGAAATGTGTGCCACTTATCTTGTGAGTGGCTTTTGTGCTGGATTTTTTATATATTAAATTTTATACAGTGTTATGCTATGGTGGTTTTTCTACATTTCTAGTTACTGCAATTTATCCAAGTACTGGCTGTCATTTCAGAGATACCGACCATTTAAAGGTTGTATATAATACTGCAGTTCTCTTTTTTCCTGACATAACAGAATTACTCGGCAGCCGTCCCCAGACAAGGTGTTCTTGTTTAGCTGCTAAAGTGACGGACTGTTGAAGCTCGACTGTCCTACTTTATCTGGCGGCTTTTCACCCCTCCAACGACATGTATTCGCCATAACGTCCAAAAATTGTTCGCAAAAAGGAGATGACTCTGTAGCATTGTTAGACAGAATCCTCCAGTAATCATCACTGATCTTCATCCTGTGCATCAGGAACTTGATCACGTGGTACCGATGATCAAGTCGTCCCTTGGACCGGGCACGACGAAAACAGGAACCATACATCTCTCACCATATACTTTCAGTTCAACTTCATATATACATTTGGGTTTGGTTGCTTTACCTCCACATCCTATTAGCATGATCTCTTGTGACATTGATGTAGACTCCTGCAGCACCTTCTCACTCAGCATCTTCTCTTCTGCTGCCTCACTAAAGGTACACGCCATAGATCCTGAATCTAGCATTCCCATCATCTGGAATTTGTTATTGACACAAACCGGTGCATAAAATAATTCGGAGTCTGCATATTCTGTGCAATCACTTTGACTTCAGCTGGTGCTCGTGCACATGCGCTCTCGTATACTTGTCTGATATCTGTGGTTCTGAGGGTTTGTTCGGCCCTACCCACACGTCCCCTCTCCAGGTGTGAGTTGCTTAGTTTAAAGCCGGTGCATTCGGAGACGACTGAGCGAGCCGGTTGTTATTGCTGAACTGAACACTTGCACAATTCCTACGTGTGTGATCAGAAATGTAACAGCCGAAGCATAATCAATGTCGTCGACAGTGTGTTAGGGTCGAATGTTCGTGTGACTGACAGACCTTATACGCTCTCATAGATGGTTGGCTCGGTCGAAGAGGTTTTAAATTCCACTTGGTTGTTCTGAGACAGTGCGCGATCAAGCAAACTTCTCAGTGTCTTCATGCAGTTTCCATCATTCTGTGATAAAGACTGGGCACGGCATTAGCTCTGTCTGGTGATATAACAGGAGAATCACTGGTCACAATTTCGCTCTCATTAAGTGACTGGGAATAAACTGCGGCTTTTCTCACAGCAGCGCTGCGCTTAGATTTAACAAATCAAAATCGTTCACTGGCCAGCTGAATCTAGTACCCGGGTACCAACACACGCATACACGTACACCTTCTTGGGACACAACCTGTACGGGACTCACATTTCAGCAACCAAGGGGTTAAAATTTATTTTTTTATTTTCCGCTGCGCATTTCTCGCATTACGAACTTCTGTAACTATATATGTATACGGTGCTGCTCTATATATGCCAGTTTATTTGAGATCAGTAAACTATATAACCTATAAAATCCACAACAGTGCTGGTGTATATTTATTCCCTAGTGCGGGGAGACTGACCCGAGGTTTAAATTCAGCGGCTCCTCCGGGAGTGAGCGCTACATCTGCTAGAGTAGAGACATGTAGGAAAAACTGCTTTCACTATAATGTTGTTTGAGGATGTGGAATATTACTTTGGGATTCTCAGAAGGTCTTAGAGACGTGTTACTGCGCAGCTTGATTTTTACAATGTCCTTGCCATTAATCTAGTAATAATGTCGTTATAATGCTCGTTCACTGGTATCACCCCTTTTTCGTAGGTAAGTGTCCATTAAATCTTCCCACTCGCGCACGCTGAAATTATCTGCACCATCTCCTCGGGAAACAGGCGGCTCTTTTGCTTCAGACGACATAACAAGTTTAACTCCTGTCACATTAAGCGATGGGATTTCTGGGAGTGACTGCTCTGAACGTGAAGCTCCTGCATTGCCGCTTTCTCTCCCTCTACTTGCTTCACCATTTTGAGCAGAAATTATACTTTTCCCTACTTCCTGAGCAATATGTGTAATGAGGTTGTGCCATGCTGTATCATTTACATCTGGGCTGTTCGGTAATGAGTTAACCCCTGGCCTGCTGGGTGTGTGCTCAGCTACCCTCATGGAACAAGACTGGGGTGATGTGCTTATAGCCCCCCCTGCAACAGGTGTAAATGGCTGATCACTAAACAATCTTCCCAAACCTGGGTCTGACATGTTCCTGTCTGCATTAAAATTATCCCCACTGAGACCATGTGCCATGATTCCCTATAACACAGTTACAAAAACAGAATTTATCATTAAATAACACAAAAAAAACTTTCACGAGGCACCACTGTAACCGCCGCAACCAACTCCAAGGAGTTATCTGTTGGAATCTCACGAGAGTGAAATAAAACTCGTGGCATTAAATATATGGCAAAAGTGTCCCGTGCATAAAAATGTGCCACCACTTTGTTTAACAGTTCTTTGGAACCTGTATTGAAGTGCAGCTCCCATCGGCGATCAAACGACATTGATCCTTAGATGAAGATCCACACGACAGACTGATCTTCATCCAGGTCACGACACCACTGTAACCGGCCTACACCCTCACTGCCCGTTCGTATGGACTCTGCGTTGTGTTTTGTGGTGTTGAGGAGCATCAAAGATGAGACCGGCAACTGGATCGCTGGGAACATGCGATTTTAATCTGAATAAAACATATATAAAACACGGCAATGAGAATATCCTCTGTGACATCCACCTCACGCGCAGCTGCCTCGTGATCTGCAGACTGAGATAAAAGCCCCATTACAATACAATAAATATATACATACAGTTGTGTTCAAAATTATTCAACCCCCACTGAAATTGAGTGTTTTGGCCAGTTTGACATTGATTTTGATGATTCAGTCATCTTGCTTACAATTAAATCAAAGAGGCACGTGTAGGTCAGACAAATATAACATAACATTTATAATGAAATAAGCACAAATGTCTTTTCTGTGCTCACATCATTATCAGTTTTATTCAACCCCCAAGTGACATTCAATCTTAGTACTTAGTACAACATCCTTTTACAGTTATAACAGCTTTTAAACGTGAAGCATAGCTTGACACAAGTGTCTTGCAGCCATCTACGGGTATCTTCGCCCATTCGTCATGGGCAAAAGCCTCCAGTTCAGTCACATTCTTAGGCTTGCACACTGCAACTGCTTTCTTTAAGTCCCACCAGAGGTTCTCAATCGGATTTAAGTCAGGTGAATGCGATGGCCACTCCAAAATGTTCCTGCCTTTAATCTGCAACCATGCTCTAGTGGACTTGGAGGTATGCTTGGGATCATTGTCCTGTTGAAAGGTCCAAAGTCTCCCAAGCCTCAGGTTTGTGACGGACTGCATCACATTGTCATCCAATATCTCCTGATACTGAAGAGAATTCATGGTACCTTGCACACGCTGAAGCTTCCCTGTACCTGCAGAAGCAAAACAGCCCCAAAACATGATTGACCCCCCGCCATGCTTCACAGTAGGCAAGGTGTTCTTTTCTTCATAGGCCTTGTTCTTCCTCCTCCAAACATAGCGTTGATCCATGGGCCCAAACAGTTCTAATTTTGATTCATCAGTATACAGAACACTATCCCAAAACTTCTGTGGTTTGTCCACATGACTTTTGGCATACTGCAGTCGACTCTTCTTATTCTTTGGAGACAGCAAGGGGAGTTCTGGCATGGAGGCCTTCATTACGCAGTGTGCGCCGTATTGTCTGAGCTGAAACTTTAGTACCCACATCTGACAAATCTTTTCTCAGTTCCTCAGCAGTCACACGGGGACTTTTCTCCACTCTACGCTTCAGGTAGCGCACAGCAGTCAAAGTCAGCATCTTCTTTCTACCACGACCAGGTAGCGTTTCAACAGTGCCCTTTGCCTTGAATTTTTGAATGATGCTTCCTATGGTCTCTCTTGGTGTGTTTAACATCTTTGCAATATTCTTATAGCCATTGCCCTTTCTGTGAAGAGTAATCACCTCTTCTCTTGTCTTCCTGGACCATTCTCTTGACTTCACCATGTTTGTAACCACACCAGTAAATGTCTAGAAGGAGCTGAGTATCACAGTCATTTTAAAGCTGCCTAATTGGTGCTTATTATGCTTTATTGCTGCTCCGTGACATCCACAGGTGTTTTCAATACCTGATTGAAAACACTTGAATGAACCTCTGTTCTTCAGAGTGGTAGTCTTTAAGGGGTTGAATAATTGTGTCAATGAAGAGTTCACAAAATAAACATTTACTACTGTATTACAAAACCAATTAATGTCATTTTAGTGGCATATGGTTCTTTAAAAAGTCCTTGTAGGATTTCATTCTGAATACAATTACAAATGTACACTAAATTCCCTAAAACCCTTTACAGCATTGGGGGTTGAATAATTTTGAACACAACTGTATATACAAAAAGAAAATACATAAATTCAACAAGGAAATATACAAATAAAACATAAAAATGGGAATAAAACAAATCATACCTGAATAAAAACATATATAAAACACTGCAATGTGAATATCCACTGTGACATCCACCTACAGACACCAAGCATAGGATTAGCACAGGTTATCACTTGTGCTGATATTTTACACTCAAAGCCCTGTTCTAAACAATAGAGCTGTTTTATTCTGCACACATGAACCTCCTAGAGGAACTAACATAACTACACATACATAAGGGTTAAATCTAAACACAAAAACCGTTTTGTGAGAACTTTTGCATGGGTTTAGAACTCTAAGGGAAGAGAATGTGAGAGCTCTTCATTACAACTTCTACCTAGCTGCTGTGAGCCCGGCTCACAGGGGATGAGGTCATGCCTCATTAGCATAATAGCATTAACTCCTCAACGGCTGCACAAAATTAAAACAAGAACAAACTGAAAGCTTTCTTTGGGTGAGACATTCATAATAATACAGGAGTTTCTCTATAATGGGGGATATTAGGGGAATTAACACATACTGTGCTCTTAAAGAGACACACACATATTTACATTGGTTACAGAAACAGAGAGTTACTAGCAGTCATAGCAGCCCTCAAGGAATGGCGCTATTTGCTAGAAGGTACGAAAGATCCCGTGATAATAATAACAGATCATAAGAATCTTATTTACATGGGAGACGCAAAACGTTTGAATTCCAGGCAGGCCCGCTGGACCTTGTTCCTGTCCAGTTTCAATTTTCTGTTGACATACCGTCCTGGGTCTAAAAACACGAAGGCTGATGCCTTGTCCAGGCAATATGAGTCTTATGAACAGCACACATTCAACCACAGTCCCATCATTCCTCACGAAAGGATATTGGGTACAACAGTTCTGACTGTGTCGTCTCCTTTGTTGGAGAGAATTCAAGCTGTTCAAGGTGTTGCTCCTCTTGAGAAACCTCCTGGTAAGGTCTTTGTACCTGAGGAGGAGAGAACACAAATGATGACAATATACCACGACTCAAAGCCCTATGGGCATATGGGTATAAATAAGACTCTAGCCTCTATGGAAAAACAGTTCTGGTGGGCAGGTATGCGAAGGGATATTAAGGACTACATAGCTACATGTGAAGTGTGCTGTAGGAGCAAAAATCCCTGGTCCTTACCTATAGGTCTATTGCAGCCATTGCCAGTGCCCCAGAGACCATGGTCCCACCTCTCTATGGATTTCATTACAGATCTACCTGTGTCTCAGAGTCATACGGTGATCCTTATGGTGGTAGACAGATTCTCAAAGATGGTGCACTTCGTGCCTCTGGTCAAGCTCCCTTCAGCTATTGAGACTTCAAGGGGGTTCATGTACCATGCCTAGCATACGTCCTAAATCTGGTGGTACAGCGTTTCCTAACCAAGTACCCAGGGCTGCCAGAGCTTCTCATCCCGGCCAGAAAAGTCTGCAGCCACTTCAGACGATCATTCCCAGCAAGCGTTCGCCTGGCAGAAATTCAAAGAGAATTCCACCTTCCCACAAATCGTCTGATCTGTGACATACCCACCATGTGGAACTCGACATTAGCAATGCTGCAGCATCTGCACAAGCAGCAGAGGGCCATCAACGAGTACCTGTGTGAGTATGGCACAAGGACAGGTTCAGGTCAACTTGTTTTTTTTCCCCCCGCAGTGGCTGATGATCAAGGATGCATGCACTGTACTGTCACCATTTGAGGAGGCAACGAGGATGGTGAGCAGGGACAGTGCATGCATCAGTGACACAATTCCTTTAGTGTTCCTGCTGGAGCACACTCTGTGGGGAATTATAGATGTGGCTCTAGAGGCAGAGCAGCGGGAGGAAGAGGAGGCCTTCCTAGCTCTCAAGGCCCCAGTCTTTCCGCAGACAGCATTCCAGCGGGTCCTACTCAGATCAGACAGGAGGAGGATGAGGAGGAGGAGGAATATTTAAGTAGTGGGGGCATTGAAGGTGGGGATTCCTCAAGGGAGGGTTTTGTGTGCCCAGAAACAGAAGGGCTAGTGCATGGCTGGGAGGAGGAAGTGCACGATACGGTCATCCTCATTGACCAGGAAGACTCGGAAGCTAATGCCACCTCCAACCTACGCTGCATGCGCTCCCTAATGATGCAAAGCCTGCTAAAGGACCCCAGGATTCGTGCTATCAAGGAGAGGGATCATTACTGTTTGGCAACCCTTCTTGATCCACGATACAAGGGAAATTTGCAGAGCTCATCCCGCCCGCACAGAGGGACCACAGGATGAAAAAACTTGAGGACGCTCTAAAGCGACACTTGTATAATACCTTTCCAGGCACTGGTAGATTACCAAGTGCTGACACACATGCTTCTGAGGCTGCGGGTGATCAGAGGAATAGTGGTGAATGCCAGGGCCGCTTGACTGATGCTTTTTTAAAAAAATTTAGTCCTCGACGCCCAGGGACGTCAAATGTAGGCACCCATTGCCAGCGTCTTCACCATATGGTGCAGGACTACCTAGGGGCAAGGGCAGACCTGGATACTGTTCCAGCAGATGATCCACTGGCTTACTGGGTGTTGAGATTGGATCACTGGCCAGAACTTAGCCAATATGCTATGCAGCTACTAGGTTGCCCTTCATCTAGCGTGCTTTCCGAAAGGACGTTCAGTGCCGCTGGAGGTTTTGTCACAGACAAAAGAGTGCGTCTGTCCACCGACTCTGTAGACCGGCTGACATTTATAAAAATGAATCGGTCCTGGATCAGGAGCTATCAATCCACTGATGCTGAAGTAATGGAATAGATCAGGGATGTCCTCTTCTGCATTCAAAAAAACCTCCAGCACTGAACTTTTCCACAATACCACAAAAGGGTTACGGTGTGAAGGCACTTTCTGCCATGAAAGGCACAATATTTGGCTGCACTGACTCCTGTGCCAGATTTATATCATTTTAATTTTTTGAACCGCAGGGTCCAAACCTGCACTTTTCCACAATACCACAGAGGGGTTACTGTATGATGATACTTGCTGGCCTGGCACCAAAAGCACAATATCTGGGTGCACTGACGCCTTAACCAGATGCATATCGTTTTAATATAGGACTGCAAGGTTCACCCCTGCATTCTTCCACAATACCACAGAGGGGTTACTGTATGATAGTACTTGCAGGCCTGGCACCAAAAGCACAATATCTGGGTGCACTGACGCCTTGACCAGAATAGGCCACGCGGCAGGAGGCTCTGGATAGAAGAGGCTATGACGGAATGGATGTCGTCCACCTGCGGGTGTGCTCTTATCTGCGTGCCCCACAGCGCTTACCGCTGGCCCGACTACCGAGTGGCACGGCACTCGGCGTCTCGTGCGGCCTGGAGTGACCCTGGGGAAGGGTTAGCGGGCGGTGGAGGGGACCCCTGCGTGGAACCAGCCCGACCACTGAGCAACACGGCACTCAGCGTCTCGAGCAGCTGGTTCACTGACCTTGTGTGTGTGGGAGCGTCTGCGGAGCGGGCGTACGGATACGGGGATCGGATCTTCCCCGGATGAATATTCGGATCTTACGTGGACCAGTCGGGGGAATATTTGGATCTTATGTGATCTCAGTCGGATGAATATTCGGATCTTTCACTTGCCGCTCGATATACCGAAGTGCGGTAGATGGGCCGCGCCTTCGGATCGGATCTCGGAACCTGGGTCGAATATTCTTAAGACCGATGACCATACGCTGCACCTCTGTCCTGATGCGGGATGCAGGCACAGGGTGTTCGGTTCGGATCTTCTCTGGACGCCGCACTCTGAGACCGCGCGGGATCTCAGAAAATACGGCCGATAATAAAAGTCACCAGGCGTAGCTGAATGCACTAGTAAATCTCCTTTATTTTTCCACATCACATATATTTATAAACTTTAACACAGTATCAGAACAATGGGAATCCCTGCCCGCCCACACAAGTCCCATTGGCCCTCGCTGGCAGGAGGCACCCGGGCCCCGATTCGTATTGGCGGTTACGAATCGGGGAGTTGCCGATTCGGACCGGATGGTCCGAATCGACCATTTTACGATTCGACCGGATGGTCCGAATCGGCCATTTTCCGATCCGATCATTCTGACCGGATCCACGAGGCGCTGGGAAAATGGCGACGGGCAAGGCACACAAAGGAATTTTCGTACATTTCACAATACAAAAAGGGGGACACTTTTATTACACCACACACAAAACCACATCTAAATAAAATATAAAACGGAACTCCATGGGTGCAACGGCACCTAACAGTCTATGGACAAAACCCCGTCACCATGACCCGCTCCTGGCTGAGGGTGTTGGGCCATTCCGTGACACTCCTCCCCCTCCCCAATGTCCGACGCACCCGGTTGGACCCCAACGGGTCGTACCGGGGTAGTCGGGGCTCCCCAATCCCCTGGTTCCCGGGCCGACTGCCGCGACAACCCATCTGCGTTACCGTTTTGCGACCCGGGCCGGTATTGAATGGTAAAGTTAAAGGGTTGGAGAGCCAGGCTCCACCGCAACAGGCGGCCATTTTCCCCTGCCACTCGGTTGAGCCACACCAGGGGGTTATGGTCGGTCATCATGGTGAAGGACCGACCGTAGACATAGGGTTGGAGCTTCCGTAGGGCCCAGACCAGGGCCAGGCACTCCTTCTCCACCGCAGCATACCCCACCTCCCGTGGTAACAGCTTCCGGCTGATGAACGCCACCGGGTGATCCCCCCGTCGTCCCCCACTTGACTTAAGACAGCTCCCAGTCCGAACATTGACGCGTCTGTGTGGACAACAAAACGTTTGTTATAGTTGGGAGCTGCTAGCAGGGGAGCTTGGGTCAGGGCGGTCTTCAGTTGCTGGAAGGCCTGTTCGCACTCCGAGGACCACAGGACTTGGCGGGGCAGGGATTTCTTTGTCAGGTCGGTCAGGGGCTTGGCCAGGTCGCTGTAATGGGGTACGAACTTCCTGTAGTACCCCGCGGTACCCAGGAAGGCGAGGACCTGGGTCTTGGTCACAGGGGTGGGCCAATCTAGGATGGTTTCTATCTTGGCGGGCTCTGGCCGTTGTATCCCGCACCCCACCCGGTGGCCCAGATACTGTACTTCGGCCATCCCCACTTTACATTTCTCAGGCTTAAGGGTCAGGTTGGCGTCCCTAATCCGGCCCAAGACCGTCCCTACGTGGTCAAGGTGTTCCTCCCAGGTCTGGCTATAGATGGCTATGTCATCCAGGTATGCGCAAGCGAACCCCTGGAGGCCATCGAGGAGGCGATCGATTAACCGCTGGAAGGTAGCAGGGGCGTTCTTCATCCCGAACGGCATGACTCGAAATTGGTACAAGCCGAATGGGGTGATGAAGGCCGACTTCGGGGTCGCCTCCTCGGCAAGGGGAATCTGCCAGTACCCCTTGCACAGATCGACCGTGGTCAGAAAATGACCCCGGGAGATCTGGTCTAGCAGCTCGTCGACTCGGGGCATGGGATAAGCGTCCGTAATGGTACAGTCGTTTATCCGCCGATAGTCGACGCAGAACCTGGTGGTACCGTCTTTCTTGGGCACCAGGACCACGGGCGATGCCCATGGACTGGCTGACGGTTCAATGACCCCCATGACCCCCAGCTCCAACATCTCCCGGATCTCGGCCCGCATGGACTCGCGGACCGCTTCCGGGAGCTGGTATGCAGGTTGCCAAAGGGGTCTCTGACCGGGGGTGTCCACCTGATGAACAGCCTGATCAGTGTATCCCGGGAGAGCTGAGAAAACCCCCGGGTAGTCGTGGAGCAACTGCCGCGCCTGCGCCTGCTTTTCGGGCCCTAACTCCTCCCCCAGCTGCACCTGATCCACCCCGGAAGGCTGCTTGGCTACCCCCGGAAGTTCCACCAAAGGGAATGGTTCCGTCTCCTCGGCAGCCGGCGCGCATATGGCGTCCACCGTCTCCGGCCGTTCATGGTAGGCCTTCAGCATGTTGACGTGGAACGTCCGCTGGATTCTGGTGTCTGCGCAGCTAACAACCACATAGGTGGTATCCCCCAGTTGGGTTACCACCCTGTAGGGGCCTTGCCAGGCCGCCTGCAGCTTGTTCTGCCGCTGTGGCTTCAACACCAGAACCTTCTGCCCACGAGGAACGAGCGACTGCAAGCAGCGCGGTCGTACCACGTCTTCTGCTGAGCCTGGGCCGTTTCCATGTTCTCCTGTACGAACCCCGCGAGTTCTGCCAAGCGCTCCCGGAGCTTCAAGACATAACCCAATACAGGAACCCCATCTTCCTCCTTGAAACGGAATGGCCCAACACCCTCAGCCAGGGGCGGTTCCCGGTGACGGTTATATGGCCATAGACACTTAGGTGCTGTGGCACCCACGGAGTTTTGTGTATTTTATTTAGATGTGGATTTGTGTATGGTGAAATAAAGGTGTCCCCGTTTGTGTATCGTGAAATGTAATTCCCTTTGTCTGCCTTGCCCGCCGCCATTTCCCTGGTGCCTCGTGGATCCGGTCAGAATGATCGGATCGGGAAATGGCCGATTCGGACCATCCGGTCGAATCGCAAAATGGTCGATTCGGACCATCCGGTCCGAATCGGCAACTCCCCGATTCGTAACTACCAATACGGATCGGGGCCCGGGTGCCTCCTGCCAGCGAGGGCCAATGGGTCTTGTGTGGGCGGGCAGGGATTCCCATTGTTCCCATATTTGTGTAAAGTTTATAAGTATATGTGTTGTGCAAAAATAAAGCAGATTTTCCAGTGCATCCAGCCTCGCCTGATGACTGTTATTTTCGGCCGTATTTGCTGAGGATCCCGCGCGCGGTCTCAGAGTACGGTTCCGAACCGAACTACCTTAGGGTCCGAACCGAATACTGTGCCTGTATCTCGCATCGGGGCAGAGGTGCATGGTTCGGGCATCAGCCGTCAGCGTAATCGACCGAGGTGAGATCCGAACCGAAGGCGCGGACCGCGTACCGCGCTTCGGTGTATCGAGCGATCAGTCATAAGATCCGAAGATTCCCCGATCCCGTAAGATCCGAAGATTCATCCGGAGATCCGAATATTCCTCCGCGGGAGATCCGATCCCCGTAACCGCACGGCCGCTCCGCAGACGTCCCCACACCCACAAGGTCAGTGAACCAGCTGCTCGAGACGCTGAGTACCGTGTTGCTCAGTGGTCGGGCTGGTTCTACACAGGGGTCCCCTCCACCGCCCGCTAACCCTTCCCCAGGGTCACTCCAGGCCGCATGAGACGCCGAGTGCCGTGTCACTCGGTAGTCGGGCCAGCGGTAAGCGCCGGGGGCACGCAGATAGAGCACACCCGCAGGCGGACAACATCCCATTCCGTCATACTGGTGGCAGCGGTGGGATAAGCTCTCTGCAGACCCCTAGGAGACACTCACTATGGCCGGGTACGGGGCCTACAAGCGGGACGTCTTGCGTGGGATGCTGGAGAATCGGGGAGGCACCCCGGGCTCCAAGAGTCGGGAGGCCATGATGGAGGAGCTACGGAGACTGGATCAGGAGGCGGCGTCCGCAGCGTTACCCGCTGACATCGCGCCGGCACCCGTCCCCGCCGAGCCCGAAGAAAGCGATTTCCACCGGAAGGTGCGGGAGCGGGCCGTTATGTATGGAACGGCCCCATCGGAGGCTGTCATGCAGAGCCTGATCCGGGAGGTCAGTCAAGAAGAGGAGCGAGAAAAGGAGCGGGTGCACGAGCTGCGGCTGGAGGAGGTGCGGGGCCGACGGAACAGCAGCCCCCATTCGGACCGTTCCGCCGGGCGCAAAGTGCCTTTTCAGGCGTTCAAGGAATTCCGAGAAGCAGAGGAGGAGATAGAGAGCTATCTCCAGGACTTTGAGCGCCTGTGCCAAGTGCACGAAGTGCACCGTGCCGACTGGGTGAGAATCCTGGCATGTAAGCTGACCGGTCGGGCCGCCGAGGCCTACCGCACGGTGCCGGACGAGGAGGCCACCAGTTATAAGCACGTAAAGCAGGCGTTGCTGAGCAGGTTCGCCGTGACCCCGGAAGCCAGCCGGGTGAAGTTCAGGAACTCTCGCCGGCCCAATGGCGCTACCCACGTTGAGTGGGCCCATCGATTGCAGCGGGACTTACGCACCTGGTTCTCGGGTAGCAAAGCGGAGACGGTGACTGAGATTATCCAGCTGCTACTGCTCGAGCAGTTCTTCGAGCACACCCCCTCCGCTATCCGGGAGTGGGTGCGTGATAAGAAGCCCCAAACAGTGCAGCAAGCGGCTATTTGGGCAGACGAGTATACGGACACTCGGAAGGTTTCCGGGGGGGAGCGATCCCTGCCCTTCCGCCCCGCTCTACCTGCTCCACCACCCCCAGCACCGGCGGTCCGGACGCCGGCAGCACGGCCCCCCAGTCGGCCCAACAACCTGGCCAACGTCCGATGCTATGGGTGCAACCAAGATGGGCACTACAAGCAGTATTGCCCCAACCGACCGGAGTTGACCCGACCGCCCGCCAGACCGGCGTCGTCCGCCCATTGTTGCGACACCGAGACCCCGTGGCCGGAGGCCCCGGAGGAATGGGAGCGGCTACATGAGGCAGACCCCGTGCAAGCCGCCGCGGACGACAACCGTCATCATCACCGTCAGGCGGTGTGGATAAACGGGCGGGCCGCTGAGGGGCTGCGGGACTCCGGGGCTACCATTACCCTGGTACGGCCCCACTTGGTTCAGCCGAACGACCGCCTGCACAACACCATTGCAGTACGGGTGGCCGGAGGAAAGGTTCTCCGGCTTGAGACGGCCCGGGTTCATCTGGACTGGGGGTCCGGGGAGAAAGTGGTGAGGGTGGGGTTGTTGAAGCAACTGCCGGCCGAGGTGCTCCTTGGCAACGATCTGGGACGGCTGGTCTCTTCTTACTCCACAGATGCGGCCACCCCAGTAACCACTAGGCAGCAGAGCCAACGCCACGACAGGGGCACTCCGATCGGGACCCAGGTGAGATCCCAACCACGACCGCCCCGACCTCCCCGACCGGACATACCCCGACGAGTCCCGGCTCTTCCCTTCCCACCTGACCCCCCGTCCCCGTGGAGCTCCCCGGAGACGCTTCGTCACCAGACCCAGACCGATCCCACGTTACAGTGCTACCGGGATCGGGCCGGTAGAGGCCTCGACGATAAGAGGGAGGACAGGATAGAGTGGGAGGACGGGCTTCTCTACCGGTACACCGCGAGGGAGGGGTCCAAGAAGAAGCAGGTTCCGCAGAAGCAGATGGTAGTGCCCCAGGGCCCTAGACAGGAACTGTTGCGCTTGGCTCACGACATTCCCCTTGCAGGTCACCTAGGGCAGAAGAAAACCCGGCACCGGTTGGCGCGGCGCGTTTTTCTGGCCCCGCCTCAGCGAAGACACTCGCGAGTATTGCCGCACCTGCCCAGTTTGCCAAAAAACTGGGAAGGCCGGGGATCACCCGAAAGCGCCCCTGCGCCCCATGCCCATCATCCAGGAGCCCTTTAGCCGGGTGGCGGTCGACATCATTGGGCCGTTGCCACGGCCCAGTGCCACCGGTAAGAGGTACATACTTACCGTAGTGGATTATGCCACCCGGTACCCCGAGGCTGTGGCCTTGGCCAACATCCAGGCGGACACCGTAGCGGACGCGCTCCTACGGGTGTTCACGAGGGTGGGGTTTCCCCGGGAAATCCTATCCGATCAGGGTACCCAGTTCACCGCTGAGCTCACCCAGCAGCTCTGGCGTCTCTGTGGTGTTAGGGCGCTGCACAGCGCCCCGTATCACCCCCAGACAAATGGGCTGTGCGAGCGGTTTAACGGGACCCTGAAGCAGCTCATCCGGGCCTTTGTGCACGAAAGCAAGGATTGGGAGAAGTATCTTCCCCACCTCTTGTTCGCCTACCGGGAGGTTCCTCAGGAATCCACCGGTTACTCCCCCTTTGAGCTGCTATATGGGCGCCAGGTGAGAGGACCCTTGGACCTGGTTAGGGCTCAGTGGGAGGGGGTACAGGAGGAAGATGGGGTTCCTGTGTTGGGTTATGTCTTGAAGCTCCGGGAGCGCTTGGCAGAACTCGCGGGGTTCGTACAGGAGAACATGGAGACGGCCCAGGCTCAGCAGAAGGCGTGGTACGACCGCGCTGCTTGCAGTCGCTCGTTCCTTGTGGGGCAGAAGGTTCTGGTGCTGAAGCCACAGCGGCAGAACAAGCTGCAGGCGGCCTGGCAAGGTCCCTACAAGGTGGTAACCCAATTGGGGATACCACCTATGTGGTTGTTAGCTGCGCAGACACCAGAATCCAGCGGACGTTCCACGTCAATATGCTGAAGGCCTACCATGAGCGGCCGGAGACGGTGGACGCCATATGCGCGCCGGCTGTTGGAGACGGAACTATTCCCGTTGGTAGAACTTCCGGGGGTAGCCAAGCAGCCTTCCGGGGTGGATCAGGTGCAGCTGGGGGAGGAGTTAGGGCCCGAAAAGCAGGCGCAGGCGCGGCAGCTGCTTCACGACTACCCGGGGGTTTTCTCGGCTCTTGCCGGGATACACTGACCAGGCCATCCATCAAGTGGACACGCCCGGT
The DNA here is from genome assembly GCA_009667805.1 of Leptobrachium leishanense. Taxonomy (NCBI): domain Eukaryota; kingdom Metazoa; phylum Chordata; class Amphibia; order Anura; family Megophryidae; genus Leptobrachium; species Leptobrachium leishanense. The sequence goes on along the minus strand of CM019068.1, from coordinate 1,600,494 downwards.
CAGAGACCCCTTCGGCAACCTGCATACCGGCTCCCGGAAGCGGTCCGCGAGTCCATGCGGGCCGAGATCCGGGAGATGTTGGAGCTGGGGGTCATTGAACCGTCGGCCAGCCCATGGGCGTCGCCCGTGGTCCTGGTGCCCAAGAAGGACGGTACCACCAGGTTCTGCGTCGACTATCGGCGGATAAACGACTGTACCATTACAGACGCTTATCCCATGCCCCGAGTCGACGAGCTGCTAGACCAGATCTCCCGGGGTCACTTTCTGACCACGGTCGATCTGTGCAAGGGGTACTGGCAGATTCCCCTTGCCGAGGAGGCGACCCCGAAGTCGGCCTTCATCACCCCATTCGGCTTGTACCAATTTCGAGTCATGCCGTTCGGGATGAAGAACGCCCCTGCTACCTTCCAGCGGTTAATCGATCGCCTCCTCGATGGCCTCCAGGGATTCGCTTGCGCATACCTGGATGACATAGCCATCTACAGCCAGACCTGGGAGGAACACCTTGACCACGTAGGGACAGTCCTGGGCCGGATTAGGGACGCCAACCTGACCCTTAAGCCGGAGAAATGTAAAGTGGGGATGGCCGAAGTGCAGTACCTGGGCCACCGGGTGGTGCGGGATACAACGGCCAGAGCCCGCCAAGATAGAAGCCATCCTAGACTGGCCCACCCCTGTGACCAAGACCCAGGTCCTCGCCTTCCTGGGCACCGCGGGGTACTACAGGAAGTTCGTACCCCATTACAGTGACCTGGCCAAACCCCTGACTGACTTGACGAAGAAATCCCTGCCCCGCCAAGTCCTGTGGTCCCCGGAGTGCGAGCAGGCCTTCCGGCAACTGAAGGCCGCCCTGACCCAAGCTCCCCTGCTAGCAGCTCCCAACTATAACAAACGTTTTGTTGTCCATACAGACGCGTCCATGTTCGGACTGGGAGCTGTCCTAAGTCAAGGGGGACGACGGGGGGGATCATCCGGTGGCGTTCATCAGCCGGAAGCTGTTACCCCGGAGGTGGGGTATGCTGCGGTGGAGAAGGAGTGCCTAGCCTTGGTCTGGGCCCTACGGAAGCTCCAACCCTATGTCTACGGTCGGTCCTTCACCGTGATGACCGACCATAACCCCCTGGTGTGGCTCAACCGAGTGGCGGGGGAAAATGGCCGCCTATTGCGGTGGAGCCTGGCTCTCCAACCCTTCAACTTTACCATTCAATACCGGCCCGGCCGCGGGCAAAAACGGTAACGCAGATGGGTTATCGCGGCAGTCGGCCGGGAACCAGGGGATTGGGGAGCCCCGACTACCCCGGTACGACCCGTTGGGGTCCAACCGGGTGCGTCGGACCTTGGGGAGGGGGAGGAGTGTCACGGAATGGCCCAACACCCTCAGCCAGGGGCGGCCTTAAGCCGGAGAAATGTAAAGTGGGGATGGCCGAAGTGCAGTACCTGGGCCACCGGGTGGGGTGCGGGATACAACGGCCAGAACCCGCCAAGATAGAAGCCATCCTAGACTGGCCCACCCCTGTGACCAAGACCCAGGTCCTCGCCTTCCTGGGCACCGCGGGGTACTACAGGAAGTTCGTACCCCATTACAGTGACCTGGCCAAACCCCTGACTGACTTGACGAAGAAATCCCTGCCCCGCCAAGTCCTGTGGTCCCCGGAGTGCGAGCAGGCCTTCCGGCAACTGAAGGCCGCCCTGACCCAAGCTCCCCTGCTAGCAGCTCCCACTATAACAAACGTTTTGTTGTCCATACAGACGCGTCCATGTTCGGACTGGGAGCTGTCCTAAGTCAAGTGGGGGACGACGGGGGGGATCATCCGGTGGCGTTCATCAGCCGGAAGCTGTTACCCCCGGGAGGTGGGGTATGCTGCGGAGGAGAAGAGTGCCTAGCCTTGGTCTGGCCCTACGGAAGCTCCAACCCTATGTCTACGGTCGGTCCTTCACCGTGATGACCGACCATAACCCCCTGGTGTGGCTCAACCGAGTGGCGGGGGAAAATGGCCGCCTATTGCGGTGGAGCCTGGCTCTCCAACCCTTCAACTTTACCATTCAATACCGGCCCGGGTCGCAAAACGGTAACGCAGATGGGTTATCGCGGCAGTCGGCCCGGGAACCAGGGGATTGGGGAGCCCCGACTACCCCGGTACGACCCGTTGGGGTCCAAACGGGTGCGTCGGACCTTGGGGAGGGGGAGGAGTGTCACGGAATGGCCCAACACCCTCAGCCAGGGGCGGTTCCCGGTGACGGTTATATGGCCATAGACACTTAGGTGCTGTGGCACCCACGGAGTTTTGTGTATTTTATTTAGATGTGGATTTGTGTATGGTGAAATAAAGGTGTCCCCGTTTGTGTATCGTGAAATGTAATTCCCTTTGTCTGCTTGCCCGCCGCCATTTCCCTGGTGCCTCGTGGATCCGGTCAGAATGATCGGATCGGGAAATGGCCGATTCGGACCATCCGGTCGAATCGCAAAATGGTCGATTCGGACCATCCGGTCCGAATCGGCAACTCCCCGATTCGGAACTACCAATACGGATCGGGGCCCGGGTGCCTCCTGCCAGCGAGGGCCAATGGGTCTTGTGTGGGCGGGCAGGGATTCCCATTGTTCCCATATTTGTGTAAAGTTTATAAGTATATGTGTTGTGCAAAAATAAAGTCGATTTTCCAGTGCATCCAGCCTCGCCTGATGACTGTTATTTTCGGCCGTATTTGCTGAGGATCCCGCGCGGTCTCAGAGTACGGTTCCGAACCGAACTACCTTAGGGTCTGAACCGAATACTGTGCCTGTATCTCGCATCGGGGCAGAGGTGCATGGTTCGGGCATCAGCCGTCAGCGTAATCGACCGAGGTGAGATCCGAACCGAAGGCGCGGACCGCGTACCGCGCTTCGGTGTATCGAGCGATCAGTCATAAGATCCGAAGATTCCCCGATCCCGTAAGATCCGAAGATTCATCCGGAAATCCGAATATTCCTCCGCGGGAGATCCGATCCCCGTAACCGCACGGCCGCTCCGCAGACGTCCCCACACCCACAAGGTCAGTGAACCAGCTGCTCGAGACGCTGAGTACCGTGTTGCTCAGTGGTCGGGCTGGTTCTACACAGGGGTCCCCTCCACCGCCCGCTAACCCTTCCCCAGGGTCACTCCAGGCCGCATGAGACGCCGAGTGCCGTGTCACTCGGTAGTCGGGCCAGCGGTAAGCGCCGGGGGCACGCAGATAGAGCACACCCGCTGGCGGACAACATCCCATTCCGTCATACTCCTGTTCCCCCTCCCACTGAGCCCTAACCAAATCCAGAGGTCCCCTCACCTGGCGGCCATATAACAGCTCAAAGGGAGAGTATCCGGTGGATTCCTGAGGAACCTCCCGATAGGCGAACAATAGGTGGGGAAGATACTTCTCCCAATCCTTATTTCGTGCACAAAGGCCCGGATGAGCTGTTTCAGGGTCCCATTAAACCGCTCGCACAGCCCATTTGTCTGGGGGTGATACGGGGCGCTGTGCAGCGCCTTAACACCACAGAGACGCCAGAGCTGCTGGGTGAGCTCAGCGGTGAACTGGGTACCCTGATCGGACAGGATTTCTCGGGGAAACCCCACCCTCGTGAACACCCGTAGGAGGACGTCCGCTACGGTGTCCGCCTGGATGTTAGCCAAGGCCACAGCCTCGGGGTACCGGGTGGCATAATCCACTACGGTGAGTATGTACCTCTTACCGGTGGCACTGGGCCGTGGCAACGGCCCAATGATGTCGACCGCCACCCGGCTAAAGGGCTCCTGGATGATGGGCATGGGGTGCAGGGGCGCTTTTGGGTGATCCCCTGCCTTCCCAGTCTTTTGGCAAACTGGGCAGGTGCGGCAATACTCGCGGGTGTCTTCGCTGAGACGGGGCCAGAAAAACGTGCGCGCCAACCGGTGCCGGGTTTTCTTCTGCCCTAGGTGACCTGCAAGGGGGATATCGTGAGCCAGGCGCAGAAGTTCCTGTCTAGGGCCCTGGGGTACTACCATCTGCTTCTGCGGAACCTGCTTTTTCTTGGACCCCTCCCTCGCGGTGTACCGGTAAAGAAGTCCATCCTCCCACTCTATCCTGTCATTTCTCTTATCGTCGAGGCCTCCACCGGCCCAATCCCGGTAGCACTGCAACGTGGGATCGGTCTGGGTCTGGTGGCGAATCGTCTCCGGGGAGCTCCACGGGGAAGGGGGGTCAGGTGGAAAGGAAGGAGTCGGGATTCGTCTGGGTATAGGAAGTTGGGGCGGTTTTGGTTGGGATCTCACCTGGGTCCCGATCGGAGTGCCCCTGTCGTGGCGTTGGCTCTGTTGCCTAGTGGTTACTGGGGCGGCCGCATCTGTGGAATAAGAAGAGACTAGCCGTTCCAAATCGTTACCAAGGAGAACCTCAGCTGGCAATTGGTTCAACAACCCCACCCTCACCACTTTCTCCCCGGTCCCCCAGTCCAGGTGAACCCGTGCCGTCTCAAGCCGGAGAACCTTTCCTCCGGCCACCCGCACTGCGATGGTGTTGTGCAGGCGGTCGTTCTGCTGGACCAAGTGGGGCCGTACCAGGGTAATAGTAGCCCCAGAGTCCCGAAGCCCCTCCGCGGCCCGCCCGTTTATCCACACCGCCTGACGGTGATGATGGCGGTTGTCGGCCGAGGCGGCTTGCACAGGGTCTGCCTCGTGTAGCCGCACCCATTCTTCCGGGACCTCCGGCCACGGGGTTTCGGTGTTGCAGCAATGGGCGGACGATGAAGATCTGGCGGGCGGTCGGGCCAAATCCGGCCAGTTGGGGCAATTCTGCTTGTAGTGCCCATCTTGGTTGCACCCATAGCAACGGACGTTGGCCAAGTTGTTGGGCCGACTGGTGGGTCGGGCTGCCGCTGTCCGAACCGCCGGTGTTGGAGGTGGAGGAGCAGGTAGAGCGGGGCGGAAGGGCAGGGATCGTTCCCCCCCGGTAACCTTCCGAGTGTCAGTATACTCATCTGCCCAAATAGCCGCTTGCTGCACTGTTTGGGGTTTCTTATCACGCACCCACTCCCGGATGGCGGAGGGGGTGTGCTCGAAGAACTGCTCGAGCAGTAGCAGCTGGGTAATCTCGATCACCGTCTCCGCTTTGCTACCCAGGAACCAGGTGCGCAAGTCCCGCTGCAATCGGTGGGCCCACTCAACGTGGGTAGCGCCATTGGGCCGGCGAGAATTCCTGAACTTCGCCCGGCTGGCTTCCGGGGTCACGGCGAACCGGCTCAGCAACGCCTGCTTCACGTGCGTGTAGTTGGTGGCCTCCTCGTCCGGCACCATGCGGTAGGCCTCGGCGGCCCGACCGGTCAACTTGCACGCCAGGATTCTCACCCAGTCGGCACGGTGTACTTCGTGCACTTGGCACAGGCGTTCAAAGTCCTGGAGGTAGCTCTCTATCTCTTCTTCTGTTTCACGGAACTCCTTGAACGCCTGAACGCACTTTGCGCCCGGTGGAACGGTCCGAATGAGGGCTGCTGTCCCGTCGGCCCCGCACCTCAGCCAGCTGTAGCTCGTGCGCACGCTCTTTGTCTCGCTCCACGCGCTCTTTCTCTCGCTCCGCGCGCTCTTTTTCTCGCTCCACGCGCTCTTTTTCTTGCTCCACTCGATCCTTTTCACGCTCCTCTTCCTGTCTAATCTCCCGAATCAAACTCTGCATGACGGCCTCCGATGGGGCCGCTCCATAGATGACGGCCCGCTGCCGCACCTTCCGGTGGAGATCGCTTTCGTCGGACGCAGCGGGGACAGGTGCCGGTGCGGTGTCAGCGGGTAACACTGCGAACGCCGCCCCTTGATCTAATCTCCGTAGCTCCTCAATCATAACATCCCGACTCTTGGAGCCCGGGGTGCCTCCCCGATTCTCCAGCATGCCACGCAGGACGTCCCGCTTGTATGCACCATACTCGGCCATAGGGAGGGTCTCCTTGGGGTCTGCAGAGAGCCAATCCCACCGCTGCCACCAGTATGACGGAATGGATGTCGTCCGCCTGCGGGTGTGCTCTTATCTGCGTGCCCCACAGAGCTTACCGCTGGCCCGACTACCGAGTGGCACGGCACTCGGCGTCTCGTGCGGCCTGGAGTGACCCTGGGGAAGGGTTAGCGGGCGGTGGAGGGGACCCCTGCGTGGAACCAGCCCGACCACTGAGCAACACGGCACTCAGCGTCTTGAGCAGCTGGTTCACTGACCTTGTGTGTGTGGGAGCGTCTGCGGAGCGGGCGTACGGATACGGGGATCGGATCTTCCCCGGATGAATATTCGGATCTTACGTGGACCAGTCGGGGGAATATTCGGATCTTATGTGATCTCAGTCGGATGAATATTCGGATCTTTCACTTGCCGCTCGATATACCGAAGCGCGGTAGACGGGCCGCGCCTTCGGATCGGATCTCGGCACCTCGGTCGAATATTCTTAAGACCGATGACCATACGCTGCACCTCTGTCCTGATGCGGGATGCAGGCACAGGGTGTTCGTTTCGGATCTTCGCTGGATGCCGCACTCTGAGACCGCGCGGGATCTCAGGAAATGCAGCCGATAATAAAAGTCACCAGGCGAAGCTGAATGCACTAGTAAATCTCCTTTATTTTTACACTTCACATATATTTAGAAACATTTGCACAAAGTCATAACAATGGGAATCCCTGCCCGCCCACACAAGTCCCATTGGCCCTCGCTGGCAGGAGGCACCCGGGCCCCGATTCGGATTGGCCGTTACGAATCGGGGAGTTGCCGATTCGGACCGGATGGTCCGAATCGACCATTTTGCGATTCGACCGGATGGTCCTAATCAGCCATTTTCCGATCCGATCATTCTGACCGGATCCACGAGGCGATGGAAAATGGCGATGGGCAAGGCACATACAAAGGAATTTACATACATTTCACAATACACAAATGGGGACACTTTTATTACACCACACACAAAACCACATCTAATTAAAATATAAACGGAACTCCATGGGTGCAACGGCACCTAACAGTCTATGGACAAAACCCCGTCACCATGACCCGCTCCTGGCTGAGGGTGTTGGGCCATTCAGTGACAGAGGCCATGTGGCAGGAGGCTTTGGATTGCACAAGCCACGTGACAGGAGGCTCTGGATAGAAGAGGCCACGCGGCAGGAGGTTCTGGATTGCACAGGCCACACGGCAGGAGGCTCTGGATCGAAGAGGCCACATGGCAAGAGGTTCTGGATTGCACAGGCCACATGGCAGAAGGCTCTGGATAGAAGAGGCCACATGGCAAGAGATTCTGGATTGCACAAGCCACACAGCAGGCTGCTAGTGGGATAACGGAGAACAGCAAGACAGGATCTTGTGGAGCAGGAACACGGCTGGAAATCAGAGATTGTGCCAGGGGAATTAGAGGTAGGGAAACCGGCTTCTTCTGAGCAATACGCCTGTGTCGGGCACTGCAGAAGGTCTGAGACTCAGTCGTGGCTTCCTTCTCCTGCTCCTCTATCAGCCTGCCAATGATCCTACCAGTGGACTGGACAAGAAGGGCAAAGCAGGGGTGGGACCTGGGATCAGAAGCCCAAGCCACTCCAAAACCTGGGCTGGCATACTTGTACGGAAGTCAGGAAAAGTGCTGCCAGGGTCTCAAGTGTAGGCATGAGTCCATTCGCAGCTGGATTCCTGACATACACGCAGGCTCCCAGCTTGCAGCTGCAGGTGAAAAACAAGCGAGGGCCGTGTCCTGTGACATCACATGGTTTTGCCCTGGCTGACTGGAGGGGCTTTCTCTGACCCCATTAAATCAGATCCACCTGAGAAATGACATGGTGCTAATGAAAGCACCAAGCGCTGGTGTTGTGACGGCTCAGACGGCCCGTGTGACTCCTGCCGGCTCCTTCTTACCAAGGATCTATAAATTTACATCAGTGCTACAGCACGGCATGAAAGGAGAGGCGGCAGCAAACGCCACTGTCACGTTCGCTGTTCCGCTCACCCCTCACAACCATGGTGGGAATGGGAATCCTCTTGGACAGACTACTAGACCCTCCGATCCTTGAATGGTCAGGACCACTAACCCTATCACTCCCAGCCAGGGAGAACAGACAGATCAACAATAATGAGTATAGTTTAGTCACAGCCGGTTTTGAGATCAAGTTATCGCAGAGCCACAAAGGGTTAACTTCACTGATAAGTGGAAAGCAGTCAGGAAGAGGTTTAGACAGTGTGTTCATACACCAGGGGTTAACAGAAGCGTGGTCATACAAACGTTCCAAGATGGCAACAGAGAGGGTTTTCGTACAGGCAGATTTGGCAACAAACAAGGTCCTCATACACTCCGATTTAGCAACAGGGCAGAGTTATCGGAGTCAGCGCTATGCAGGACAGACATACACTCTGTATCAATGCAAGATAGTTATACACTCTGGGTCAGCGAGGTTCAAACGCAACAAGCGCTCTGAGTCTGCTTTAGGCACAGCACACATACAGGCTTGGTCAGGAACGCAGTCCGAGTCAGAAACAATCAGGGTCCTCATACAATCCGGTTCAGCAACAGAGCAAAAGTATCAGTGAATCAGTGAGCGAATACACCAGGCAAAGCGGGAACTAACTCCACGTCAGGACGATGAGTCGACTCGCGCGCCCTGCATTTAAGGCCAGCGGCTCCGCGTCATCACGCCCCGCCCCTCCAGGCGCACGAACAGCCAGAGCTTCTAGCCCCCGGCCAGCCAGCGATGTCGCCGAGTGCCCAGACCCCCCTGAAGGCCTGCAGGTGCCGAGGATGTGACAGTCACCTGCCGTGCAGGGAACAGAATGGTAAATGCTGCGCAAAGGTATGGTGAAATGCCAGGCGGGTGAGGTGGTGTAGATATGGCGAAATGCCATGCGGGTGAGGAGGTGTAGATATGGTGAAATGCCAGGTGGGTGATGCAGGAGGGTATCAGCATGGACTGGCTGTGTGTGACCGCGGTGCTGGCTTTACTGCTGTTTGTAACTGCGTTGCATGGAATGAAATGCTGGCGGCTTTGGCGATAAAGTCACCGCATTGAACGCAGACCGCTTTAGACCCTCCAGCCATGTCTGAGGGAAGCAGCGTCTCCCGGACTGACAGCGCCCCCTAATGCTTCCGAGCAGAATACCAGGGGTCAGACCGCCAGCCCAGGTCATCCAGAAAGGACAAGCACCAAGAGGTCCAACAGAAGCCTCCCATGCCCTGCACTTCAAACATTTAACCCCCAGGACTCAGAGCGGGGGGGGGGGGGCGTCTGCTGACACTTTGTTTAATAACACGAATATGTAACCCCTTCCACCCTGCGCCGGCTCCCAGTGATGGATTTTCAGTGCAGGAATTTATGTGGGTAACTGTCCCGGTAATTTATGTTTTTTAATTTCAGGCATCTGCTTTCAATCCAGGGAGTAACCCCTTCACTGCCTGAGAGGGAGGGTTACACCACGCTAGCAGATGGCTGTGAACGCCTCCCTGGACACACAGGGGGTTAATCTGCTGCCCCTCTCTGCTTACTCTATCCTCCTGTCTCTGCCTAAAGTATTTTCTCCAAATCTTTTCACCTTGATCCCAAAACGTGATCCTCAGATTGCGGCTCCTCCAGCTTTCCTAATGAAAACCACAAAATCTACAAGCGCGCCTTTACAGATAATCTCCAGAAAGCACCAAGTGCGCCGCTCCCTCCTCACCGGGACTCACCGTGTCTGTGCCGCCTGGGAGTGCCGAGAGTCACCACACACACACACCTCCTTGTTGTTAATGGATGCCAGGAAGCTGTCACAGAATGCCCCCCTGTGTCAGCGGAGCCCCCCCCGGGAAGCTGTCAGAATGCCCCCCCTGTGTCAGCGGGCCCCCCCCGAGAAGCTGTCAGAATGCCCCCTGTGTCAGCAGAGCCCCCCCCCGGGGAAGGGGAAGTTGTCAGAATGTCCCCGTGTCAGTGTAGCCCCCCCGGGAAGCTGTCAGAATGCCCCCTGTGTCAGCGGGGCCCCCCCCCGAGAAGCTGTCAGAATGCCCCCGTGTCAGCAGAGCCCCACCCGGGGAAGGGGAAGCTGTCAGAATGTCCCCGTGTCAGCGGGGCCCCCCCCCGAGAAGCTGTCAGAATGCCCCCATGTCAGCGGAGCCCCCCCTGGGAAGCTGTCACAGAATGCCCCCTGCGTCAGCGGAGCCCCCCCCGGGAAGCTGTCACAGAATGCCCCCTGTGTCAGCGGAGCCCCCCCGGAAGCTGTCAGAATGCCCCCTATGACGGAATGGGATGTTGTTCCGCCTGCGGGTGTGCTCTATCTGCGTGGCCCCGTCGCTTACCGCTGGCCCGACTACCGAGTGACGCGGCACTCGGCGTCTCGTGCGGCCTGGCGTGACCCTGGGGAAGGGTTAGCGGGCGGTGGAGGGGACCCCTGCCTAGAACCAGCCCGACCACTGAGCCATACGGTACTCAGCATCCCGAGCAGCTGGTTCACTGACCTTGTGGGAGGTGGAGTACGTCTGCGGCCGGCCGGCCGATTACGGGGATCGGATCTCTTCCGGCAAATATTCGGATCGGATTGCGGAGGACGTTCGGATCGTAGGTGAATGCAGCTTCGGATCTTGCGGGATCGGCAAAGTCTTCGGATCTTACCGCGATCTCTTGCAATACCGAAGCGCGGTACACGGCCGCGCCCTTCGGATCGGATCTCAGGCCAATCGTCTGGGAACCGAACACCATCCGCTGCGCCTCTGTCCTGATGCGAGATACAGGCACAGAGCGCTCGGTTCGGTTCGGATCTAATCGAACACCGTACCCTGAGACTGCGGGGGATACTCAGACGATGAAGCACGGCGGAGAAATCAAGACATCAGTCGAGGCTGGATGCACTGCTAAATCTGGCTTTATTATTCACAGCTCAGGCATTTATCAACTTTACACAAATTATAATACAATGGGAATCCCTGCCCGCCCTCACAGGACCCATTGGCCGTTGCAGTTCGGGGAGTCGCCGATTCGGACCGGATGGTCCGAATCGGCCATTTTCCGATTCGAACCGGATGGTTCGAATCGGCCATTTTCCGATTCGAATAATCTGATCGCAACCACGAGGCAATCGGAAAATGGCGGCGGGCAAGGCAGACAAAGGGAACACATTTCACAATCAACGGGGAACACTGTATTACACCACACATAACCACATCTAATAAAAAGTACTGCAAAACTCTGTGCGTGCCACCGCACCTAAGTGTTCATGGCCAAATCCATGTCCTTGTGCACCGCCCCTGGCTGAGGGTGCTGGGCCATTCCGTGACACTCCTCCCCCTCCCCCAGCTCGACGCACCTGGTCTGACCCCACCGGGTCATACCGGGGAAGTCGGTGCTCCCAGGCCCGTAGTCTGTCTGGGGAGGCCGGGCCACCAGGCTTCTCCATTTGGCCTTGCGGCCATGCCAGCTTGGTCGGGGCCCCACGTCCTTAGGGTTACCCCGGCTGGGCGAAAGGACATATGTCTGGGGAGGAGTACCTCCTGTGTCCCCTCCAGGGTTATCGCTCACCCGGGGAAAACGGGTGCTAACTGCACGCGCCCCGGGTGCCCAGGTCAGCCGTTGGAAGGAACCGTGGCTGCGTGAGGCCTCCAAGCCAAAGGGTTGCAAAGAGGGGCAGAGGCCAGCGGCGCTCTGCCCCGTTGCCAGCTCTTCTGCTGGAGAGGCAGGTACGGAAACGGCAACCGAGGGGACCAATGGGGTCAAACCCGGCTGCTCTTCCTGGCAGCCGAAGAGAGGAATAAATAGTTGCAACGGCAGTCGCACGGGGTCATCCTCGCTCTGCCCCTCGGGGCAAATTGAGAGGAATGGGCAGAGGCCAGCGGCGCTCTGCCCCGTTGTCAGCTCTTCCGCTGGGTGGAGATCTCCTTGCGGGAGGATGGCTTCTTCCCCCCCCGGGGCAATCAACGGCTGCGCACAACCCAGCCCGGGGGAACCATCTGTCTGCTCCACCTGGCAGACTGTGGGCAGTGGGCAGGGGCCAGCGGCACTCGGCCCCGTTGCCACCTCCTCCCCTGGACCCGTGGCCTCGGCCACCCTGTCCGCTTGCGGGGTGAAGGGGGTAATCTTTTCTGCCGAGTGAGGATCCCCTTGCAGGAGGATGGTTTCTTCACCCCCCGGGACCATCAAGGGCTGCTCACAGCCCCGCCCGGGAGAACCATCCGTCCGCTCCTCCTGGCAGACCGTGGGCCGTGGGCAGAGGCCAGCGGCGCTCTGCCCCGTGGCCAGCTCTTCTGCTGGTTGGGGAACGACTCTCGTTGCGACTGGGGGTGGGCAGAGGCCAGCAGCGCTCTGCCCCGTTGCCATCTCCCCCACTGGACCCGTGGCCTCGGCCACCCTGTCCGCTTGCGGGGTGAAGGGGATAACCTTCCCTGCTGGGTGAGGATCACCTTGCAGGAGGATGGTTTCTTCACCCCCCGGGGCAATCCGTGGCTGCTCACAGCCCAGCCCGGGGGAACCATCCGTCTGCTCCTCCTGGCAGACCGTGGGTAGTGGGCAGAGGCCAGCGGCACTCTGCCCCGTGGCCAGCTCTTCCGCTGGTTGGAGGACAACTCTCTTGGCGTCGGGGAGTGGACAGAGGCCAGCGGCGCTCTGCCCCGTTGCCAGCTCCCCCGCTGGACCCGTGGCCTCGGCCACCCTGTCTGCTTGCGGGGTGAAGGGAATAACTTCCTCTGCTGGGACCCTCACGGGTACCCATGGGACCACCTCGGCCTCCCATAAGTCCCAGACCTGGGGCCTGTCGACTTCTTCCGCCGACCCGTCCCAGCACGGGAAACTCAGGCTCGACTGCGGAGCGCCGTCCAGCAATCTCCGGTAGGCCACCTCGAGCTCCCACTCTCGCTCTGCTAGGGACTCCAGTTCCTCGAACACCGAGTCCCTGATGTTGGACGGGAGCTCCAGCTCCCGTCGCTCCAGGATCTCCTCCAATCGCTCTTCGGTCTCTTCACCGAACCCGGGGTCTGCGGCCATGCTCTCGTAGAGCAGCCCCGTGCCTCCGTAGCGGGGCCCGGCGGTGGAGGTGCCATCAATAGGGCGCGTTGTCGGAGGGGCGGTTAGCCACCGGAGCGCGCGGTACGCGGCGTCCAGTGCGATCTCCTGGTGCACCAGACTCTGGAGCTCGGCCTCCCACTCCTCTGGGGCCCGACCTTGCAGGAGCGCTGCTCGCACGTCGTACTGCACCCGGTGAACGACAGCGTTGGAGGGAACATACACACCATGGCAGTCCCTCTCATGGTTCAGGGCCTCGTACCAGAGTTCCTCTGTGGACCCCTGGTCCCGATCCAGGCCCTCCTGCAGCCTTCTTGACAACACAACCTCTATGTCAGCGAAGGTGCCGGCACAGGAGCACCGCTCCTCAACGGGGAATGTGGCGTCCTCAGATGCAGCTCCAGGCGAGCTGAAAGTCTCCATCCGAGGGTCGTTGGGATGTGTGATATCCCCAATACAGGCTCCAGGCGAGCTGTCAGTCCCGAAAGGGTAATCACTGGGGTTTGCAGATTCCCAGGGTGAAGCTCCAGTCGAGCTGTAAGCCTCGACCCAGGGTTCCACGGGTTAGGGTTCGGGGTTAAAATATTCAGGCTCTGCTCCGCGGAGCTCTGCCAACCGCAGCTCGTGCTGGCGGTCCTTTTCTCGCTCGACTTCCCGGTAAACCTCCCGAATCACGGCGTATCTGTCCGCCGCCGCTGGGGCATCTCCGAGCAGGGCGATCCGACGCTGCACCTCTCTGAGGCAAGCATCTTCCTCCACCTCTCGTGGACCGGGCTGGGGACGGGCGTCGTCACCCTGTTCTGATCCATCCTGGTCAGCTCCTTAATCAGAGTTTTCCGGTTCTTATTACCCGGCGTTCCTCCCCGGTTCTCCAACATCCCACGCAGGGTCCCGGTCGTAGTGGGTGTACACCACCATGGCGTAGGTCTCCTAGGGGCCTGCAGAGAGCGATCCCACCGCTGCCACCAGTATGACGGAATGGGATGTTGTTCCGCCTGCGGGTGTGCTCTATCTGCGTGCCCCCGGCGCTTACCGCTGGCCCGACTACCGAGTGACACGGCACTCGGCGTCTCGTGCGGCCTGGCGTGACCCTGGGGAAGGTTAGCGGGCGGTGGAGGGGACCCCTGCCTAGAACCAGCCCGACCACTGAGCCATACGGTACTCAGCGTCCCGAGCAGCTGGTTCACTGACCTTGTGGGAGGTGGAGTACGTCTGCGGCCGGCCGCCGATTACGGGGATCGGATCTCTTCCGGCAAATATTCGGATCGGATTGCGGAGGACGTTCGGATCGTAGGTGAATGCAGCTTCGGATCTTGCGGGATCGGCAAAGTCTTCGGATCTTACCGCGATCTCTTGCAATACCGAAGCGCGGTACACGGCCGCACCCTTCGGATCGGATCTCAGGCCAATCATCTGGGAACCGAACACCATCCGCTGCGCCTCACAGGACCCATTGGCCGTTGCAGTTCGGGGAGTCGCCCATTCGGACCGGATGGTCCGAATCGGCAATTTTACGATTCGAACCGGATGGTTCGAATCGGCCATTTTCCGATTCGAATAATCTGATCGCAACCACGAGGCAATCGGAAAATGGCGGCGGGCAAGGCAGACAAAGGGAACACATTTCACAATCAACGGGGAACACTGTATTACACCACACATAACCACATCTAATAAAAAGTACTGCAAAACTCTGTGCGTGCCACCGCACCTAAGTGTTCACGGCCAAATCCATGTCCTTGTGCACCGCCCCTGGCTGAGGGTGCTGGGCCATTCCGTGACACCCCCTTTGTCAGTGGAGCCCTCCGGAAGCTGTCAGAATGCCCCCTGTGTCAGCGGAGCCCCCCCAGAAGCTGTCAGAATGCCCCCGTGTCAGCGGAGCCCCCCCCGAAGCTGTCAGAATGCCCACTGTGTCAGGTCAGCGGAGACCCCCCCGTGAAGCTGTCACAGAATGCCCCTTGTGTCAGCGGAGCCCCCTCCCGGAAGCTGTCAGAATGCCACCGTGTCAGCGGAGCCCCCCCCGGGAAGCTGTCAGAATGCTTCCTGTGTCAGTGGAGCCCCCCCGGGAAGCTGTAAGAATGCCCCCTATGTCAATGGAGCCCCCCCGGGAAGCTGTCAGAATGCCCCCTGTGTCAGCGGAGCCCCCCCCGGGAAGCTGTCAGAATGCCCCCCTGTCAGTGGAGCGCCCCCCCGGGAAGCTGTCAGAATGCCCCCTGTGTCAGGTCAGCGGAGACCCCCTGGAAGCTGTCACAGAATGCCCCCTGTGTCAGCAGAGCCCCCCCCCCGGGAAGTTGTCAGAATGCCCCCTGTGTCAGCAGAGCCCCCCCCGGGAAGCTGTCAGAATGCCCCCTGTGCCAGCAGAGCCCCCCCCGGGAAGCTGTCAGAATGCCCCCTGTGTCAGCGGAGCCCCCTCCCGGAAGCTGTCAGAATGCCCCCTGTGTCAGCAGAGCCCCCCCTGGGAAGCTGTCACAGAATGCCCCCTGCGTCAGCGGAGCCCCCCCGGGAAGTTGTCACAGAATGCCCCCTGCATCAGCGGAGCCCCCCCCGGGAAGCTGTCACAGAATGCCCCCTGTGTCAGCAGAGCCCCCCTCCCGGAAGCTGTCAGAATGCCCCCTGTGTCAGCAGAGCCCCCCCTGGGAAGCTGTCACAGAATGCCCCCTGCGTCAGCGGAGCCCCCCCGGGAAGTTGTCACAGAATGCCCCCTGCATCAGCGGAGCCCCCCCCCGGGAAGCTGTCACAGAATGCCCCCTGTGTCAGCGGAGCCCCCCGGAAGCTGTCAAAATGCCCCCTTTGTCAGTGGAGCCCCCCAGAAGCTGTCAGAATGCCCCCTTTGTCAGCGGAGCCCCCCGGAAGCTGTCAGAATGCCCCCTGTGTCAGCGGAGCCCCCCCGGAAGCTGTCAGAATGCCCCCTGTGTCAGCGGAGCCCCCCCGGAAGCTGTCAGAATGCCCCCTTTGTCAGTGGAGCCCCCCAGAGGAAGCTGTCACAGATTGCCCCCTGTATCAGTGGAACCCCCCGGGAAGCTGTAAGAATGCCCCCTATGTCAATGGAGCCCCCCCAGGTGAAACTGTCACAGAATGCCCCTTGTGTCAGCGGACCCCCCCCGGGAAGCTGTCAGAATGCCCCATGTGTCAGCGGACCCCCCCCGGGAAGCTGTCAGAATGCCCCCTGTGTCAGCGGAGCCCCCCGGAAGCTGTCAGAATGCCCCCTTTGTCAGTGGAGCCCCCCAGAGGAAGCTGTCACAGATTGCCCCCTTTGTCAGTGGAGCCCCCCCGGGAAGCAGTCAGAATGCCCCCTGTGTCATGTAAAGGTTCATAGTGACACACGGTGACATTGGACCTGGTGGTTTATTTGTAGGGTGCAGGCCTCATAATCCATATTATTTCATTGGCCTCTCGTGTGCAGAATGTTTGTGTAATCTGAGTTATTCCAGAATGATGGTATTTCTGTTGTCTGGTCTAATGTGTATCTGTTATCTGTGGAGAGGATTAGTCTCTCACCCTCCCCTTGTGTAACGCTGGCGACACCAGGCTAGCGGTGTGGTCAGGCTCTGGATCAGGTAAAAGCCCCTATAAGCAGAGATCCCACGCTTTTGCACCAATAACAGGAGCGAACAGCAAGGGGTTAACGAGAGACCTCTGCACACACTGGTGAAGCAGCCCTATATCTGCCAGGCCGGTCTTTAGAATGGCCGAATCTATGCTAGGGAAAAATAAACTTAGAAGCTGTGCAGAGTCTTGAAACATACAGATACCAGGGTACACACTAGAAACGATACAGAATGTACAGACAAGGAGCATCCAATAGAAACGTCAAGAAGGAAAGCCAAGAAATCAATAACCAGAACGTGTACCTCATACAGTAGCCAGGGATCCAGAACTGGGAGAGTAGTCAGCCAGGCAAAAGGGTCAGAACCAGGAAATCAACATATACATATAACAAACAAAAAACCAAAATGCAGCAAGGGAGAAACACTATGAACTAAATATACAATGTCACGGGATGCCCCAAGAGGCTCGGCCACAAACCCCAGGACCCTCAGCCAGGGACAGCTTTAATGACGCTGGGATTACTGTGGACTCTTCAGTGCCGTTGCACCATAGGGACATATGTCATGGAGTTGATGTAATGCTCCATGCTTCAAACCCCAAGAGACTTTATGTTCATTTATATCGTGTGATTTTAAATATATTTTACATCGTTTGGTTTTAGTTAATTTAGTTTAGTGTTAAATGGCATAGCTTTGGTTTTAAAATACTATATTCCTGTAGCTAAATGTGTTTTGTGTATACAGTAAACAAGTTTTGCTGCTGTGTAATTTATGCATCAGGGATTTCCCCATTATCTAGCTACATGTTTAATTCAAGGGATCTCTGATAGTGTGTTTAATCTGATGTGCTAGAACAATGGATATACAAATGTTGTGTGAGTTGAAGGCTAAGAGAATGTAAAGAATGTTTATTGTAAATAACTGACATAATCTAATTAGTATGGGTATGCTAGTAATTAGTATGGGTATGCTAGTAATTAGTATGGGTATGCAAATTATGACTGTTGTACTTCAGCATAAATAGTGGCGTTGTTCATTAAAAGAAGTCAGAGTACTCTCTAGCTCAGAGAGAGAGGATCCTGTTGGAACATACAACCGCGTTTGGTGTTTCATTCAGCGACGCTACACTACACTATCACCCTCAGAAGGCAGAGAGCGGCCTTCTGGAGATTCCTAACGGCTCCAGGGCAGAGGAACAGAAGCAGGCCGGTCAAGCTGCTCGAGGCGCTGAGGACAGCGCTCCCAGTAGCCGGGCTGACCGCAACGAAGGGGTGTCTGGAGAGCCAGGACAGACGGAAGGGAACGGTTCCTTCACATACAAGAAATAACTAGACATGAACTAGAGTACACAGCAACAAGAGATACTGACCAACAGAGGAAAACAGAACCAAAAGCAAAAACGCAAAAATCTACAGACGGGGACTGGAATACACAGCTGTGGCGGAATGGGGTATCCGCCTGCGGTCCTGCTCTATCTGACCCCCTCTTTGGTGTTGCCAAGCCCGACTACCGAGTGGCACGGCACCCGGCGTCTCGAGCGGCTCGGGTAGAAGACTACGTGGCGGTGGAGATCTGGAGAGTATATGGGGCACCCACGGTGGAAATCCGCCCGACTACCGAGTGGCACGGCACTCGGCGTCTCAGGCAGCGGATCTACTGACCTTTGGAAGGCTGGAGACGGTCTGCGTGGCGAACCGCGGTTCGGTAGAGTCTCCTTGAAGATGCGGGGCACGGCGCTGAGCCGAGGTCCCGATTCAGGGTGGTTGCGGTATCCCGAGGTACCGATCCAAGGTGGCGCAACGGCGCCACGATTCGATGTTCTGCTGCGGAGTTAGAGTGACCCGTTCCTGGGCGGTGGTGATGTATATAGCTGGCGTGAAGTGACAACACCAGACGAAGCTGCATGTATCAAACACTCAGATGAACTGACTTTTTAATGAACAACGTCACTATTTATGCTGAAGTACAACAGTCATAATTTGCATACCCATACTAATTCGTAGCATACCCATACTAATTAGTTATGTCAGTTTTTTACAATAAACATTCTTCACATTCTCTTAGCCTTCAGCCCACACAACGTTTGTACATCCATTGTTCCAGCACATCAGATTAAACACACACTATAAGAGATCCCTTAAATTAAACATGTAGCTAGATAATGGGGAAAATCCCTGACGCATAAATTACACAGCAGCAAAACTTGTTTACTAGCTACAGAAACACACATTTACCTACAGGAATATAAGTATGTTTTAAAACCAAAGCTATGTCATTTCACTAAACTAAATTAAACTAAAACCAAACGATGTAAAGTATATTTAAAATCACACGATATAAATGACCATAAAGTCCTTTGAGGTTGGAAGCATGGAGCGTTACCTCAGCTCCATGACATAGGTCCTTTTAAAAAATGTCTTGGGTTTTGAGTCCTGTGCTCGCTGCGCCGAGCCTCTTGGGTCATTCCGTGACACTCCTCCCCCTTTCCAAAGTCCGACGAGCCCGGTTGGACCCACACGGGTCGTATAGGGGGAGTTGGTGCAGTCTCTGTGGCCCATAGTCCGTGGGCAAGAGG
Organism: Leptobrachium leishanense; assembly: GCA_009667805.1. Classification (NCBI taxonomy): domain Eukaryota; kingdom Metazoa; phylum Chordata; class Amphibia; order Anura; family Megophryidae; genus Leptobrachium; species Leptobrachium leishanense. The sequence continues at coordinate 1,581,413 of CM019068.1, read as the reverse complement.
CGAGCCGCCAGGCTTCTCCAGTGGTGCTCGCGGCCGTGCCTGGCAGGCTGTAAGTCCTTCGGGGTACCCCCTCCGGAATAAGTGTCCCATGGTTGGGGAGAGGTACCACCTGTGCCATCTCCAGTGGTCTCGGGCACTCGGGAAAAAGGGGGCTAAAGGCATGCGCCCCAAGTACCTTGGTCAGCCGTTGATAAAAATGGTGGCTGCAGGGGGCCTCCGGGCCAAAGGGTTGCAAAGAGGGGCAGGTTGGCAACCGGCTCTGCTCCGTCACCAGCGCGTCGGCTGGGGTGGTGAATGCTGGAGAAGAACCACCCGGCAGGAGAAGGACGTCCTCCATCTCTGGTGGGGTTGGTGGCTGCAAATCAACCCGCTCAGGGGAATCCTCCTTCTGCTCCTCGGTGCAGATAAGGGAGAGTGGACAGAGGCCAGATGCACTCGGCCCTGTTGCCAGCGCTTCTGCTGGGCAGGCGGGTGCGGTAGCAACATCCAGCGGGGAAGATGGGGTCAAGGGTTGCACCACAATCAGCCCGGGGAAATCCTCCTTCTGCCCTTCGGGACAGACGTCGGAGGGTGGACAGAGGCCAGATGCACTCTGCCCCGTTGCCAGCTCTTCTGCTGGGGAGGTGGGTACCGGAACAAAGTCCAGGGGGTCGGACGAGGTAAGCGGCTGTGGGGGAGGCAGCCCCAGGGTATCCCCCTCCTGCTCCTCGGGACAGCTGGGAAAAGGTGGGCAGAGGCTGGCGGCACTCTGCCCCGTGGCCAGCTCTTCGGCTGGGTGGGGGTCTCCTTGCGGGAGGATGGTTTCTTCCATCCCCAGGGCGATCAATGGCTGCGAGCAACCCAGCCCGGGGGAACCATCTGTCTGCTCCTCCTGGCAGACTGTGGGAAGTGGGCAGAGGCCAGCGGTGCTCTGCCCCGTGGCCACCTCTTCGGCTGGGTGGGGGTCTCCTTGCGGGAGGATGGTTTCTTCCATCCCCAGGGCGATCAATGGCTGCGAGCAACCCAGCCCAGGGGAACCATCTGTCTGCTCCTCCTGGCAGACTGTGGGAAGTGGGCAGAGGCCAGCGGCACTCTGCCCCGTTGCCAGCTCTTCTGCTGGACCCGCGGATACGGCCACCGTGTCTTCCTGCGGGTTTGAGGGAATCGCTTCTTCTGCTGTGGCCCCAACGAGGACCCATGGGAGTGGCTCGGCCTCCCATACTTCGGGGTCTGTTGGACTGTCGGTTTCTTCAGCCAGACCGTCCCAGGACATGGGACTCAGACCTAACTGCGGAACGCTGTCCAACAATCTCCTGTAGGCCTTCTCGAGCTCCCATTCTCGCTCCACCAGGAACTCCAGTTCCTCTAACTCAGAGTCCCTGCTATCGTACGGGAGTTCCTCTTCCCGTCGCTCCAGTATCTCCTCCGATCGCTCTTCTGTCTCTTCTCCGAACCCAGGGTCATTGGCCATTCTCTCGTAAAGCAGCCCTGTGCCGCCATAGTGGGGGCCTGCGGTGGAGGCGCCGTCAATGGTGCGGGGTAGCAGGGGGCCTGTTAGCCACCGGAGCGCGCGGTACGCGGCGTCCAGTGCAATCTCCTGCTGCACCAGGTATTGGAGCTCTGCCTCCCACTCCTCCGGGGGTCGATCTTGCAGGAACGCTGCTCTGGCGTTATACTGCACCTGGTAGATGACAGCGTCGGAGGGAACATGGACATCATGGTAGTCCCTTTCATGGTACAGGGCCTCGTACCAAAGTTCTTGGCGGATCTCGTCCCGCCACTCAAGCCCAGTGGGCTCCACTGTGGACCCGTGGTACCGATCCAGGCCCTCCTGCAGCCTTCTCGGAAATTCCGCCCTCGAGTCCGCAGACAGTGGCACCGCCACTCGCTGGGGGGTGTGGCGTCCTCGGATACAGCTCCAGGCGAGCTGTAAGCCTCCATCCAAGGGTCGATGGGATGTGCGGTGTCCTCAATTATAACTCCAGGCGCGCTGTAAGTCACAAAAGAGGTATCGCTGGGGGATGTAGATTCCCTGGATGAAGCTCCAGGCGGGCTGTAAACCTCGCACCAGGGTTCTACGGGGTAGGGTTCAGGGGTAAAGTATTCAATCCTTTTTGCACGGAGAGCCGCCATCCGCAACTCGTGCTGACGGTTCTTCTCCTCATCCGCTTGGAAGTCCAGCATTAGCCGGCTCACCGTGTCCTCGGAGGGGGTGATGCCAAATCCCTCGAATAGTGACAGAGCTCTCTGTCGAAGGTGCTCGTTAGGGTCCTGAGGCAGGGTTAGGGTGCTCACCATTTGCTGGTCCATCCTGGTCAGCTCCTTCACCAGGGTCTTCTTATTTTTGTTGCCGGGAGTTCCTCCCCGATTCTCCAACATGCCCCGCAGGACGTCCTGCTTGTAAGCGCTGTACCCGGCCATGGTGGGGGTCTTCTTGGGGGTGCAGAGAGCTTATCCCACCGCTGCCACCAGTGTGGCGGAATGGGGTATCCGCCTTCGGTCCTGCTCTATCTGACCCCCTCTTTGGTGTTGCCAAGCCCGACTACCGAGTGGCACGGCACCCGGCGTCTCGATCGGCTCGGGTAGAAGACCACGTGGCGGTGGAGATCTGGAGAGTATATGGGGCACCCACGGTGGAAATCCGCCCGACTACCGAGTGGCACGGCACTCGGCGTCTCGAGCAGCGGATCTACTGACCTTTGGAAGGCTGGAGACGGTCTGCGTGGTGAACCGTGGTTCGGTAGATTCTCCTTGAAGATGTGGGGCACGGCGCTGAGTCGAGGTCCTGATTCGGGGTGGTTGAGGTATCCCGAGGTACCGATCCAAGGTGGCGCAACGGCGCGGCGAATCGATGTTCTGCTGCGGAGTTAGAGTGACCCGTTCCTGGGCGGTGGTGATATATAGCCGGCGTGAAATGACAACACCAGACGAAGCTGCATGTATCAAACACTCAGATGAACTGACTTTTTAATGAACAACGTCACTATTTATGCTGAAGTACAACAGTCATAATTTGCATACCCATACTAATGAGTAGCATACCCATACTAATTAGTTATGTCAGTTATTTACAATAAACATTCTTCACATTCTCTTAGCCTTCAGCCCACACAACATTTGTACATCCATTGTTCCAGCACATCAGATTAAACCCACACTATCAGAGATCCCTTAAATTAAACATGTAGCTAGATAATGGGGAAAATCCCTGACGCATAAATTACACAGCAGCAAAACTTGTTTACTGGCTACAGAAACACACATTTACCTACAGGAATATAAGTATGTTTTAAAACCAAAGCTATGTCATTTCACTAAACTAAATTAAACTAAAACCAAACGATGTAAGGTATATTTAAAATCACACGATATAAATGACCATAAAGTCCTTTGAGGTTGGAAGCATGGAGCGTTACCTCAGCTCCATGACACAGGTCCTTTTAAAAAATGTCTTGGGTTTTGAGTCCTGGGCTCACTGCGCCGAGCCTCTTGGGTCATTCTGTGACAACAGCAAGGAGCTCAGAACACAGCAGATTGGATGCAGGCAAACTGGAACAATGATAGAGCGATAGGATATGGGCCCATTGCTTAAAATAGGAAGGGGATCAGGAAAACGATCAGCAGGTGAACAGACAGACATAAAGCAATTAACCCCTAAAGTTGCAACCTAGGATTTAGCAGCCTGGGGAAATGCCAGCACAGGAATATACATGAATACAGAGGGCAGGGGGACAGGGCTGGAACGGGGAAACGTGACACCTTGTCTCAGGAATTTGTTGATATAACAAACTCAAATATAAACAGATATAGAGTTGGGTAATCTGCTTTATCAGGCAAACACTGCACCATTGTCTGCTGTCTGTAATCTTGTTTATCATTCTGATGACCATTGTCCTGACTAGTTTAGAAATGTTATTGTGACGGAACCGTTCCCTTCCGTCTGTCCTGGCTCTCCAGACACCCCTTCGTTGCGGTCAGCCCGGCTACTGGGAGCGCTGTCCTCAGCGCCTCGAGCAGCTTGACCTGCCTGCTTCTGTTCCTCTGCCCTGGAGCCGTTAGGAATCTCCAGAAGGCCGCTCTCTGCCGTCTGAGGGTGATAGTGTAGTGTAGCGTCGCTGAATGAAACACCAGACGCGGCTGTATGTTCCAACACAGGATCTTTAATAATCTAAAGCAGAACATACACGGTCCTTTTATATGGTACAGTCCCATTGTTCTCTCCCATGCCCGCCCCCAGACCCCTGGAGTGAATTCTGCACAGTGGCTAGCCATAGCCCAGGTTCTGATTGGTTGGTTCCAAGACCATTGAGAGGACCTGAAAGAAGCCTGCAGTCTTACCTTGGGTCCACTGGTTGTATGCAGATGCAGTCTTGACCTCACAGTGACCACATACAGTGATTTACATAACCCATTGTAAAGGGAATCAGATAGTGGGTGGCTGAGACAATGTGACTCCCAGCCTTTCAGAACAGGTAAACAGATAACCGATAAACAAAGAGAAAGCACTTTTGCATAATCCACAAATTACTCAAACCTATTGTACATTCTATACGAAGGAAAGCATTTGACTCTAGTGGCGGGTAGTGTTTTTAAAAACCACATTTAACTAAAGAAATATAAGTATTTAAAGCTAAAAATGAACAATTGACAATACATTTAAAACCACACAATATAACTGAGCATAAGGTCTTCCCCAAAGCAGCGGTCTATGTCTTTTGGGGTTTTCGCCATGGAAATAAAAGTCTTGGGGTTTGACGCGGGGAGCGCTACGTCAGTTCCATGACAGTTATGTAATGTTTCTTTTAACTGTCTGTGTCACGGAATGACCCAGGAGGCTCGGCAGCCAAGCCCAGGACTCTCAGCCAGGGACAGCTTTAATGACGTTGGGGTTACTATGGACCCTTAGGTGCCATTGCACCGTAGGAACACCTTGATTTCTTTATTATATGTGGTTGTTATTGTGTGATGTAATAAAAGTGTTCCCTGTATGTATAACTGTGTAGAGTATGTAAGACACCCATTGTATGTTTTGTCCGTCGCCATTTGCCATCGCCTCGTGGTTATGGTCGGAGTGGCCGAATCGTAAAATGGCCGATTCGGAACGTCCGGTCGGAGTGGCCGAATCGAAAAATGGCCGATTCGGAACGTCCGGTTACGAATCGGCACCACCCCGATTCGGGAACAACCAATACGAATCGGTACCAAGGCACTCCACCTCGAGAAAGGGCCAATGAGATCATGGGGGGCGGGCAGGGATCCCATTGTTCTGATTCTGTATGATTGTTGATAAATACAAGTGTCTTCCCAGTAAAAGTCAGTTCAACCTGTACATACAGCTTCGCCTGGTGTCTTCTTTGAGCCTTCCCGCATGAGATTCCCCGCAGTCTCTTGCACACCCATTGCCCAGGTACGATCCCGCGTCCACTGTGACCAAGCTCCGCGCATCGGCCCACCGAACAGTCGTACCCGCTTCGACCCCGCAGACTGAATCGAAGCCCTGACGCGGCGCGTTCCCTGCGCATCGGCACATCAAACGTTCTAACACTCCGAACCGAAACCTCGAGTCGACCACCCGCGGGACATCCGAACCGATTCCCGGCAGAACGGCTAATCCAGCGGACGATCCCAGCTTCCTCCAGGTCAGTGGATCAGCCGCTCGAGACGCCGAGTGCCGTGACGCTCGGTAGTCGGGCTGGTCTCTTGCAGGGGTCCCCCCCTGTATCCCGCCAACCCTTCCCCAGGGTCATTCCAGGCCGCTCGAGACGCCGAGTGCCGTGCCACTCGGTAGTCGGGTCGGCGGTGAGCGCACGAGGAGGGGCAGATAGGAGCACACCCGCAGGCGGACAACACCCATTCCGTCACAGTCTGTATGTAATCTAATAATGTTTCACCTTCCAAGAAGCATAAGGATCAGAAACATGAGAATCCCTCAGAACATTTACTAGTGGAGGCTTTGTGTCTGCAAATGACCCATGTGTGACCTTATAAATATATGTGTGTCTGTCCACGATTAAAGAGAGCTCCATTCTGACCCTACCTGCATGATGTGGGTAGCTCCAGATCTACAGCCTCGGCTTATTTCTGGGGGACGCTAGCAAGGCTCTCTACGTGCACCCGTCTTTAAGCTGCGGCTAGGACTGGAGAATGACACAAGAGTCATCATGGGAACATGAGGGTCCAGCCAGGAAGCCGCATTTGACAGATGGGACTCTGTCGGGGAGATCTGTTCCACACTCTAATTAAATTAACAAAGGTGTACAGACCTGACAAGGAGAGGGTGAGAGGGGGGGGCAAAAGAGGGTGGGAGGGGGGACAGGGTGGTAGTGGGGGACAATATGAGAAGAGGAGTCAATTACACGGGAACCTGCATTCCAACACCTCCCAAAAGAAATCCTGTGCCCGTTTACTCTCTGGATCAAAGCGACTCCTCACCGAATGGAAGCGCCATATCATCTCCTCCTCATCGCAACCTGTGAAGGGTTAATAAATAAAGTGCGCCCCAACTTCATTAAATGTTTCCTTCGCATAAGGATCCTCTCCACCTGATACTCTGAGTCTCACAGGCCTCAACATGCCCTCAGACACCTCGCAGCAAATCCCGCGAGCGCGCCGTGGCTCTGGCCTGCACACAGCAATTTGCACTCACAAGGGGCGAAATGGATTTCACATACACAGCTGTGACACAAGCAGAGTGACTGACAATACACAACACCGGCTTAACCCCTTCAGCACAAACAGGAATCAGACACAAAGGGTTAAAAGTGATGCCTCTCTGTATAATATAACCTCAATTAACCGATCCGTGTGTAACGCCTGATTGTGAATTAGGAGCTGGAGCAGCGTCCTCTCTCCTCTTAGATTGTAAGCTCTGGAGCAGGGTCTCCTCTCCTCTTAGATTGTAAGCTCTGGGGCAGGGTCCCCTCTCCTCTTAGATTGTAAGCTCTGGAACAGGGTCCCCTCTCCTCTTAGATTGTAAGCTCTGGGGCAGGGTCCCCTCTCCTCTTAGATTGTAAACTCTGGAGCAGGGTCTCCTCTCCTCTTAGATTGTAAGCTCTGGGGCAGGGTCTCCTCTCCTCTTAGATTGTAAGCTCTGGGGCAGGGTCCCCTCTCCTCTTAGATTGTAAGCTCTGGAACAGGGTCCCCTCTCCTCTTAGATTGTAAGCTCTGGAGCAGGGTCCCCTCTCCTCTTAGATTGTAAGCTCTGGAGCAGGGTCCCCTCTCCTCTTAGATTGTAAGCTCTGGAGCAGGGTCCCCTCTCTCTTAGATTGTAAGCTCTGGAGCAGGGTCCCCTCTCCTCTTAGATTGTAAGCTCTGGGGCAGGGTCCTCTCCTCTTAGATTGTAAACTCTGGGGCAGGGTCCCCTCTCCTCTTAGATTGTAAGCTCTGGGGCAGGGTCCCCTCTCCTCTTAGATTGTAAGCTCTGGGGCAGGGTCCCCTCTCCTCTTAGATTGTAAGCTCTGGGGCAGGGTCCTCTCTCCTCTTAGATTGTAAGCTCTGGGGCAGGGTCCCCTCTCTCTTAGATTGTAAGCTCTGGGGCAGGGTCCCCTCTCCTCTTAGATTGTAAGCTCTGGAGCAGGGTCCCCTCTCCTCTTAGATTGTAAGCTCTGGAGCAGGGTCCTCTCTCCTCTTAGATTGTAAACTCTGGTGCAGGGTCCCCTCTCCTCTTAGATTGTAAGCTCTGGGGCAGGGTCCTCTCTCCTCTTAGATTGTAAGCTCTGGGGCAGGGTCCCCTCTCCTCTTAGATTGTAAGCTCTGGGGCAGGGTCCCCTCTCCTCTTAGATTGTAAGCTCTGGGGCAGGGTCCCCTCTCCTCTTAGATTGTAAACTCTGGAGCAGGGTCCCCTCTCCTCTTAGATTGTAAGCTCTGGGGCAGGGTCTCCTCTCCTCTTAGATTGTAAGCTCTGGGGCAGGGTCCTCTCTCCTCTTAGATTGTAAACTCTGGAGCAGGGTCCCCTCTCCTCTTAGATTGTAAGCTCTGGGGCAGGGTCCCCCCTCCTCTTAGATTGTAAGCTCTGGGGCAGGGTCCCCTCTCCTCTTAGATTGTAAGCTCTGGGGCAGGGTCCCCTCTCCTCTTAGATTGTAAGCTCTGGGGCAGGGTCTCCTCTCCTCTTAGATTGTAAGCTCTGGGGCAGGGTCCTCTCTCCTCTTAGATTGTAAACTCTGGAGCAGGGTCCCCTCTCCTCTTAGATTGTAAGCTCTGGAGCAGGGTCCCCTCTCCTCTTAGATTGTAAACTCTGGAGCAGGGTCCCCTCTCCTCTTAGATTGTAAGCTCTGGGGCAGGGTCCCCTCTCCTCTTAGATTGTAAACTCTGGGGCAGGGTCCCCTCTCCTCTTAGATTGTAAGCTCTGGGGCAGGGTCCTCTCCTCTTAGATTGTAAACTCTGGAGCAGGGTCCCCTCTCCTCTTAGATTGTAAGCTCTGGAGCAGGGTCCCCTCTCCTCTTAGATTGTAAGCTCTGGGGCAGGGTCCCCTCTCCTCTTAGATTGTAAGCTCTGGGGCAGGGTCCCCTCTCCTCTTAGATTGTAAGCTCTGGGGCAGGGTCCCCTCTCCTCTTAGATTGTAAGCTCTGGGGCAGGGTCCCCTCTCCTCTTAGATTGTAAGTAGGGATGAGCCGAACACGTCCGGGTTCGTGTTCGTACCCGAACCCGAACATTCCAAATGTTCGAATCCGAATCCGAACCCGAACTCAATACAAGTCAATGGGGCTGAAAATTCGGTTTTTAGAGTGCCCTCCAAGAGGGCATATATGCTAGATATTTGCCATAAAAGGTGTATGGGGGTCCGGGTAGTGCCCTGGGGGACAGGAAACAAGGTCAAAAAGTTAAAAAAAAAAAAGTTTTTAAAGGGAGAGAGTTTTCCATGAAATAAGGGTATGACGGAATGGGATGTTGTCCGCCTGCGGGTGTGCTCAATCTGCGTGCCCCCGGCGCTTACCTCTGGCCGGACTACCGAGTGATGCGGCACTCGGCGTCTCGTGCGGCCTGGCGTGACCCTGGGGAAGGGTTAGCGGGCGGTGGAGGGGACCCCTGCGTAGAACCAGCCCGACCACTGAGCACCACGGGGCTCAGCGTCTCGAGCGGCTGGTTCACTGACCTTGTGGATGCGGGAGACGTCTGCGGAGCGGCCGTCCGAATATGGAGATCGGATCTGCCGAGGAGGAATATTCGGATCTGAGCGGGAAACGTTTCGGATCTGGTTGCGGTGAAGCTTCGGATCGGATTGCGGAGAACGTTACGGATCTCACGGAAGCGGCTGACTGTTCGGATCTTATCTCGATCCCTGGATATACCGAAGCGCGGTACGCGGCCGCGCCTTTCGGATCGGATCCCGGTTGGATATACTCCGACTTGATGACCTCACGCTGCGCCTCTGTCCTGATGCTCGATGCAGGCACAGGGCGCTCGATTCGGTTCGGATCGTTGCTGAACACCGCACCCTGAGACCGCGGGGGATACTCAGACAATGTATGCGGCGGAGAAATAAAGTCATCAGACGAGGCTGGATGCACTGGTAGATCTGAGTTTATTATTCACAGCACCTACATTTATCAACTTCACACAAATTAGGAATACAATGGGAATCCCTGCCCGCCCTCACAAGTCCCATTGGCCGTCATGGATCGGGGAGTCGCCGATTCGGACCGGATGGTCCGAATCGGCCATTTTACGATTCGACCGGATGGTCCGAATCGGCCATTTTCCGATTCGAATAATCTGATCGCAACCACGAGGCGATCGGAAAATGGCGGCGGGCAAGGCAGACAAAGGGAACATATTTCACAATAACCAACGGGAACACTTTATTACACGACACAAAACCACATCTAAATAAAAGTACTTCGAAACTCTGTGCGTGCCACCGCACCTAAGTGTTCATGGCCATATCAATGTCATTGTGCACCGCCCCTGGCTGAGGGTGCTGGGCCATTCCGTGACACTCCTCCCCCTCCCCAAGGTCCGACGCACCCGGTTGGACCCCAACGGGTCGTACTGGGGTAGTCGGGGCTTCCCAATCCCCTGGTTCCCGGGCCGACTGCCGCGATAACCCATCTGCGTTACCGTTTTGCGACCCGGGCCGATATTGGATGGTAAAATTGAAAGGTTGGAGAGCCAGGCTCCACCGCAACAGGCGGTCATTTTCCCCGGCCACCCGGTTGAGCCTGTAGTACCCCGCGGTGCCCAGGAAGGCGAGGACCTGAGTCTTGGTCACAGGGGTGGGCCAATCTAAGATGGCTTATATCTTGGCGGGCTCTGGCCGTTGTATCCCGCACCCCACCCGGTGGCCCAGATACTGCACTTCGGCCATCCCCACTTTGCATTTTTCCGGCTTAAGGGTCAGGTTGGCGTCCCTAATCTGGCCCAGGACTGTCCCTACATGGTCCAGGTGTTCCTCCCAGGTCTGGCTGTAGATGGCTATGTCATCCAGGTATGCGCAAGCGAATCCCTGGATGCCATTGAGGAGGCGATCGATTAACCGCTGGAAGGTAGCAGGGGCGTTCTTCATCCCGAACGGCATGACTCGAAACTGGTACAAGCCGAATGGGGTGATGAAGGCCAACTTCGGGGTCGCCTCCTCGGCTAGGGGAATCTGCCAGTACCCCTTGCACAGATCGACCGTGGTCAGAAAATGACCCCGGGAGATCTGGTCTAGCAGCTCGTCGACTCGGGGCATGGGATAAGCGTCTGTAATGGTACAGTCGTTTATCCGCCGATAGTCGACGCAGAACCTTGTGGTACCGTCTTTCTTGGGCACCAGGACAACGGGCGACGCCCATGGGCTGGCTGACGGTTCAATGACCCCCAGCTCCAGCATCTACCGGATCTCGGCCCGCATGGACTTGCGGACCGCTTCCGGGAGCCGGTATGCGGGTTGCCGAAGGGGTCTCTGACCGGGCGTGTCCACCTGATGGATGGCCTGGTCAGTGTATCCCGGAAGGGCCGAGAAAACCCCCGGGTAGTCATGAAGCAGCTGCCGCGCCTGCGCCTGCTTCTCAGGCCCTAACTCCTCCCCCAGCTGCACTTGTTCCACCCCGGAAGGCTGCTTGGCTACCCCCGGGAGTTCTACCAACGGAATGGTTCCGTCTCCTCGGCAGCCGGCGCGCATATGGCGTCCACCGTCTCCGGTCGCTCATGGTAGGCCTTCAGCATATTGACGTGGAACGTCCGCTGGATTCTGGTGTCTGCGCAGCTAACAACCACATAGGTGGTATCCCCCAGCTGGGTTACCACCTTGTAGGGACCTTGCCAGGCCGCCTGCAGCTTGTTCTGCCGCTGTGGCTTCAGCACCAGAACCTTCTGCCCCACGCAGAACGAGCGACTGCAAGCAGCGCGGTCGTACCACGCCTTCTGCTGAGCCTGGGCCGTCTCCATGTTCTCCTGTACGAACCCCGCGAGTTCTGCCAAGCGCTCCCGGAGCTTCAAAACGTAATCCAACACAGGGACCCCATCTTCCTCCTGTTCCCCCTCCCACTGAGCCCTAACCAGATCCAGGGGTCCTCTCACCTGGCGCCCATACAGCAGCTCAAAGGGGGAGTATCCGGTGGATTCCTGAGGAACCTCCCGGTAGGCAAACAGTAGGTGGGGAAGATACTTCTCCCAATCCCTGCTTTCGTGTACGAAGGCCCGAATGAGCTGCTTCAGGGTCCCATTAAACCGCTCGCAGAGCCCATTTGTCTGGGGGTGATACGGGGCGCTGTGCAGCGCCCTCACACCACAGAGACGCCAGAGCTGTTGGGTGAGCTCAGCGGTGAACTGGGTACCCTGATCGGACAGGATTTCTCGGGGAAACCCTACCCTCGTGAACACCCGGAGGAGCGCGTCCGCTACGGTGTCCGCCTGGATGTTGGCCAAGGCCACAGCCTCGGGGTACCGGGTGGCATAATCCACTACGGTAAGTATATACCTCTTACCGGTGGCACTGGGCCGCGGCAACGGCCCAATGATGTCAACCGCCACCCGGCTAAAGGGCTCCTGAATGATGGGCATGGGGCGCAGGGGCGCTTTCGGGTGATCCCCGGCCTTCCCAGTTTTTTGGCAAACTGGGCAGGTGCGGCAATAGTCGCGGGTGTCTCCGCTAAGGCGGGGCCAGAAAAACACGCGTGCCAACCTGTGCCGAGTTTTCGTCTGCCCTAAGTGACCTGCAAGGGGAATGTCATGAGCCAAGCGCAGAAGCTCCTGCCTAGGGCCCTGGGGCACCACCATCTGCTTCTGCGGAACCTGCTTCTTCTTGGACCCCTCCCTCGCGGTGTACCGGTAAAGCAGCCTGTCCTCCCACTCTATCCTGTCCTTCCTTTGGTCGTCCAGGCCCTGACCGGCCCGATCCCGGTAGCACTGTAGCGTGGGGTCGGTCTGGGTCTGGTGGCGAAGCGTCTCCGGGGAACTCCACGGGGAAGGGAGGTCAGGTGGGAAGGGAGGAGTCGGGACCCGTCGGGGTATGGGAGGTTGTGGCGGTCTGGGGGGTTGTGGCGGTCTGGGGGGTCGGGGAGGTTTGGGAGGTCGGGAAGGTTTTGGTTGGGATCTCACCTGGGTCCCGTTCGGAGTGCCCCTGCCGTGGCGTTGGCTCTGTTGCCTAGTGGTTACTGGGGTAGCTGCATCTGTGGAGTAAGAAGAGACTAGCCGCCCCAGGTCGTTGCCAAGGAGCACCTCGGCCGGCAGTTGCTTCAACAACCCCACCCTCACCACTCTCTCCCCGTTCCCCCAGTCCAGGTGAACCCGAGCCGTCTCGAGCCGGAGCACCTTCCCCCCGGCCACCCGTACTGCAATGGTGCTTTGCAGAATGTCGTTCGACTGAACCAAGTGAGGCCGGACCAGGGTAATAGTAGCCCCGGAGTCCCGCAGCCCCTCAGCGGGCCGCCCGTTTATCCACACCGCCTGACGGTGATGACGGTGGTTGTCGTCCGCGGCGGCTTGCACGGGGTCGGCCTCATGTAACTGCTCCCATTCCTCCGGGGCCTCCGGCCACGGGGTTTCGGCGTCGCAGCAATGGACGGTCGACGACGGTCTGGCGGGCGGTCAGGTCGACTCCGATCGGTTGGGGCAATACTGCTTGTAATGCCCATCTTGATTGCACCCGTAGCACCGGACATTAGCCAAGTTGTTGGGCCGGCTGGTGGGCCGTGCTGTCGGCGTCCGGACAGCCGGTGGTGGGGGTGGTGGAGCAGGTAGGGCTGGTCGGGCGGGCAGGGATCGCTCCCCCCCGGACATCTTACGAGTGTCCGTATATTCGTCGGCCCAGGTAGCCGCTTGCTGCACTGTCTGGGGCTTCTTGTCACGCACCCACTCCCGGATAGCGGAGGGGGTGTGCTCGAAAAACTGCTCGAGCAGCAGCAGCTGGGTAATTTCAGTCACGGACTCCGCTCTGCTACCCGAGAACCAGGTGCGTAAGTCCCGCTGCAACCGATGGGCCCACTCAACGTGAGTAGCACCACTGGGCCGGCGAGAGTTCCGGAACTTCACCCGGCTAGCTTCCGGGGTCACGGCGAACCTGCTCAGCAGCGCCTGCTTTACGTGCAGGTAACTGGTGGACTCTTCGTCTGGCACCGTGCGGTAGGCCTCTGCGGCCCGACCGGTCAGCTTACACGCCAAGATCCTCACCCAGTCGGCACGGTGCACTTCGTGCACTTGGCACAGGCGCTCAAAGTCCTGGAGGTAGCTCTCTATCTCCTCCTCTGCTTCCCGGAACTCCTTGAACGCCTGAAAAGGCACTTTGCGCCCGGTGGAACGGTCCGAAGGGGAACGGCTGCTCCGTCGGCTTCGCACTTCCGCCAGCCGCAGCTCGTGCGCCCGATCTTTCTCTCGCTCCTCTTCCTGACTGATTTCCCGAATCAGATTCTGCATAGCAGCCTCCGATGGGGCCGGTCCCATCATAATGACCCGCTGCCGCACCTTCCGGTGAAAATCGCTGTCATCGGCCTCGGTGGGGACGGGTGCCGGCGCGATGTCAGCAGGTAACGCTGCGAATGCCGCCTCTTGATCCATCCTACTTAGTTCCTCCATCATGGCCTCCCGGCTCTTGGAGCCCGGGGCGCCTCCCCGGTTCTCCAGCATGCCACGCAGGACGTCCCGCTTGTAGGCACCGTACCCGGTCATGGTGAGGGTCTCCTAGGGGTCTGCAGAGAGCTTATCCCACCGCTGCCACCAGTATGACGGAATGGGATGTTGTCCGCCTGCGGGTGTGCTCAATCTGCGTGCCCCCGGCGCTTACCGCTGGCCCGACTACCGAGTGATGCGGCACTCGGCGTCTCGTGCGGCCTGGCGTGACCCTGGGGAAGGGTTAGCGGGCAGTGGAGGGGACCCCTGCGTAGAACCAGCCCGACCACTGAGCACCACGGGGCTCAGCATCTCGAGCGGCTGGTTCACTGACCTTGTGGATGCGGGAGTCGTCTGCGGAGCGGCCGTCCGAATATGGAGATCGGATCTGCCGCGGAGGAATATTCGGATCTGAGCGGGAAACGTTTCGGATCTGGTTGCGGTGAAGCTTCGGATCGGATTGCGGAGAACGTTACGGATCTCACGGAAGCGGCTGACTGTTCGGATCTTATCTCGATCCCTGGATATACCGAAGCGCGGTACGCGGCCGCGCCTTTCGGATCGGATCCCGGTTGGATATACTCCGACTCGATGACCTCACGCTGCGCCTCTGTCCTGATGCTCGATGCAGGCACAGGGCGCTCGATTCGGTTCGGATCGTTGCTGAACACCGCACCCTGAGACCGCGGGGGATACTCAGACAATGTATGCGGCGGAGAAATAAAGTCATCAGACGAGGCTGGATGCACTGGTAGATCTGAGTTTATTATTCACAGCACCTACATTTATCAACTTCACACAATTATGAATACAATGGGAATCCCTGCCCGCCCTCACAAGTCCCATTGGCCGTCATGGATCGGGGAGTCGCCGATTCGGACCGGATGGTCCGAATCGGCCATTTTACGATTCGAATAATCTGATCGCAACCACGAGGCGATCGGAAAATGGCGGCGGGCAAGGCAGACAAAGGGAACATATTTCACAATAACCAACGGGGACACTTTATTACACCACACATAACCACATCTAAATAAAAGTACTTCGAAACTCTGTGCGTGCCACCGCACCTAAGTGTTCATGGCCATATCAATGTCATTGTGCACCGCCCCTGGCTGAGGGTGCTGGGCCATTCCGTGACAAAGGGTTAAAAATAAAAACGAAAAATTCCTTCAAATATCGTGCCTAGGAGGTCCCCATAACCTGCCCGTGAAGAGGTGGATTTGTAGGATGTATAGAAACACTTGAAAACAAAAAAAAGACGTTTCAAATGACGGTAAATGCTTTTCCTTTAATCTATCCATAAACAACTGCTTGGGGCGTGTAGCGGAACGGGTGTTGTCCGCCTGCGGGTGTGCTCCTATCTGCTCCTCCCACTGCGCTTACCGCCGACCCGACTACCGAGTGTCACGGCACTCGGCGTCTCGAGCGGCCTGGGATGACCCTGGGGAAGGGTTGGCGGGCTGTGGAGGGGACCCCGGGGTGAGATCAGCCCGACCACTGAGTGACACGGCACTCAGCGTCTCGAGCGGCTGATCTACTGACCTTGGTGCGTTTCGGATTGGGTGTGGAGCGGCCGTTCGGGTGGGAAACGTTTCGGATTTCCCTCGGATATGCAGCGCTTCGGTATATCGATGCGCGGCAGACGCGCCGCGGCTTCGGATCGGGAAAACAGCACCGCAGCGTGATCGATCGTTCGGCACGGTCGAAGCACGTCCGATGCACCTCTGTTCTGATCCGGGATGCAGACACAGGGTGATCGGTTCGTACCTCGGGATGCCGCACTCTGGAGACCGCGCGGGATCTCAGCAATACGGCCGAAAATAAAGGACACCAGGCGGAGCTGTATGCACTAGATAATATGAACTTTACTGGGAAGGCACATATATTTATAAACATTTGTACAGCAAGAAAACAATAGGAATCCCTGCCCGCCCCCACAAGTCTCATTGGCCCTCGCTGGAAGGAGGCACCTGGGTCCCGGTTCGTATTGGCTGTTACGAATCGGGGTGTTGCCGATTCGCAACCGGATGGTCCGAATCGGCCATTTTCCGATTCGACCGGATGGTCCGAATCGGCCATTTTACGATCCGATCAATTCGACCGGATCCACGAGGCACTGGGAAATGGCGGCGAGCAAGGCACACAATGGGGGTTTACACACATTTCACAATACACATACGGAGACACTTTTATTACACCACACAATGAAACCACATCTAATAAAATAACACACGGAGTTCTGCTGGTGCAACGGCACCTAGGAGTCTAGAGGGATCGAAACGTCACAAAGGACCGTCCCTGGCTGAGGGTGCTGGGCCATTCCGTGACAGGGCGGCAGTCTGTATGAAAAGAGGAGACATTTTCGGATACGTAGAAAAAGTTTAGTGATTTTTTGGCTAAATTATTGTGAAACTTATGCAGGCTTTGGATGAAAGTAACAATAGGTGCTTTAGAATTGGGCCTTTAGCGTCGGCAACAGTGCCGTCACACCGTAACCCCTCTGAGGATATGAATCTGATACAGGCGTCAGTGGCAGTGCACCCAAATATTGTGCTTTTGGTGCCAGGCCTGCAAGTACTATCATACAGTATCCCCTCTGTAGTATTGTGGAAGAAAGCAGGGGTGGACCTTGCGGTCCTATATTAGAAAGATATGAATCTGGTAAAGGCGTCAGTGCACCCAGATATTGTACTTTTGGTGCCAGACTGCCAGGCTAGCAAGTGAGGTGATCTGTCTCTTATCACACAGCCAGTACCACGCAGTATTTTGGGTGTCACTAATTTCTACAAAACATTTGGGAATTGAGGTGATCTGTCTCTTGTCACATAGCCAGTACCACGCAGTATTTTGGGTGTCAATAATTTCTACAAAACATTTGGGAATTGTTATAATCAGTGTGTTCTCACTGGCTGCCACCCATCAAGGGGTCTCACTGATTTATAGGAGGTTTCACTGCCACCCATCAAGGGGTCTCACTGATTTATAGGAGGTGTCTGAGACTTGTAATCTGTGTCTTGTCACTGGCTGCCAGCTATCAGGGTGTCTCACTGAGTTATACCAGAGCTCATTAAATCTTTATACCAGAGTTGAATCAGAGTTCTGTATATATTAATCTATTTATCACTCACCATGTCTGAAAGAAAAAAAAGGACAGGCAGACGCTCCTAGACACAGATAAGAGGGCAAGCAGCCCCTGTGTCGGGAGGCTGTGCCTCTGGTCGTGGTGGACGTGGTGCATCCTGTGCAGGGGCACGCTTGTCCTTTCTAACTGGTGCTGGCCGTCTTAAGCAGCAGCAACATACAGAGGACTTGGTGGATTGACTAACCAGGCCATCCTCATCCTCCGAGTCCTCTGCCAGCCAGGCTTCTAGTGCTTTACAGTCCACCTCAGCTGCCAAAGCATCTAATGCAGCCTCCATGTCCACAGCTACTCCTGCCGTAGCCTCGCTATCACACACGGAGGAGTCAACTGAATTGTTTGACTACAATGAGAGTGACATGCTGCTTGAGGATATGCAGCAAGTACAGTGCTCTGATTCAATCTCTGAGGTTGAGGAAGGGAGTATAATCAACCTAGAGGAAGGGGGTGCCAGTGATGACACACAAATAACTGGCACTCATGTTGCCCCAGCAGCTGCAGCATACTGCCAAGTTGGCTCCAGTGACGAGGAGATAGGGGGTGATGATGACAATGATGATGAGGTCACTGTCTCCACCTGGGTGCCTGATCGAACAGAGAAATTAAGTAAGGAAGAGGGGGAGGAGGAGGCACAGCAAACACGAGGCACAACATCCTCTATGACCAACCCTAGCACTAGCCAGTCCAAGGCATCACATATCAGAGATGCTCCGGTGCAGAGCGCTGTTGTCTCAAAGAACACATGCAGGAACTCTGTTGTCTGGGAGTTCTTTAAGAAATGTGCAGTAGAGCGCAGCGTTGCTATGTCAGATGAGGCTTAAGCGTGGGAAAGATACCGGACACTTGGGTACCACGTGCTTGAGGCGATATATGAACAACTGCCACACATCCCGTTGGACCTACGCAAAGTTTTGCGCCGGTCCTCCACCTCCTCATCTGTCTCTACCTCCACTGTATGTCCTGCCATGTCATTGCCTACAACCTCCACCGACAGGGATGATGCTACAGTAATGGATGTACCAGGTCCTTCCTCACAATGTGACATCATCCCAGTAGCTGAAGATTTACACAGTCAGATTACGTTGCCGCAGCTGCTGCAGCGAAAGAAAAAATATAGACCCAACCATCCCCAAGCACAGCGTCTAAATGCCAGCTTAGCAGCTGCAATGCGAGTAATTTTGCTGCCTTTCCAGCTGGTGGACTCTGCTCCCTTCCGTGAATTTGCTGAATGTGCTTTACCAGGGTGGCAGGTTCCAAAACACCATTACTTTTCACGCAAGGCCATTCCAGGACTATACCAGCTCGTGGAAGACAATGTTATCCAGTCATTGGGAAAGGCAGTCAGCAACAAGGTGCATGTGACTTTAGACACGTGGTCCAGCAAGCATGGACAGGGTCGTTACATTTCCTTCACGGCACACTGGGTAACTCTGATTGCAGCTGGGAGGGATCCAAGACGAGGCTCTGTGCTGGAGCTTGTTCATCCACCACGCCTCCAGAAAGCTGCTTGTATGAGGTCTGTCTGCTCCACCACCTCTCCCTCTTCCTCCTCCTCCTCCTTCTCTGTCTCTGGCGTAGTGGCAGTTAAATCGACGCCTGACATGGTCTATGCAATGGCTCAAGCAAAAATATGCCATACTGTGCTTGAGCTGGTTTGTTTAGGGGACAGGAGCCACACCGGGCCAGAAATTCTGCCAACTCTGCAGGGGCAGGTTCAGAGATGGTTAACACCACGCCAGCTTCAGCTGGGAATGATCGTCTGCGATTATGGCAGCAACCTTCTCTCCTCCCTACGCAAGGGTAAATTGACGCATGTACCATGCCTAGCACACGTCCTAAATCTAGTGGTACAGCGTTTCCTAACCAAGTACCATGGGCTGGCAGAGCTTCTCATTCAGGCCAGAAAAGTCTGCAGCCACTTCAGACGATCATTCCCAGCAAGCATTCGCCTGGCAGAAATTCAAAGAGAATTCCAACTTCCCACAAACCTTCTGATTTGTGACATGCCCACCAGGTGGAACTCGACATTAGAAATGCTGCAGCATCTGCCCAAGCAGCAGAGGGCCATCAAAGAGGACCTGTGTGAGTATGGCACAAGGAGAGGTTCAGGTCAACTTGTTTTTTTTCCCCCCCGCAGTGGCTGATGATCAAGGATGCATGCACTGTACTGTCACCATTTGAGGAGGCAACGAGGATGGTGAGCAGGGACAGTGCATGCATTAGTGACACAATTCCTTTAGTGTTCCTGCTGGAGCACACTCTGCGGGGAATTATAGATGTGGCTCTAGAGGCAGAGCAGCGGGAGGAAAAGGAGACCTTCCCTAGCTCTCAAAGCCCCAGTCTTTCCGCAGACAGCATTCCAGCGGGTCCTACTCAGATCAGACAGGAGGAGGATGAGGAGGAGGAGGAGGCAGAATATTTAAGAAGTGGGGGCATTGAAGGTGGGGATTCCTCAAGGGAGGGTTTCGTGTGCCCAGAAACACAAGGGCTAGTGCGTGGCTGGGAGGAGGAAAAGCACGATACGGTCATCCTCATTGACCAGGAAGACTCGGAAGCTAATGCCACCTCCAACCTACGCTGCATGGGCTCCCTAATGATGCAAAGCCTGCTAAAGGACCCCAGGATTCGTGCTATTAAGGAGAGGGATCATTACTGGTTGGCAACCCTTCTTGATCCACGATACAAGGGGAAAGTTGCAGAGCTCATCCCGCCCACACAGAGGGAGCACAGGATGAAAAAACTTGAGGACGCTCTAAAGCGACACTTGTGTAACACCTTTCCAGGCACTGGTAGATTACCAAGTGCTGACACACGTGCTTCTGAGGCTGCGGGTGATCAGAGGAATAGTGGTGAAGGCCAGGGCCGCTTGACTGATGTATTTTTAATTTTTTTTAGTCCTCGACACCCAGGGATGTCAAATGTAGGCACCCATTGCCAGCGTCTTCACCATATGGTGCAGGACTACCTAGGGGCAAGGGCAGACCTGGATACCTTTCCAGCAGATGATCCACTGGCTTACTGGGTGTTGAGATTGGATCACTGGCCAGAACTTAGCCAATATGCTATGCAGCTACTAGGTTGCCCTTCATCTAGCGTGCTTTCCGAAAAGGACGTTCAGTGCCGCTGGAGGTTTTGTCACAGACAAAAGAGTGCATCTGTCCACCGACTCTGTAGACCGGCTGACATTTATAAAAATGAATCAGTCCTGGATCAGCAGTTATCAATCCCCTGATGCTGAAGTAATGGAATAGATCGGGATGTCCTCTTCTGCATTCACAAAACCTCCAGCACTGAACTCTTCCACAATACCAGAAAAGGGTAACGGTGTGAAGGCACTTGCTGCCATGAAAGGCACAATATTTGGCTGCACTGACGCCTGTGCCAGATTTATATCATTTTAATTTTTTGAACCGCAGGGTCCAACCCTGCACTCTTCCACAATACCACAGAGGGGTTACTGTATTATGATGGCACTTGCTGGGCTGGCACCAAAGGCACAATATCTGGGTGCACTGACGCCTTGACCAGAATCATATCTTTTCAATATAGGAGCACATGGTCCACCCCTGCATTCTTCCACAATACCACAGAGGGGTTACTCTATGATGACACTTGCTGGCCTGGCACCAAATTCAGAATATCTGGGTGCACTGACGCCTTGAGCAGAATCATATCTTTTCAATATAGGACCACATGGTCCACCCCTGCATTCTTCCACAATACTACAGAGGGGTTACTGTATGATGGTACTTGCTGGCCTGGCACCAAAGGCAGAATATCTGGGTTCACTGACGCCTTAACCAGATGCATATCTTTTTAATATAGGACTGCAAGGTTCACCCCTGCATTCTTCCACAATACCACAGAGGGGTTACTGTATGAAAGTACTTGCAGGCCTGGCACCAAAAGCACAATATTTGGGTGCACTGCCACTGACACCTGTATCAGATTCATATCCTCAGAGGGGTTACGGTATGACGGCACTGTTGGGGATGCTAAAAGACCAATTTTGAAGCACCTATTGTTACTTTCATCCAAAGCCTGCATAAGTTTCTCAATAATTTAGCCAAAAAAATCAGTAAACTTTTTCTGCGTGTTCGAAAATGTCTCCTCTTTTCATACAGACTGCCGCCCCAAGCAGTAGGTTATGGATAGATTTAAGGAAAAGCATTTACCGTCATTTGAAACGTTATTTTTTTTGTTTTTAAGTGTTTCTAAACATCCTAGAAATCCGCCACTTCAAGGGCAGGTTATGGGGACCTCCAAGGCATGATATTTGAAGGAATTTTTGGTTTTTATTTTTAACCCTTATTTCATGGAAATATTTCACTGTCCCTTTAAAATCGTTTTTTTTTTAAACTTTTTGTCCTTGTTTCCTGTCCCCCAGGGCACTACCCGGAGCCCCATACACCTTTTATGGCAAATTCCTAGCATATATGCCCTCTTGGAGGGCACTCTAAAAATCGAATTTTCAGCCCCATTGACTTGCATGGAGTTCGAGTTCGGGTTCGGGCCCGAACATATGGGAAGTTCGGGTTCGGGCCCGAACCGAACTCGGGGGGTGTTCGGCTCAACCCTAACAGTATCCCCTCTGTAGTATTGTGGAAAAATGCAGGGGTGGACCATGTGGTCCTATATTAAAAAGATATGATTCTGGTCAAGGCGTCATTGCACCCAGATATTGTGCCTTTGGTGCCAGACTGCCAGGCCAGCAAGTATCATCATACAGTAACCCCTCTTTAGTATTGTGGAAGAATACAGGTGGACCATGTGGTCCTATGTTAAAAAGATATGAATCTGGTAAAGGAGTCAGTGCACCCAGATATTGTGCTTTTGGTGCCAGACTGCCAGCAAGTACTATTATTATACAGTAACCCCTCTGTAGTATTGTGGAAGAGTGCAGGGTTGGACCCTGATGTTCAACAAAATTAAAATGATATAAATGTGGCACAGGCATCAGTGCAGCCAAATATTGTGCCTTTCATGGCAGCAAGTGTCTTCACACCGTAACCCTTTTGTTGTATTGTGGAAGAGTTCAGTGCTGGAGATTTTGTGCATGCAGAAGACAACCCCGATCTATTCCGTTACGTCAGCATCAGGGGATTGATAACTGCTGATCCAGGACTGATTCATTTTTATAAATGTCATCCGGTCTACCGAGTCGGTGGACAGACGCACCCTTTTGTCTGTGACAAAACCTCCAGCGGCACTGAACGTCCTTTCAGAAAGCACGCTGGATGAAGGGCAACCTAGTAGCTGCATAGCATATTGGCTAAATTCTGGCCAGTGATCCAATCTCAACACCCAGTAAGCCAGTGGATCATCTGCTGGAAAGGTATGCAGGTCTGCCCTTGCCCCTAGGTAGTCCTGCACCATATGGTGAAGACGCTGGCAATGGGTGCCTACATTTGACGTCCCTGGGCGTCGAGGACTAAATGTTTTTAAAAATGCATCAGTCAAGCGGCCCTGGCCTTCACCACTATTCCTCTGATCATCCGCAGCCTCAGAAGCACGTGTGTCATCACTTGGTAACCTACCAGTGCCTGGAAAGGTGTTACACAAGTGTCGCTTTAGAGCGTCCTCAAGTTTTTTTCATCCTGTGCTCACTCTGTGCAGGCAGGATGAGCTCTGCAACTTTACCCTTGTATCGTGGATCAAGAAGGGTTGCCAACCAGTAATGATCCCTCTCCTTGATAGCACGAATCCTGGGGTCCTTTAGCAGGCTTTGCATCATTAGGGAGCCAATGCAGTGTAGGTTGGAGGTGGCATTAGCTTCCGAAGTTCCGAGTCTTCCTAGTCAATGAGGATGACCCCATCGTGCACTTCCTCCTCCCAGCCACGCACTAGCCCTTGTGTTTCGGGGCACACGAAACCCTCCCTTGAGGAATCCCCACCTTCAATGCCCCCACTACTTAAATATTCCTCCTCCTCCTCCTCCTCATCCTCCTCCTGTCTGATCTGAGTAGGACCCGCTGGAATGCTGTCTGCGGAAAGACTGGGGCCTTGAGAGCTAGGGAAGGCCTCCTCTTCCTCCTGCTGCTCTGCCTCTAGAGCCACATCTATAATTCCCCGCAGAGTGTGCTCCAGCAGGAACACTAAAGGAATTGTGTCACTGATGCATGCACTGTCCCTGCTCACCATCCTGGTTGCCTCCTCAAATGGTGACAGTACAGTGCATGCATCCTTGATCATCAGCCACTGCGGGGGGGAAAAAAACAAGTTGACCTGAACCTGTCCTTTTGCCATACTCACACAGGTACTCGTTGACGGCCCTCTGCTGCTTGTGAAGATGCTGCAGCATTTCTAATGTCGAGTTCCACCTGGTGGGCATGTCACAGATCAGACGGTTTGTAGGAAGGTGGAATTCTCTTTGAATTTCTGCCAGGCAAACATTTGCTGGGAATGACCGTCTGATGTGGCTGCAGACTCTTCTGGCCTGGCTGAGAAGGTCTGCCAGCCCTGGGTACTTGGTTAGGAAATGCTGTACCACTAGATTTAGGACGTGTGCTAGGCATGGTACATGCTTCAATTTACCCTTGCATAGGGCGGAGAGAAGGTTGCTGCCATTATCACAGATGATCATTCCCAGCTGAAGCTGGCATGGTGTTAACCATCTCTGCACCTGGCCCTGCAGAGCTGACAGAATTTCTGGCCCGGTGTGGCTCCTGTCCCGAACAAACCAGCTCAAGCACAGTATGGCTTCTTTTTGCTTGAGACATTGTGTAGACCCAGTCAGGCGTCGGTTTAACTGTCACTTCACCAGAGACACAGGAGGAGGAGGAGGAGGAAGAGGGAGAGGTGGTGGTGGTGGAGCAGACAGACCTCATACAAGCAGCTTTCTGGAGGCGTGGTGGATGAACAAGCTCCAGCACAGAGCCCTGTCTTGGATCCCTCCCAGCTGCAATCAGAGTTACCCAGTGTGCCGTGAAGGAAATGTAACGACCCTGTCCATGCTTGCTGGACCACGTGTCTAAAGTCACATGCACCTTGCTGCTGACTGCCTTTCCCAATGACTGGATAACATTGTCTTCCACGCGCTGGTATAGTGCTGGAATGGCCTTCTGTTAAAAGTAATGGCGTTTTGGAACCTGCCACTGTGGTACAGCACATTCAGCAAATTCACGGAAGGGAGCAGAGTCCACCTGCTGGAAAGGCAGCAGCTGCAATGCGAGTAATTTTGCTAAGCTTGCATTTAGACGCTGTGCTTGGGGATGGTTGGGACTATATTTTTTCTTTCGCTTCAGCAGCTGCGGCAAAGTAATCTGACTGCGTAAATCTTCAGCTGATGGGATGCTGTCACATTGTAAGGAAGGACCTGGTACATCCATTACTGTAGCATCATCCCTGTCAGTGGAGGTTGTAGGCAATGACATGGCAGGACATACAGTGGGGGGTAGAGACAGATGAGGAGGAGGACCTACGCAAAGTTTTGCGCCAACGGGATGTGTGGCAGGAGGTCATATGTCACCTCAAGCACGTGGTACACAAGTGTCCGATGTTTTTCCCACGCTTAAGCCTCATCTGACATAAATTACAAATAGCAACGGTGGGGTCTGCTGCACATTTCTTAAAGAACTCCCAGCAGACAGCAGAGTTCTTGCATGTGTGCTTTGAGACAATAGCGCTCTGCACCGGAGCAGCTCTGACATCTGATGCCTTGGACTGACTAGTGCTATTGTTGGTCATAGAGGATGTTGTGCCTCGTGTTTGCTGTGCCACCTCCTCCTCCTCACTTGATTCCTTTGTTCGATCTGGCACCCAGGTGGAGTCAGTGACCTCATCATCAATGTCATCTTCACCCCTATCTCCTCGTCACTGTTGCCAACTTGGCAGTATGCTTCAGCTGCTGGGGTAACATGAGTGCCAGTTATTTGTGTGTCATCACTGGCACCCCCTTCCTCTAGGTTGATTATACTCCCTTCCTCAACCTCAGAGATTGAATCAGAGCACTGTACTTGCTGCGCATCCTCAAGCAGCATGTCACTGTCATTGTAGTCAAACAATTCAGCTGACTCCTCCGTGTGTGATAGCGAGGCTACGGCAGGAGTAGCTGTGGACATGAAGGCTGCATTAGATGCTTTGGCAGCTAAGGTGGACTGTAAACCACTACAAGCCTGGCTGGCAGAGGACTCGGAGGATGAGGATGGCCTGGTTAGCCAATCCACCAAATCCTCTGTATGTTGCTACTGCTTAAGAAGATGGCCAGCACCAGTTAGAAAGGACAAGCGTGCCCCTGCAGAGGATGCACCACGTCCCCCACAACCAGAGGCACAGCCTCCGACACAGGGGCTGCTTGCCCTCTTATCTGTGTCTGGGAGCGTCTGCCTGTCCTTTTTGTTCTTTCAGACATGGTGAGTGTGAAGGAATGGCTCAGCACCCTCAGCCAGAGATTGGTTTTCAGGACACTGTTATTTCATGAACATGTGTTTGTGCCGTTGCACCAACGTTCCTGCCTTCTAGCTGACCGAAGAATGACCTGTAAACAAAAGTGTTGTTGTGTAATGAATGCCGTTTCAAATTTGCCGCCTTTTTTTTGCCGCCTTATTTTTGAATCAGACCAGCTGGTCCCAAATCGGCAACGCCCCGATGCACTTTAAAGCCAATGATACCTGTGGGGGCGGGCAGGGGGTTTTCCATGTGGAGCTCAGGTTGAAAGTATAAATACAGATGTTGTTCTAATTAAAAGTGTCTTTGGTTTGAGTTCATGCAGCTGCGTCTCGTGTCTCTGTTTGCCAAGCGTGCCTGACATCCCTCGTGGTTCAGCACCCCGGACGAAATACAAGTCTATCGTGCGCCGCTGCTGCGCGATCCGAATACTCCTAGCCGACTGAACGTGTCCAGCTAACTACCGGGAGATCCGAAGAATTCGTATCTTGTAACGTGTGGGCGCTTCGACCGCCGCACGATCCGACTCCTGCTGTCGAACGAATTGAGCTGTCTCTAGTGAGGGTGAGATCCGAACAGGTTGGGGCCGTGCCGCGGATGTTTCTTCGACCGCTGGGCGATACGAATACCCAGACGATCGATCGTCAACTAACTCGCTAGTGGAAGATCCGAATCTTCGCAGAATCAAGCCGTTCTGATCTACGACCGTAAAGGTCTGTGTACAGATCCGTGGCCAGCTGCTCGAGACGCTGAGTGACACTTCTCAGTAGTCGGGCTAGGTATACTCAAGGTCCCCGTGGCTGCGTGGGTCATCCAGATCCCAAAGACATACCCGGCCGCTCGAGACGCCGAGTGCCACAACCTTGGTAGTCGGGCCGGGGGAAGAATCAAAACGAAGGGGGAACACACCTGCAGATTAGAGCACACCCGCAGGCGGATGATAACATCAGGTTCCGTCACACTGGTGGCAGCGGTGGGATAGCTCTCTGCACCCCCCCAAGAAGACCCGCACCATGGTGGTGTACGATCACTACACCAGGGACACCCTGCGTGACACATGATGGAGGACCGGGGAGGAACGCCGGGTAACAAAAAGAAGAAAACCTTAATTAAAGAACTGACCAGGATGGATCAGAACAGGGCGACGACACCCGTACTCACCCCTGTCCTCGCAGAAGAGGCGGAAAGTGCCGTCATCCGAAGGGTGCGGCAGCGGATCGCCCTGCTCGGAGCTGCCCCATCGGAGGCTGAGATAACAAAGGCGATCCAGGAGGCCCAGCAGGAAGAAGAACAAGAAAAGGAACGTCAGCACGAGCTGCGATTGGCAGCGCTCCGTGAGACAAAGATTGAACATTTTACCCCTGACCCTTATTCCGTAGACCCCTGGGATGAGGAGTACAGCTCGACTGGAGCTTC
Source organism: Leptobrachium leishanense (assembly GCA_009667805.1). NCBI lineage: Eukaryota > Metazoa > Chordata > Amphibia > Anura > Megophryidae > Leptobrachium > Leptobrachium leishanense. Next base: position 1,554,466 of record CM019068.1, on the reverse strand, counting down.
ACTCTGGAATTCCGCACCCCCCAGCGATACCCCGTACGGGACTTACAGCTCGACTGGAGCCTGTATTGGGAACCCGCACAGCCCAGCGGACCTTGGATAGAGACTTACAGCCCGCCTGGAGTTACATCCGAGGACGCCACATTCCCCGTCGAGAACATGGAGGGCGAATTTCTGAGAAGACTGCAGGAGAGCCTGGATCAGTATTTCGGGTCCATGGTGGAGCCCACGGGGCTTGAGTGGCGGGACGAGGTCCGCCAAGAACTTCAGGATGAGGCGCTGCCCCCTGAAAGAAATTGCGAGTTTTGGGAGCCCGAGATGTTCCCGTGGGTCCCTATCGGGATGACAGTAGAGGAGCTGGCCCGGTCGGAAGAGGCACAGCAGGTGCCAAGTGTCCAGGATGGGCCGTGTGAGGGGCCCGAGGGGTCCCGGGAGGAAATGGTCCTCCCAAGCCCGCCAGAAGACACGGCGGCCGTGTCCGCGGGTCCAGCAGAAGAGCTGGCCACGGGGCAGAGCGCCGCTGGCCTCTGCCCACTCCCCGTCTGCCCTGAGGAGCCGCAGGATTTCTCCGTGCTGGCGATCCCGCAGCCATCGTTCCCTGATCCCCTGGATGTCAGTGTTGCATACTACCCCCCAGCAGAAGAGCTGGCAACGGGGCAGAGCGCCGCTGGCCTCTGCCCACTCCCCGTCTGCCCTGAGGAGCCGCAGGATTTCTCCGTGCTGGCGACCCCGCAGCCATCGTCCCCTGATCCCCTGGATGTCAGTGTTGCATCCCACCCCCCAGCAGAAGAGCTGGCAACGGGGCAGAGCGCCGCTGGCCTCTGCCCACTGTCCGAATGCCCTGAGGAACAGCCAGGTTCACCCCAGCTGTTCGGCCCGCAGCCGTTGTTCTTCCCCGACCCCCCGCAAGTTGTGCCTACATCCAACCCCCCAGTGGAAGAGCTGGCCACGGGGCAGAGCGCCGCTGGCCTCTGCCCACTCCTCGTCTGCCCTGAGGAGCCGCAGGATTTCTCCGTGCTGGCGACCCCGCAGCCATCGTTCCCTGATCCCCTGGATGTCAGTGTTGCATCCCACCCCCCAGCAGAAGAGCTGGCAACGGGGCAGAGCGCCGCTGGCCTCTGCCCACTGTCCGAATGCCCTGAGGAACAGCCAGGTTCACCCCAGCTGTTCGGCCCGCAGTCGTTGTTCTTCCCCGACCCCCGCAAGTTGTGCCTGCATCCAACCCCCCAGTGGAAGAGCTGGCCACGGGGCAGAGCGCCGCTGGCCTCTGCCCACTCCACGTCTGCCCTGAGGAGCCGCAGGATTTCTTCGTGCTGGCGACCCCGCAGCCGTTGTTCCCTGTTCCCCTGGATGTCAGCGTTGCATCCAACCTCCCAGCGGAAGAGCTGGCAACGGGGCACTGCGCCGCTGGCCTCTGCCCCTTTCCCGACTGTCCTGAGGAGCAACAGGGGTTTTCCGAGCCGGTGACCCCGCAGCTGTTGTCCTCACCCGACCCTCCGAAAGTTGTTTCAGAATCCACCCCCTCAGCAGCAGAGCTGCCCACGGGACAGAGCGCCGCTGGCCTCTGCCCACTCGCTGCCGTATGCCTTGAGGAGCAGCCTGATTCACCCCGACGACTTTGCTGGCCGCCATGGTACGTCCTTGGGATGGAGGAAACCATCCTCCCACCAGGGGACACACACCCAGCTGACGCGCTGGCCGCAGGGCAGAGCCTGCTTCCGCTCTGCCCATTCCCACAGCCCTTTGGCCCAGAGGCCCCGCGCAGCCACGATTTTCCCCTGCGGTTGGCCCAGGTACTCGGGGCGCGTGCAGTTAGCACCCGTTTTCCCCGGGTGCGAGATAGTCCCGGAGGGGGCACAGGGGGTGCTCCTCCCCAGCCACAGGACCCTTTTGCCGGAGGGGGTAACCCCAAACCCGCGTGGCCTCCACCCACTTGGTACGGCCGCAGGGCCAACTGGAGAAGCCTGGTGGCTCGGCCTCTCCCAACTGACTATGGACCTGAGAGCACCGACTTCCCGGTACGACCCGTTGGGGTCCAACCGGGTTCGTCGGACTTCGGGGAGGGGGAGGAATGTGAAGGAATGGCTCAGCACCCTCAGCCAGAGATTGGTTTTCAGGACACTGTTATTTCATGAACATGTGTTTGTGCCGTTGCACCAACGTTCCTGCCTTCTAGCTGACCGAAGAATGACCTGTAAACAAAAGTGTTGTTGTGTAATGAATGCCGTTTCAAATTTGCCGCCTTTTTTTTGCCGCCTTATTTTTGAATCAGACCAGCTGGTCCCAAATCGGCAACGCCCCGATGCACTTTAAAGCCAATGATACCTGTGGGGGCGGGCAGGGGGTTTTCCATGTGGAGCTCAGGTTGAAAGTATAAATACAGATGTTGTTCTAATAAAAAGTGTCTTTGGTTTGAGTTCATGCAGCTGCGTCTCGTGTCTCTGTTTGCCAAGCGTGCCTGACATCCCTCGTGGTTCAGCACCCCGGACGAAATACAAGTCTATCGTGCGCCGCTGCTGCGCGCGATCCGAATACTCCTAGCCGACTGAACGTGTCCAGCTAACTACCGGGAGATCCGAAGAATTCGTATCTTGTAACGTGTGGGCGCTTCGACCGCCGCACGATCCGACTCCTGCTGTCGAACGAATTGAGCTGTCTCTAGTGAGGGTGAGATCCGAACAGGTTGGGGCCGTGCCGCGGATGTTTCTTCGACCGCTGGGCGATACGAATACCCAGACGATCGATCGTCAACTAACTCGCTAGTGGAAGATCCGAATCTTCGCAGAATCAAGCCGTTCTGATCTACGACCGTAAAGGTCTGTGTACAGATCCGTGGCCAGCTGCTCGAGACGCTGAGTGACACTTCTCAGTAGTCGGGCTAGGTATACCTCAAGGTCCCCGTGGCTGCGTGGGTCATCCAGATCCCAAAGACATACCCGGCCGCTCGAGACGCCGAGTGCCACAACCTTGGTAGTCGGGCCGGGGGAAGAATCAAAACGAAGGGGGAACACACCTGCAGATTAGAGCACACCCGCAGGCGGATGATAACATCAGGTTCCGTCACAGTGAGTGATATATAGATTAAATATATACAGAACTCTGATTCAACTCTGGTATAAAGATTAAAGATTTACAGAACTCTGGTATAACTCAGTGAGACACCCTGATAGCGGGCAGCCAGTGACAAGACACAGATTACAATTCCCTCCTATAAATCAGTGTGACCCCCTGATGGGTGGCAGTGAGAAGCCACAGATTACAAGTCTCAGAAACCTCCTATAAATCAGACCCCTGATGGATGGCAGCCAGTGAGAACACATGGATTATAACAATTCCCAAATATTTAGTAGAAATTTGTGACCCCCAAAATACTTGCTGGCAGTGACAAGACACAGATCACCTCAATTCCCAGATATTTTGTAAAAATTTGTGACCCCCAAAATACTGCGTGGTACTGGCACTGAGTCACAAGACACAGATCACCTCAATTCCCAAATGTTTTGTACAAATTTGTGACCCCAAAAAGACTTGCTGACAGTGACAAGAGACAGATCACCTCAATTCCCAGATATTTGGTAGAAATGAGACCCCCCCAGACCCCCCCAGTAGCGTGGCAGACCGGCAGTAAGAACACAAAACAACTATCTCCTCTGAAATCTCCTCTCAAATGTGTGCAGAAGCGCTGCGTGGAAACCTTATATAGTGTGCTGTGGGACTTAGCTCTGTGAGCCCATGATTGGGCAAAATTTGCCCAATCAGGACTCTGAGCCGTGATTGGCATAGTGTTGAACCTGTTGTGACGGAATGGAGTGTCCGCCTGCGGTCCTGCTCCTATCTGACCCCCTTGTTGGCGTCCGGCCCGACTACCGAGTGGCTCGGCACTCGGCATCTCGAGCAGCCTGATCTACCGACCTCTTGTTGGTGTGGAGGTGGCTGCTGGGCTGACTTGAGGCTCCTTTTCCTGGGATAGATGTGATGTGGAAGGCTGCTGAGTGCCTTCTAGGTGCAATGTGATATTCCCTGGAAGAACTCACCAGACGAAGCTGTATGACTTCAAAACAGAAAACTGATTTATTACAAGGTTTGGGCAGATCCTTTTATTCACACAACACAACGACATGTCCAGACTTGAATGCCCTCAGACATGTCCAGACTTGAATGCCCTCAGACATGTCCAGACTTAAATGCCCTCATACAATACAGGATACATGTTAATACATCACACTCTAATAAAAACCACACCAGTAAAACCACATCTAGAAATGAAATAAAATGCCCATACACTTAAACGCACAACCGAAATATAAAAGGAAAAAATGGTCTTTTAAACTGTCTGAGTTTTTAGTCACGCGGCTCGCTGGAAGGAGCGCTCAGGTCCATTCCGTGACATTTCTCCCCCCCAATAAAGTCCGACGGACACGGTTGGACCCCAACGGGTCGAATCGGGGAAGTCGGAGCAGTCTCTGTGGCCCATAGTCTGTGTGTAGGAGGCGAGCCACCAGGCTTCTCCACTTGTCCTCGTAAACTAACCCGCTGTCCGAGGGGTGCTCCAGGCCCCAGCGCCGGGCGCCCCGTTGGGGCAGTTGGTGGCAGGTATCCCCTCCTGGGGAAGGGTTCTGTCGTCGGGGAGGGGTACCGCCTGTACCACCTCCGGGGGTATCACGCACCCGTGAAAAACGCGGGCCACTTGCACGCGTCCCGGGCGCTCTGGTCAGCTGCTGGAAAAAGTAGTGGCTGTAGGAGGCCTCCGGGCCAAAGGGTTGGAACAGTGGGCAGAGTTGACAACAGATCTGCCCCGTCGCCAGCGCTTCTGCTGGAGAAGGGTCTCTGGGCGGGAGGATGGCTTCCTCCCTCTCCGGGGAAACCAAGTGCTGCGGGAAAGTCAACCCGGGGGTATCAGCCATCGGCTCCTCAGGGTAGGCGGTGGAGAGTGGGCAGAGGCCAGCGATGCTCTGCCCCGTGGCCAGCTCTTCTGCTGGGTAGGGGTCTCCTTGTGGGCGGAGGGCATCTTCCATAATGAAGGGGCCCGGGGGGTGTGGAAACAAGCCCAGGGGGATCCTCGGGGGGATCCAGGGAAACAAGCAAGGGCTGCGGGCAAAGCAGCCTGGGTAGATCATCCATCTGCGCCTCGGGGCAGGCTGTAGAGGGTGGGCAGAGGCCAGCGGCGCTCTGCCCTGGGACCAGCTCTTCTGCTGGGAAAGCGGGTGTGAGACCAAAATCCAGCGGGGTAGAAGGGGTCAGCGGCTGTGGGATAAGCAGCCCAGGGGAATCATTTTCCTGCTCCTCAGGGCAGGATGGGGTGGGTGGGCAGAGGCCAGCGGTGCTCTGCCCCATTGCCAGCGCTTCTGCTGGGTACGGGTCGCTTTGTGGGAGGATGGCTTCTTCCATCTCCAGGGGGATCAAAGGTTGCGGGCAAACCAGCCCGGGGGGAACATCTGTCTGCTCCTCGTGGCAGTCTGTGGAGAGTGGGCAGAGGCCAGCGGCGCTCTGCCCCATGGCCAGCTCTTCTGCTGGGTAGGGGTCTCCTTGTGGGAGGAGGGCATCCTCCATAATGAAGGAGGTCAGGGGCTGTGTGGAAACAAGCCCAGGGGGATCCTCGGTTGTGTCCGGGGAAATAATCAAGGACGGTGGGCAGAGGGCCTCGGCGCTCTGTCCAGCTGCCAGTATTTCCGTTGGGGAAATTGCCAGTGGCGCCGGGTCTTCTCGGGGGAGCATGGGGTCCGCCGAACAGTCCCAGGCCATGGGACTCGAGCCTAACTGTGGGGCTCCGTTAAACAGTTGCTTGTAGGCCTTCTCAAGCTCGCATTCCTGTCGGGCCAGGAGCTCCAGTTCATCGAGGTCCACCTTGTCCCAGTCGGCTGGGCCCTCCATCCGAAGATCCATGATCTGATCCAGACGCCACTCCGTATCTTCTCCAAACTCAGGGTCATTGGCCATCCTCTCATACAGTGGCCCTGTGCCGCCATAGTCGAGGCCTATGGTGGGCATGGCGTGGGTTGTGCATGGCATCAGTGGGACCATCAGCCACTGGAAGGCCCGGTAGCTGGCATCCAGTGCAATCTCTCGTTGCACCAAGTGGTGAAACTCTGCCTCCCACCCCTCTGAGGGTCGTCCTTCCAGGAAGGCCTCTCGGGCCCTATCCTGCGCCTGGTAGATGGCCGATTCAGAGGGGATCTTGGTACCTTGGTGGTACTGTCCATGTACCAGGGCCTCGTACCAGAGGCCTCGGCGGATCTCATCCCGCCGTTCGAACTCCAGGCGGTCTGTTGCGGATCCTGGATAGAGATTGCTGCTCTCCTGCAGTCTTCTCTGGAACTCTGCTTTCACCTTCTTAATGGTGCAGATATCATCGTCGAGCCAGTCACCGGGGGTATAGCTTCCTTGACGGAAATTCCAGGCAAGCTGTAAATCTCTTCCCAAGTATTGCTGGGGAGTGCGGGTTCCTCCCATGAAGCTCCAGACAAGCTGTAAGTCCCCATAAAAGGATCGCTGGGGGGTGTAGAGTCCCTGGACGAAGCTCCAGGCGGGCTGTCAACCTCAACCCAGGGCTCTACGGGGTAGGTTTCAGGGGCGGGGTATTCTGTCCATGTCGCTTGGAGCTCGGCCAACCGCCGCTGGTGTTGGCGCTCCTTTTCTCGCTCCTCACCTTCTTGGAGGACCGTCATGAGTTGTACAACTGCGGCTTCGGAGGGGGTGGTGCCGCGTATCTCTAATATTGCTCGAGCTTTCTTTCGGAGGGGATCTTCAGTGGCCGGAGTCGGGGTTCCCCTCATTCGCTGGTCCATCCTTGTAAGCTCCTTGACCAGGGCTTTCTTGTTTTTGGTGCCGGCGATTCCTCCACGGCACTCTAGCAGGTCTTGAAGGGTGCTTCTTTTGCAAGTTGCGTAGTGTGCCATGCTGTGTGTTTTCTGGGGGTTCAGAGAGCTATCCCACCGCTGCCACCAGTGTGACAGAATGGAGTGTCCGCCTGCGGTCCTGCTCCTATCTGACCCCCTTGTTGGCGTCCGGCCCGACTACCGAGTGGCTCGGCACTCGGCGTCTCGAGCAGCCTGATCTACCGACCTCTTGTTGGTGTGGAGGTGGCTGCTGGGCTGACTTGAGGCTCCTTTTCCTGGGATAGATGTGATGTGGAAGGCCGCTGAGTGCCTTCTAGGTGCAATGTGATATTCCCTGGAAGAACTCACCAGACGAAGCTGTATGACTTCAAAACAGAAAACTGATTTATTAAAAGGTTTGGGCAGATCCTTTTATACACACAACACAAAGACATGTCCAGACTTGAATGCCCTCAGACATGTCCAGACTTAAATGTCCTCATACAATACAGGATACATGTTAATACATCACACTCTAATAAAAACCACACCAGTAAAACCACATCTAGACATGAAATAAAATGTCCATACACTGAAACGCACAACCGAAATATAAAAGGAAAAAATGGTCTTTTAAACTGTCTGAGTTTTTAGTCACGCGGCTCGCTGGAAGGAGTGACACCTGTCTTGCACCAGACCTGTGGTCAGGTGCAAGGCTGTAGCCAATTACGAGCTTCAGGCCAGTGGGAAAGTGCATTGTGGTCCATTGTGGTGCATTGTGGGCGAACACCTGGAAATGTTCTGAGTTCGTGAACAAACGAACAGGCTATGTTCGATGCGAACTCCGAACCGTCCGAACCGAACAGCTCATCCCTAGTTGATTGGCTTAGTCTTGAACCTGTCTTGCACCTGACCTGAATTGGCTGTAGCCAATTACAAGCTTCAGGCCAGTGGAAAAGTGCATTGTGGTCCATTGTGGTGCATTGTGGGCGAACATGCGAAAATGTTCGTAGTTCGCGAACATGCGAAAAGGCGATGTTCGAATCGAACTCCGAACTGATCGAACCGAACAGCTCATCCCTAATTGAGATTTCTCATGTTTTACTAGAAGGATACATTGAGATTTCTCTGGTTTTCCAGGAAGGATACATTGAGATGGGAATGATGCAAAATTACAGAATCAGCGATATAACCGAAAAATACGTTGTCCGAAATTACTGAAATGGAACGGAAATCAGGAATGGAGCTGAAATCACGAATGAAATGAAAATGATTTTCGATTTTACACATTTCTAGTCCATTCGAAAATTCTGAAAAGTTTTCGTTTTGGCTCGGAAATTTGTTCGGATCTGCCGTTTTCGGATCCGAAAATTTTCAGAAAATCGGCCAAATCCGAATGCACGAATCGGGAAATTTCGTGAAAATTCCGAAATTCCGAAACCCGAAACGCACATCCCTAGTACCGGGTCACATAGTCAACTATGGTTAGGATGTATTTCTTCCCCGCAGTGCTAGGCGCTGCTAAGGGCCCTATCAGATCTACCGCCACCCTCCTAAATGACTCTCCCACTATGGGTAGTGGTCTCAGGGTGGCCTTAGCTGTATTCCCTCGCTTCCCTACCTTCTGACATATCTCGCAGGTCCGGCAGTAATCCCTCACATCACAAGATAGACCAGGCCAGAAGAAGCTCTGGGTCAGGTGGTGCAAGGTCCGCCTGTGTCCTAGATGGCCCGCTAGAGGGAGATCGTGCCCGATCTTTAAGAGATCAAGCCGATATTTCCTCGGCACTACCAGCTGTCGAATGGGTATCTGTGCTGCCCCTCTCCTTGATCCCCCAGAGATCCTATACAACTTTCCCTTGTCCCATTCAAAGCTTACCTCCCCTAGCCCCACCCCCTGGGTCCCGGGCCTGCCTGCTGTCTGTAAGGGGCAAGGGTAATGTCCCCAAATGTTTCCTTGGCAAAGTCGCCCGGGGAATCTCAAGTTAGTGTGGGGCGGCTGTCTGGGTTAAGGTCGGGACTGGTGGTTCTTACCGGAGTCCCTTCGGAGCTTGGATGAGGAGCCTTCCGAGCCTTTTGTTGGGTGGTGACAGGGTATGCCTCTTCATTTTGGTTGTCCTCAAAAGGCAGAGGTGAGCAGACTGAGGTCGTTGCCCAGCAAGTTCTCAGTTGGTAAGTCTCGCATGATTCCTGCCTCCACGTCCTGGGCTCCGGTGCCCCAATCTAGGTGGACGCGAGCTGTAGGGATCTGGTACACATGGCCGCCGGCCACTCGGGACAGCGACAGAATAGCCTGCAGTGGCTGCGGAGTGGATGAGGTGGGGCTGAGCCAATGTAAGGGTGGCCCCAGTGTCCCGTAGCCCTTGGGCTGGTTGGCCATTGATGTGGACCATCTGCCGATGGTGCTGGCGGTTGTCCTGGGTGGCTGCCTGTATGGGGTTGGCCTTATGGAGAAGTCCAAAGTCCTCTTCTCCGGAGGTAAAGGTCTTGGGTGCCGGGTCATGCTGGCTGCAGAATGTGGAGGCTCTGGCCGGGGAGTAAGTTTGGCGAGCTGGTGGGGGTCGGCTCCAATTCAGGGGGCAGCAATCCTGAATATGTCCCAGCTGATTGCAGCCATAGCATCGCAGGCCGGTCTGCTGGGGCTGTGGTGGTGGTTGGTATCGGGGTGCTTGCTCTGGAGATGATGGCCATGTAGCCAGAGCGGGGTTGATCCGAGGAGTTGGGGTGATGGTGTCTCGCCTGGCATTGTTGTATTGGTCGGCTAGGCGGGTGGCCTCTGGCAGTATGAGGCGCTTCCGATCTCGGACCCAGTCGCGGACCTCCGGGTGAATAGTTGAAGAATTGGTCCAGTAGGATCGGCTGAATGATTTGGTCAGGACTGGTTGCCTGGCACCCGTGGACCCAGCTGTGGATGGCTTGCTGCATGCAGTGGCCCCATTCAGCATAAGAGTCGGCAGTTCCCTTCTGAAGGCTCTGGAATCTCACACGGTATGCCTCTGGGGTGAGAGCATAGCGGGCTAGATGTTCTTTGACTCGCTCATAAACCATGCAGTCCACATCCGTTACCGCCCGGTACACCTCTGCCGCTCTTCCTGTTATCTTGCTGGACAGAATGGGTACCCAGTCCTTGCCAGCCACGTTCTGCAGCACACATTGTCTCTCAAAGTCTTGCAAGAACCGGTCAATGTTTTCGCTCCCCTCAGGGAACATCTTGAAGGCTGCATAGGGAATCTTCTGCTTGAGGGGCCCTGTGCTGCCTCAGGATGAGGTCAACCCACTGAACCGGTGTTGTATCTTGGCCTGACGGAGTTGATCCGTGCTAGCCAGGACACCGGCAATTATGTCTGCTGGACGGTCGGTACCATACAGGGCAAGCCGCCACTGTACCTCCCGCCGCCACTCGGAGGTTTCTGAACTTTCAGAGGGGGCCATGCTTACCTGATCGTCTTCCATCAGTTCCTTGATGATGACCACCTTTGGTTTGCCACTGGCCACTTTTCCTCTTGCCTCCAGCAACTCCTTCAGTGTGGTCCTTTTTAGGCTGCTGTAGTGCTGGGCCACACGGTTCTCACCGCCTCTGGCCGTGGAAACCTTGTAGACCCTGGGTATCTGAGACCGGGGTCAAGCCAGCGGCTATATTTCCCCCGTTAGGTTGGTCTCAGAATCCCCTCTTGGGTCGAGCTGCTCCAGGATCTCTGCGGGTTGTGGTGTCCGAGACCGGGGTCAAGCCTGCGGCTATATCTCCCCCTGCTGGGCTGGTCTCGGAGACCCCACCGTGCTGCCAACAATGTGATGGACGCCGCTACTCGGAGGGAGTAGATCCGCCATAGGTGCCGGGGTTGCTCTGCAGTGAGCTGCAGTAACAAGCCGGCTTCAGGTCCCTTGCTGGAAGCTAGCAAGTCAGCCGTAGGAAATACCTAGCAGATAGTTCCTCTTCCCAAATACTCGTCGAGGCGTAGTACAGGTTAAGCAGGTTGGTTTATTTAGAACAGCACATACACTGTACATTTATACAGTACAGTCCCATTGTTCTCTCCCATGCCCGCCCTCAGACATCCCGGTGCCAGTTTTACCACTGCCTCCAGCCATAGCCCTTTTGGTATACTTAACATGGGCTGCCACTGCCCCTAGCTCGAGCCCAGCTCTTGGTGCCACACTGTCTGTCCCGCCCTGGGCTGTTCTCTGCCTGGGAAATTCCACCCTCCTGGAGTGCAAGCTCTGATTCCGGGGCAGGATTTCCTCTGCGTCTGGGAAGCCCGGCCTGAGTTTAGCAGCTGATTGAGGGGTGATCTCGGTGGTGCTCCCCTTCAGAACTCACCCTGCAGCGGCACCATGTTCTCAGGGACCTTCTGACCAAAAATCACTCTGGTGGCATGTACAGGGGCTGAGCAGTGCAGAGTGTAAGGCATGTCGGCTGTGCTTGGTCTCGGCCGGTGGCAGCTGTATCAGGGTTGCGCTGGGCAGATAAACCACGATGGCTGGGCAAGGTAGGGGTTGCAAATAACTTTATAAACATCAGGGTCAAACAAGCACAAATTGTACAAAGAATTATACACTTGGGTGAATGAAAACTGGGCAATTTAGGTGGTATTAAATTGTGAGGGATTACAGGTGCGTTTGGTGCGGGAAATTTGCGAGGGGAAACACAATACACACAGGGATCATACAGACATAAATTGTATAAACAAAATTTAACATTGAACCCACAAACTTTTAACGTTTTATGTGCAAATAAATTGAAAGTGGCGGCTGTTCTGTCACACTTTGTATAGTATACACCCCCCTTGTAAGTAATGGATTCCTTTGTCTTCACATGCTCCCATCAATCCACACCTCCCCCCAGCAACTAAGTCTCTCCCATGATTGTTATCTGACTCCTAAGCATTGTTTCTGTACCTTCCACCTGTGTGTTTGAGTTTATTTTCACTTTAGAGTAGAAAAACATTCTCCATTTTTGGTTGAAACTGCTAGGATCTCCTGTGTGTTATTGCCTGCGTCTGGGCCAGAAGCGGTACTTCTGCGGAATACTGACTTGAAGGGGAGGATTCTGCACGTGGACAGAAACCCCCACGTTACACTGGCTGGCAGCTGCGGGATGTTATGCTCCATATAACTGGACTGAGACATCTAAAAGATCGCTGCAGGAGGAGCTGGAGACCAAAGGCAGAAGTGTGGTGCAACCTGGAGCGAGATGGAGACGCTCGAGGAGGTAAAGAGACGCCACAGTAAATATGGACCAAACCCCAGCATGGAACTGTTCCAGAGCGTTTGGCCAGAGGTTTGCTTGTTGCAGCAAGAGGAAGCTATGCGGGGTGAGGAATAGATTGGCACTCAGGATGTGGAGTGCAACGAGGACCAGTTCTTGGTCTGGATTGAACCAGAGGACATTGGCAGCCACGAGGATTGCCTGGTGACGGTGAGAGAGAGTGAAAGCCTCACCGGCGAATTACTAGGAGGCTGGGCAGCCAGCCCTGATAGCCCACAGTGTGCTCCAAGCCAAGAATGGCTGAGGGAGCTGGAAGGCCTAGAGTTGAATAGGCCCACAAGGGACATAAAAAGTTTGCAGACTGCAGCCCAGCTACAAGTTTCCAAGACCACTGGAGGGGAGGCTTCCCACAACAGCCAGCAGAAAGAGGAAGAAAAAACAGGGCAGTCAAACCAAAGCAGACCAGAGGAAAACACAGTCACAGCCCGGGGATTACAACAGTAAGCCATCTTCCAGCAGGCAGTATCGGGGCATTGGAGAGACTGGAACCCAGACTGTTCCTCTCCTGAAAGATGGGGCCACACAGACCATGGACAGTCTTGTCAGCTCATTACAGGCTGACTTGTGTGATGCTCAGGCAGAGCTATTGGCCCTGTGTGACGGAAACCCCACTCCTTCCGTCTGTCCTGGCTCTCCAGACAACCCGTTGCCAAGATCAGCCCGGCCGCTGAGTTGCTCGAAATTCAGTGCCTCGAGCAGCCTGATCTGCAGCTCCAGACCTGCTTGTTCTAATCCTCTGCCTTGGAGCCTCTTTGAATCTCCAGAAGGCCGCTCTGTGCCTTCTGAGGGTGAGAGTGGGTACCCTGAATGAGACACCAGACAAGCTGTATGTTCAAACAGGAATCTCTGACCTTTATTGAAAAACGCCACTATTTATGCCCAGGTCCAACAGCCATAATTTGCATAAACCAAATGACGAACGTTTACCTACTAAAACTCTAATTACATTATGTCAGTTAGATATTTACAATAAACATTCCTTAGCCTTCCTATCACACATCATTTACATAATCTATTGTTCCAATAGATCAGATTAAAGTCAAACACTGTCCCAGACTTTTGAATGCTCAAACATGCAACCAGATATGGGGAAAACCCTCCCTCATAATCACACAGCACTCAAACCTATTTTACATTCTATACGCAAGAAAGGAATGCACCTTCAGAACACATCTCTAAGTTCACATTCACATAAAGTAATAAAAGTACATTTAAACTAAAACCAAGCAATTTACAATACATTTAAAATCACACCACACAATATAAATGAACATAAGGTCTTTCCCAAGCCAAATGTCTATCAAGGTTATTCAGAGAGAGGTGAAAAGCAGGAGAATGGCTGGAGAATGGAAAATTCTAGGTCAAAATAGCTGATTTGGAAAGACAGATAAATGGGAGAATTTTTCTGGTTTGGCTATTTTGATCTCGAATTTTCCATTCTCCAGTTATTCTCCTGCTTTTCACCGCTCTTTGAATAACCCTGTATGTCTTTTGGGGTTTTCGCCATGGGAATAAAAGTCTTGGGGTTTGACGCAGGGAGCGCTATGTCAGTTCTATGACACCCTGGCAGGGACATTACAGGACCATCAGGATAAACGGCGAGCTGTCACGGAGGAGAGAGATTTCCACTGCAATGAAGCACGAGAACAGGCGGCCACCATACAACAACTGTCGGCCCAGGTTTGTGCCTGCGAGGACACTACCAACACCCTGCACACAGAGCTCAGTGGAGCCCATGTACAAATAAGTAAGCTGGAGCGCGGCTCCCGTATAATGATTGAGCAGCTGACACAAACTGTTACTGTATGGAAACGAGAATAACAACCTGCACCTCCATTTTGTGCCAAGCGGTCCTTTGTCCCTGGGACCCATGGCTAGCTTGGGAAAATGGCGTTCACGGGGGTTGGGTAGAACAGGGCAAACAGCAGCACACAAGCATATACAGTAAATAAACATGTTTAAAATCACACCACACAATAAATTAAAATAAAGTCTTGGTAGTTGGAGCGTGCAGCACCATGTCAGTTCCATGACACCCACCCGCAGCTGCAATCGCAGTCGCCATTACAACAGGACACGCGAGCGCCGGCTGTACCACGGGACGAACCTCGTCACTGCTCGCCATTGCTTATAAGCCGAAACCCTGTTGGTAACTGGTCGACCATGGAGCCGCGTTAAACGTAGCGTTCGCGTCCCTTGCAACTTCCCGCTCTGTACCCATGTCTCACTCACGTGCTACCAACAAGGTGGACGGTCCCCTGGAGACACCTCAACCTGGCACACAGTGACGTCCGCTCTGCTCAACAGCTGCCCTTGCTTAGTCTTTGGTACTATGGTCATCTGCTCCAGCCGCAAACTCAGCGGAGTCCTGGTCATCTGGTTAACCTAGTGCGTAAATGAGCCCAGCACCTACTGAATCTAGGCGCGTCGTCCTTCGTGCAATGCTGGTGTTTGGGTACTGTTCTGTCATCTGTGCTGCTGATCCTCGCCCAGCGCCCCCAATCCAGAGCCACTGGCCTCTACTCTGGCTCCTGTGGTAACCCGGCGCCATCCAACACCATTCTCTGATGTTTTGAATTAATCAGCGCTGTTTGTGTGTAGAGCTGGTGAGTTTTGAAATTTTTTGGGATGACTGCCATTTTGTGGGCAGGGCTTAGCCGCCATGAGTCCTAATGGGGCTGGTGCAGTCTGAAAAAATTCTGGACTGGTGCCATTTTATGGGCGGGGCCTATGAGTGACCCAACACACAGCGTGATGTGGCTGGCTTCGCCATGGGGTGGGGCCAGCAAGCTGCATCACGAGTCGCTGCCCAGTTTCCTCATCTCTAGCAGGAGCAGTGGGGTGGAACGCCACCAGCGCCATGTGTACGACTATACGCCATCTTGGGGCTTATCTGACTCCTCCCCCATGTCTCTGGAGGTCCCCAGTTCCTCTACCCTGCCGCTCACGATGCCCGGGCACCAGGAGGGGGACGACAACTCACCAGCCCTGGTTGTAGTGATCCACTCTTGCTGTCTGGAACCTCGAACTGGGCTAGGGCTCAGTCTGCTTGGTGGATTGTCAGCTCTTGTGATCGTTGTCACGGAATGGCCCAGCACCCTCAGCCAGGGACCGTCCTTTAGGACGTGGTTTGTCCATAGACTTTCAGGTGCCGTTGCACCAGCGGAGTTCCGCAAGTTATTTTCATTTAGATGTGGTTTTGTGTGTGGTGTAATAATAGTGTCCCCCGTATGTGTATTGCGAAATGTATGTGAATCCCTTTGTGTGCCTTGTCCGCCGCCATTTTCCCAATGTCTCGTGGATCCGGTCGAGTCGATCGGATCGGAAAATGGCCGATTCGGACCATCCGGTCGAATCGCAAAATGGTCGATTCGGACCATCCGGTTCCGAATCGGCAACTCCCCGATTCGTAACCACCAATGCGAATCGGGTCCCGGGTGCCTCCTGCCAGCGAGGGCCAATGGGACTTGTGTGGGTGGGCAGGGATTCCCATTGTTCTGACTTTCTGGTAATGTTTATAAATATATGTGATGTGTAAAAAATAAACAGATTTTCTAGTGCATTCAGCTCCGCCTGGTGTCCTTTATTCTCGGCCGTATTTCTGAGATCCAGCGTGGTCTTCAGAGTACGGCAGCTCAAGATCCGAACCGAACCCCCTGTGCCTGCATCTCGCATCAGGTCAGCGGTGCACTGTTCGGACATCGACCATCAGAATATTCGGCCCCGCTTCGATTCTTACATCCGATCCGAAGGCGCGGCCCGTCTACCGCGCTTCGGTATATCGAGCGGCATGTGAGTAGATCCGAATAATTACTCGACGGAGATCACCATAAGATCCGAATAACTACTCGACGGAGATCACCATAAGATCCGAATAACTACTCAACGGAGATCACCATAAGATCCGAATAGTTACTCGACGGAGATCACCATAAGATCCGAATATTCACCCGGGGGAGATCCGATCCCCGTATCCGTACGGCCGTTCCGCAGACGTCTCATACATCAGCAAGGTCAGTGAGCCAGCTGCTCGGGACGCTGAGTGCCGTGTGGCTCAGTGGTCGGGCTGGTTCCACGCAGGGGTCCCCTCCACAGCCCGCTAACCCTTTCCCAGGGTCACTCCAGGCCGCACGAGACGCCGAGTGCCGTGACACTCGGTAGTCGGGCCAGCGGTAAGCGCAGTGGGGGTACGCAGATAGGAGCACACCCGCAGGCGGACAACACTCATTCCGCCACAATCGTGATCGCAATATCCTCGACTGGACATCCCAGGCAGCCATAATGTTGTGGGGGGGGTATGACGGAATGGAGATGTTGTTCCGCCTGCGGGTGTGCTCAATCTGCGTGACCCCGTCGCTTACCGCTGGCCCGACTACCGAGTGGCGCCCACTCGGCGTCTCGTGCGGCCTGGCGTGACCCTAAGGTAGGGTTAGCGGGCGGTGGAGGGGACCCCTGCCTGGAACCAGTCCGACCACTGAGCCATACAGCACTCAGCGTCCCGAGCAACTGGTTCCTTGTCCTGGCGAGTGTGGGACGCCTGCGGGAATCAGCCCCAGTGGCCGCGGAGGAAGATTCGGATCTTATGGGGAAACGTTTCGGTTCTTAGGTGGGAAACGTTTCCGATCCGGGGGCGGGTGTCTCTTCGGATCTTGAGCGGTGGTGATTCGAGTCGGGAAGGGTTGGCGGGTCGGATCGGAACTGGAGGGCTTCGGATCGGTAGGGGAGGGTGCTTCGGATCTGGCGGGACCAGTGGGAAGTTCGGGCCTTACCGCAACTGTCGAGACGCGGCTCCCGGCGGGGCCGTTCGGTTCGGATCGCTGTACTTCTCCGATCGAATATTCCTGAGCAGCGCCTCTGCCCTGATGCTCGATGCAGGGTCGGCGCGCTCGATTCGGATCGGATGGGCACCGTACTCTGAGGCCGCGGAGGACACTCAGATCCGAAATACGGCGGAGAATCAAGCCACACCAGACAAAGCTGAATGCACTGCAGGAACTGCCTTTATTGTTTACAGTACAGGCTTTTATTACTTCTTATCATAATTAGAATACAATGGGACTCCTTGCCCGCCCTCCCAGGACCCATTGGCCCTTAGCCTTCAGGGAGTCGCCAATTCGGACCGGATGGTCCGAATCGGCCATTTTACGATTCGAACCGGATGGTTCGAATCGGCCATTTTCCGAATCGAAATTCCAACTGCGCCACAAGGATCGGAAAATGGCGGCGAGCAAGGCAAACACAGGGGAAAATACATTACACCATAACCAACGGGAAAACACTTTATTAACACCACACAATGTCATATCTAAATAAAAACTGGTAAACGGGGTGCGTGCCACCACACCCAAGTGTCCATGTCCCCACTGTCACTGCACCGCCCCTGGCTGAGGGTGCTGGGCCATCCCGTGACAGGGGGTTTGGGGGATTTGTAAAGTTCTTTGCTCCTGGACATCCTGAGATCAACAGCCAAGAAATTCCAGCAGCAAAGAGCTGTGCCCCTCCCTTCTTTGACCCTATATAAGAGCTCTGTCCCTCCCCTCTCTGACCCTATAAAAGAGCCCTGCCCCTCCCCTCTTTGACCCTATAAAAGGAGGTCTGCTCCACCCCTCTCTGACCTTATAAAGAGCTCTACTCCTCCCCCTCTGACCCTATAAAAGAGGTCTGCCCCTCCCCTCTCTGACCCTATAAAAGACCTTATAAAGCGCTCTGCCCCTCCCCATAGACCTTATAAAGGAGTCTGCCACTCCCCTATCTGACGTTCTAAAGAGCTCTGCTCCTCCCCCTCTGACCATATAAAAGAGCTGTGCCCCTCCCCTCTCTGACCCTATAAAAGAGCTGTGCCCCTCCCCTCTCTGACCCTATAAAAGAGCTCTGCCACTCCCCTCTCTGACCCTATAAAAGACCTTATAAAGCGCTCTGCCCCTCCCCATAGACCTTATAAAGGAGTCTGCCCCTCTCCTCTGACGTTATAAAGAGCTCTGCTCCTCCCCCTCTGACCATATAAAAGAGCTGTGCCCCTCCCCTCTCTGACCCTATAAAAGAGCCCTGCCCCTCCCCTCTCTGCCCCTATAAAAGAGCTCTGCCCCTCCCCTCTCTGACCCTATAAAAGAGCTCTGCCCCTCCCCTCTCTAACCCTATAAAAGAGCCCTGCCCCTCCCCTCTCTGACCCTATAAAGAGCTCTGCCCCTCCCCTCTCTGACCTTATAAAGGGCTCTGCCCCTCCCCTCTCTGACCCTATAAAGTGCTCTGCCCCTCCCCTCTCTGCTTATAAAGAGCTCTGCCCCTCCCCTATCTGACCTTAAATACCATTAGGTGCTATAAGGCAATCCTCGCCCGGGTTTCAAACCTGACTGTCCGGCCCATGCCATCAGTCACATCCCCCTTCCCGATTGTTCCTGGGAGCCTTTTACGTTTGGGGGTGCAGACACTGGTGAGCGCAGTCCATTACGTTAAGTTGTATCACCGTCCAGCGCCCGACTGCCAAACCTGCCACTATCCACAGTGGTACAAGCACTTTGCCTCCCCCCCTCCTTCATCCAAGGACTGCTTTACTCAAAGTATCTGATTTCCTTTAGGTCTCTACTTTGCTACGGCCTGTGTCAGTTTTCTCATTTCTGTGATGGATTTGCAGGTTTGGGGTGTGGATCTGCACCTCGGGGGGGGGGATTCGCCGGCTCTGTTTTGATAGATCTAATTGGAAAATAGGAATTCATCTCGTCACACTGTAATGATATCGCCGGCTCCTCTTCCTCACGCTGGCATGGCGCTGGGCTCGTCACACTGTAATGATATCGCCGGCTCCTCTTCCTCACGCTGGCATGGCGCTGGGCTCGTCGCACTGTAATGATATCGCCGGCTCCTCTTCCTCATGCTGGCATGGCGCTGGGCTCATCACACTGTAATGATACCGGCGGCTCCTCTTCCTCACGCTGGCATGGAGCTGGGCTCGTCACACTGTAATGATACCGCCGGCTCCTCTTCCTCACGCTGGCATGGCTCTGGGCTCGTCGCACTGTAATGATGTCGCCGGCTCCTCTTCCTCACGCTGGCATGGCGCTGGGCTCGTCACACTGTAATGATGTCGCCGGCTCCTCTTCCTCACGCTGGCATGGCGCTGGGCTCGTCGCACTCTAATGATATCGCCAGCTCCTCTTCCTCACGCTGGCATGGCTCTGGGCTCGTCACACTGTAATGATATCGCCGGCTCCTCTTCCTCACGCTGGCATGGCGCTGGGCTCGCCACACTGTAATGATACCTGTGACGGAATGGGTGTTGTCCGCCTGCGGGTGTGCTCCTATCTGCCCCTCCTCGTGCGCTCACCGCCGACCCGACTACCGAGTGGCACGGCACTCGGCATCTGGAGCAGCCAGGAATGACCCTGGGGAAGGGTTGGCGGGATACAGGGGGGACCCCTGCAAGAGACCAGCCCGACTACTGAGCGTCACGGCACTCGGCGTCTCGAGCGGCTGATCCACTGACCTGGAGGAAGCTGGGACCGTCCGCTGGATTAGCCGTTCTGCCGGGAATCAGTTCGGATGTCCCGCGGGTGGTCGACTCGAGGTTTCGGTTCGGAGTGTTAGGACGTTCGATGTGCCGATGCGTAGGGAACGCGCCGCATCAGGGCTTCGATTCGGTCTGCGGGGTCGAAGCGGGTACGACTGTTCGGTGGGCCGATGCGCGGAGCTTGGCCACAGTGGACGCGGGATCGTACCTGGGCAATGGGTGTGCAAGAGACTGAGCCTTCCTGCATGAGATTCCCTGCAAAGAAGACACCAGGCGAAGCTGTATGTACAGGTTGAACTGACTTTTACTGGGAAAACACATGTATTTATCAACAATCATACAGAATCAGAACAATGAGATCCCTGCCCGCCCCCCATGATCTCATTGGCCCTTTCTCGAGGTGGAGTGCCTTGGTCCCGATTCGTATTGGTTGTTCCCGAATCGGGGTGGTGCCGATTTGTAACCGGACGTTCCGAATCGGCCATTTTTCGATTCGGCCACTCCGACCGGAACCACGAGGCGATGGCAAATGGCGACGGGCAAAACATACAATGGGTGTCTTACATACTCTACACAGTTATACATACAGGGGACACTTTTATTACATCACACAATA
Organism: Leptobrachium leishanense; assembly: GCA_009667805.1. Taxonomy (NCBI): domain Eukaryota; kingdom Metazoa; phylum Chordata; class Amphibia; order Anura; family Megophryidae; genus Leptobrachium; species Leptobrachium leishanense. The sequence goes on along the minus strand of CM019068.1, from coordinate 1,534,268 downwards.
ACAACCACATCTAATAAAGAAATCAAGGTGTTCCTACGGTGCAACGGCACCTAAGGGTCCATAGTAACCCCAACGTCATTAAAGCTATCCCTGGCTGAGAGTCCAGGGCTTGGCTGCCGAGCCTCCTGGGTCATTCTGTGACACTCCTCCCCCTTCCCCAAGTCCGACGGACCCGGTTGGACCCCAACGGGTCGTACCGGGGAAGTCGGTGCTCTCGGGTCTCCCGGTTCCCGGGCCGATTGCCGCGATAACCCATCAGCATTTCCATTCTGCGACCCGGGCCGGTATTGGATAGTGAAATTGAACGGTTGAAGAGCCAGACTCCACCGCAACAGGTGGCCGTTTTCCCCCGCCACCCGGTTGAGCCACACCAGCGGGTTATGATCGGTCATCACGGTGAAGGACCGCCCGTAAACATAGGGCTGGAACTTCCGTAGGGCCCAGACCAAGGCCAGGCACTCTTTTTCCACCGCAGCATACCCCACCTCCCGCGGTAAAAGCTTCCGGCTGATGAACGCCACAGGATGATCCCCCGTCGTCCCCCACTTGACTTAGCACGGCTCCCAGTCTGAACATCGAGGCGTCTGTATGGACGACAAAACGTTTATTATAGTTGGGAGCTGCCAGAAGAGGGGCTTGGGTCAGGGTGGCCTTCAGTTGTTGGAAGGCCTGTTCACACTCCGGGGACCACAGGACTTGGCGGGTCAGGGACTTCTTTGTCAAGTCGGTCAGGGGCTTGGCCAGGTCACTGTAATGGGCCACAAACTTTCTATAGTACCCCGCGGTGCCCAGGAAGGCGAGGACCTGGGTCTTGGTCACAGGGGTGGGCCAGTCTAGTATGGCTTCCACCTTGGCGGGCTCTGGTCGTTGTATCCCACAACCCACCCGATGGCCCAGGTACTGCACTTCGGCCATCCCCACCCTGCATTTCTCTGGTTTAAGGGTCAGGTTGGCGTCCCTAATCCGGTTTAAGACTACCCCTATGTGGTGCAGGTGTTCCTCCCAGGTCTGGCTATAGATGGCTATGTCATCCAGGTATGCGCAAGCGAATCCCTGGAGGCCATAGAGGAGGCGATCGATTAACCGCTGAAAGGTAGCAGGGGCGTTCTTCATCCCGAACGGCATGACACGAAATTGGTACAGACCGAACGGGGTGATGAAAGCCGACTTCGGGGTCGCCTCCTCGGCAAGGGGAATCTGCCAGTACCCCTTGCACAGATCGACCGTGGTCAGAAAATGACCCCGGGAGATCTGATCTAGTAGCTCGTCGACTCGGGGCATGGGGTAAGCGTCTGTAATGGTGCAGTCGTTCAACCGCCGATAGTCGACACAGAACCTGGTGGTACCGTCTTTCTTGGGGACCAAGACTACAGGCGACGCCCATGGACTGGCCGAAGGTTCGATGACCCCCAGCTCCAGCATCTCCCGGATCTCAGCCTGCATGGGTTCGCGGACAGCCTCCGGGAGTCGGTACGTGGGTTGCCGGAGGGGCCTCTGACCGGGGGTTTCTACCTGATGGATGGCATGGCTGGTGTACCCGGGAAGGGCCGAGAAAATCTCCTGGTGGTCGTGGAGTAACTGCCGCACCTGCGCCTGCTTCTCGGGCCCCAACTCCTCCCCCAGCTGTACCTGATCTACCCCTGAAGGCTGCTTGGCTATCCCGGGGAGTTTTATTAAGGGGAACAGTTCTGTCTCCTCGGTGGCTGGTGCGCAGATGGCGTCCACCGTCTCTGGGCGCTCATGGTAGGCCTTCAGCATGTTGACGTGGAACGTCCGCTGGATTCTGGTGTCTGCGCAGCTGACAACCACATAGGTGGTATCCCCCAGTTGGGTTACCACCCTGTAGGGGCCTTGCCAGGCCGCCTGCAGCTTGTTCTGCCGCTGTGCTTTCAACACCAGAACCTTCTGCCCCACTAGGAACGAGCTACTGCAAGCAGAGCGGTCGTACCACGTTTTCTGCTGAGCCTGTGCCGTTTCCATGTTCCTTTGAACGAACCCCGCGAGTTCCGCCAAGCGCTCCCGGAGCTCCAAGACGTAACTCAGCACGGGGACCCCACCTTCCTCCGGTTCCCCCTCCCACTGAGCCCTAACTAAATCTAGGGGCCCCCTCACCTGGTGCCCATACAGTAATTCAAAGGGGGAATATCCGGTGGATTCCTGAGGAACCTCCCGATAGGCGAATAATAAGTGGGGCAAATATTTCTCCCAATCTTTGCCCTCGTGCGCGAAGGCTCGGATGAGCTGCTTCAGGGTCCCATTAAACCGCTCGCACAGCCCGTTCGTCTGGGGGTGATATGGGGCGCTGTGAAGCGCCTTGACACCACAGAGACGCCAGAGCTGCTGGGTTAGCTCAGCGGTGAACTGGGTACCCTGGTCGGACAGAATCTCCCGAGGGAACCCCACCCTCGTAAACACACGTAGGAGGGCATCGGCTACGGTGTCTGCCCAGATGTTGGCCAAGGCCACAGCCTCGGGGTACCGGGTGGCATAGTCCACCATGGTGAGAATGTATTTCTTACCGGTGGCACTGGGGCGGGGCAAGGGGCCGATTATGTCGACCGCCACTTGACTAAAGGGTTCCTGTATGATGGGCATGGGGTGCAGTGGGGCCTTTGGGTGAACTCCAGTCTTCCCTACTTTCTGGCAGACCGGACAGGTGCGACAGTACTCGCGGGAATCCTCACTGAGGCGGGGCCAAAAGAATGCGCGAGCCAACCGGTGTCGAGTCTTCTTTTACCCCAGATGACCGGCGAGGGGAATGTCGTGTGCCAGTCTTAAAAGTTCCTGTCTAGGGCCCTGAGGTACTATCATCTGCTTGTGCGGGACCTGCTGCTTTTTGGTCCCCTCCCTCGCGGTGTACCTGTATAAGAGCCCATCCTCCCACTCTATGCTATCAGTCCTACTGTCTCCCAGGCCCTGGCCGGCCCGGTCCCGGTAGCGCTCTAGTGTGGGATCCTTCTCCTCATGCTGGCATGGCGCTGGGCTCGTCGCACTGTAATGATATCGCCGGCTCCTCTACCTCACGCTGGCATGGCGCTGGGCTCGTCACTCTGTAATGATACCCCAGCTCCTCTTCCTCACGCTGGCATGGCGCTGGGCTCGTCACACTGTAATGATATCGCCAGCTCCTCTTCCTCACGCTGGCATGGCGCTGGGCTCGTCACTCTGTAATAATATCGCCGGCTCCTCTTCCTCACACTGGCATGGCGCTGGGCTCGTCACACTGTAATGATATCGCTGGCTCCTCTACCTCACGCGGCATGGCGCTGGGCTCCTCACACTGTAATGATATCGCCGGCTCCTCTTCCTCATGCTGGCCATGGCGCTGGGCTCGTCACACTGTAAATATCGCCAGCTCCTCTTCCTCACGCTGCATGGCGCTGGGCTCCGTCACACTGTAATGATATCGCCGGCTCCTCTTCCTCATGCTGGCATGGCGCTGGGCTCGTACCACACTCACGCTGGCAGCTTGACTGTATATCCCGCGCTCCTCTTCCTCACGCTGGCATGGGCGCTAGGAGCTCGTCACACTGTAATGATATCGCCGGCTCCTCTTCCTCACGCTGGCATGGCGCTGGGCTCGTCACACTGTAATGATATCGCCACCTT
>CM019068.1:1336219-1530559 GCA_009667805.1 Leptobrachium leishanense | reverse complement strand
AGAGAGCGAGGGGGAGAAGAGAGCGAGGGGGAGAGAGAGCGAGGGGGAGAGAGAGCGAGGGGGAGAGAGAGCGCGGGGGAGAGAGCGCGGGGGAGAGAGCGCGAGGGGGAGAGAGCGCGAGGGGGAGAGAGCGCGAGGGGGAGAGAGAGCGCGGGGGACTCTCGCCTCCAAGACTTCTCTCGGGCAGCTCCAGTCCTGTGGAATGACTTGCCTCACCCTAACAAACTCTCCCCTGACCCTCAGGCCTTCAAAAAATCCCTCAAAACCCATCTCTTCAGATTAGCCAATCACATCACTGATGCAACTCATCCCCTTGCATAAGATTGACTCACACATGATTGAAGCTGCTTCTATGACCCCACCATTCCCATTCCACTGGCACTAATGATCCTGCTATCTTGTAAAATTTCTCTTGCCTTCCTCAACCCCAATCCGTCTAGACTGTAAGCTCCTATGAGCAGGGCCTCTACACCTCTTGTTTCAATTTTACGTCTGTTTATTTGTATTTCGCTCCCTTTGGTTATTGTAAAGCGCTGCGGAAACTGTGCTATATAAATGATGACAATAATAATAATTCAAGAACATTGAAATGTTACAGAAACAAAGTAATAAATGCAAGATATTAAAAACACAAATATACAGATTAACCCAGAAAATAAATATGTAGCAAATATAGTCACTGTGTTACATGTTTACAGGTGCATTCTGTATATAGTCACTGTGTTACATGTTTACAGGTGCATTCTGTATATAGTCACTGTGTTACATGATTACAGGTGCATTCTGTATATAGTCACTGTGTTACATGTTTACAGGTGTATTCTGTATATAGTCAATATGTTACATGTTTACAGGTGTATTCTGTATATAGTCACTAGGTTACATGTTTACAGGCGAATTCTGTATATAGTCACTTGTGTACATGTTTACAGGCGCATCTGTATATAGTCACTGTGTTACATGTTTACAGGTGCATTCTGTATATAGTCACTGTGTTACATGTTTACAGGTGCATTCTGTATATAGTCACTGTGTTACATGTTTACAGGTGCATTCTGTATATAGTCACTAGGTTACATGTTTACAGGCGAATTCTGTATATAGTCACTGTGTTACATGTTTACAGGCGCATTCTGTATATAGTCACTGTGTTACATGTTTACAGGTGCATTCTGTATATAGTCACTGTGTTACATGTTTACAGGTGCATTCTGTATATAGTCACTGTGTTACATGTTTACAGGTGCATTCTGTATATAGTCACTGTGTTACATGTTTACAGGTGCATTCTGTATATAGTCACTGTGTTACATGTTTACAGGTGCATTCTGTATATAGTCACTGTGTTACATGTTTACAGGTGCATTCTGTATATAGTCACTGTGTTACATGTTTACAGGCGCATTCTGTATATAGTCACTGTGTTACATGTTTACAGGTGAATTCTGTATATAGTCACTGTGTTACATGTTTACAGGCGCATTCTGTATATAGTCACTGTGTTACATGTTTACAGGTGTATTCTGTATATAGTCACTAGGTTACATGTTTACAGGCGAATTCTGTATATAGTCACTGTGTTACATGTTTACAGGTGTATTCTGTATATAGTCACTAGGTTACATGTTTACAGGCGAATTCTGTATATAGTCACTGTGTTACATGTTTACAGGCGCATTCTGTATATAGTCACTGTGTTACATGTTTACAGGTGCATTCTGTATATAGTCACTGTGTTACATGTTTACAGGTGCATTCTGTATATAGTCACTGTGTTACATGTTTACAGGTGCATTCTGTATATAGTCACTAGGTTACATGTTTACAGGCGAATTCTGTATATAGTCACTGGGTTACATGTTTACAGGCGCATTCTGTATATAGTCACTGTGTTACATGTTTACAGGTGCATTCTGTATATAGTCACTGTGTTACATGTTTACAGGTGCATTCTGTATATAGTCACTGTGTTACATGTTTACAGGTGCATTCTGTATATAGTCACTGTGTTACATGTTTACAGGTGCATTCTGTATATAGTCACTGTGTTACATGTTTACAGGTGCATTCTGTATATAGTCACTGTGTTACATGTTTACAGGTGCATTCTGTATATAGTCACTGTGTTACATGTTTACAGGCGCATTCTGTATATAGTCACTGTGTTACATGTTTACAGGTGAATTCTGTATATAGTCACTGTGTTACATGTTTACAGGCGCATTCTGTATATAGTCACTGTGTTACATGTTTACAGGTGTATTCTGTATATAGTCACTAGGTTACATGTTTACAGGCGAATTCTGTATATAGTCACTGTGTTACATGTTTACAGGTGTATTCTGTATATAGTCACTAGGTTACATGTTTACAGGCGAATTCTGTATATAGTCACTGTGTTACATGTTTACAGGCGCATTCTGTATATAGTCACTAGGTTACATGTTTACGGGCGCATTCTGTATATAGTCACTGTTACATGTTTACAGGTGTATTCTGTATATAGTCACTGTGTTACATGTTTACAGGTGCATTCTGTATATAGTCACTGTGTTACATGTTTACAGGCGCATTCTGTATATAGTCACTGTGTTACATGTTTACGGGCGCATTCTGTATATAGTCACTGTTACATGTTTACAGGTGTATTCTGTATATAGTCACTGTGTTACATGTTTACAGGTGCATTCTGTATATAGTCACTGTGTTACATGTTTACAGGTGTATTCTGTATATAGTCACTGTTACATGTTTACAGGTGTATTCTGTATATAGTCAATATGTTACATGTTTACAGGCGCATTCTGTATATAGTCACTGTGTTACATGTTTACAGGCACATTCTGTATATAGACACTGTGTTACATGTTTACAGGTGTATTCTGTATATAGTCAATATGTTACATGTTTACAGGCACATTCTGTATATAGTCACTGTGTTACATGTTTACAGGCGCATTCTGTATATAGTCACTATGTTACATGTTTACAGGCGCATTCTGTATATAGTCACTGTTACAGGTTTACAGGCGCATTCTGTATATAGTCACTATGTTACATGTTTACAGGTGTATTCTGTATATAGTCACTGTTACATGTTTACAGGTGTATTCTGTATATAGTAACTGTGTTACATGTTTACAGGTGTATTCTGTATATAGTCAATATGTTACATGTTTACAGGCGCATTCTGTATATAGTCACTGTGTTACATGTTTACAGGCGCATTCTGTATATAGTCACTGTGTTACATGTTTACAGGCGCATTCTGTATATAGTCACTATGTTACATGTTTACAGGCGCATTCTGTATATAGTCACTGTTACATGTTTACAGGCGCATTCTGTATATAGTCACCATGTTACATTTTTACAGGCGCATTCTGTATATAGTCACTATGTTACATGTTTACAGGCGCATTCTGTATATATAGTCACTATGTTACATGTTTACAGGCGCATTCTGTATATAGTCACTATGTTACATGTTTACAGGGCATTCTGTATATAGTCACTATGTTACATGTTTACAGGCGCATTCTGTATATAGTCACTGTTACATGTTTACAGGCGCATTCTGTATATAGTCACTGTGTTACATGTTTACAGGCGCATTCTGTATATAGTCACTGTTACATGTTTACAGGCGCATTCTGTATATAGTCACTGTGTTACATGTTTACAGGCGCATCGTGTATATAGTCACTATGTTACATGTTTACAGGCGCATTCTGTATATAGTCACTGTTACATGTTTACAGGCGCATTCTGTATATAGTCACTATGTTACATGTTTACAGGTGCATTCTGTATATAGTCACTAGGTTACATGTTTACAGGCGCATTCTGTATATAGTCACTGTTACATGTTTACAGGCGCATTCTGTATATAGTCACTGTTACATGTTTACAGGCGCATTCTGTATATAGTCACTGTGTTACATGTTTACAGGCGCATTCTGTATATAGTCACTGTGTTACATGTTTACAGGCGCATTCTGTATATAGTCACTATGTTACATGTTTACAGGCGCATTCTGTATATAGTCACTGTATTACATGTTTACAGGCGCATTCTGTATATAGTCACTATGTTACATGTTTACAGGCGCATTCTGTATATAGTCACTGTGTTACATGTTTACAGGCGCATTCTGTATATAGTCACTGTGTTAGGCTAGGGTCAGACTAGCGCAGTTTTAACGTGCGTTTAGCCGCACGAAATCACGGCCGTACTAGCAGCAAATGACGTCCAATGCCGGGGAACATACGACGAAACGCCCGCACGAAAGTTCGTCCGCGCAACGCAAGTGGCAACGAACGCATTTTTTCGAGAACGTCAAACCGCTACTACTGACGTACAGAGTGCGCTGCGGCCGCATAGCGGCGTGTGTGCGTGATTAGGAGACGTCAGACGCTGCTAATGTCCGGCCAACATAACGTCCAGACTCAAAAAGTGTTTTATTGATGATCCGTACAAAATCACGGACGAAAAGGCGCATGTATGACCGCTATCGCGTATTCCGGGGAAAATACGTACGTTCGTTCGACCGAACTTTTTCACGGACGACGTGAAAAATGCGTTCGTCTGACCCTAGGCCTCACATGTTTACAGGCGCATTTGTATATAGTCACTGGTTACATGTTACAGGCGCATCTGTATATATCACTGTGTTACATGTTACAGGCGCATTCTGTTATATAGTCACTGTTTTACATGATTACAGGCGCATTCTGGATATTAGTCACTGTGTTACATGATTACAGGATTCTGTTATAGTCACTGTGTTACATTTTACAGACGCATTCATGTATATAGTCACTGTGTACATGTTTACAGGTGCATTCTGTTATATAGTCACTGTGTTACAATGTTTACAGGTGCATTCTGTATAAGCACTGTGACATGTTTACAGGTGCCATCATGTATCATAGTCACTGTGTTACAATGTTTACAGAGCGCATTCTGTATTATAGTCACTTGTTACATGTTTAACAGCGCATCTGTATATAGTCACTGTGTTACATGTTTTACAGGACGCATTCTGTATATAGTGTGACGTTTGGGGCCCACAGAGCACGTGCACAATGTCTTTCACAAACAAACAGTTTTATTCACCCTTTCAGGGCAGTCAAAAAGGCAACATAATAAGTACACGCTTGGTTCAGCGAAATTAAAGCAAAGTCCTGATCTTCAGCACAAATAAACAGAGAAATAATAGTGGCTCACCAACGCTTTAAACAGTCCCAAACCTAGGGAATCCTTTCCCCAGTATGTAGAAGCCTCTCCAGCAAGGCACAGCACGTCTCCTGCTTTTGGAACACAAACACACACGCTCCACTGATTACTTTCCTTTTCCTGAAATCCCACCATCCTCTCTGGGAGCTGCTGGCTTTAAAACTCTTCCTGGACAGGAAGATTAACCCTGTGGTTGCCCTTAAAGGGTCCACAACCCAAATAGGGGTGAAACATATTGTCCATCCAGGACCCAGCCCTGCCGACCTCTACATATCCCCCCCTCTGTCTCAACGCGGAGGTGTTTGAGGCAACAGTAGACAGCCCACAATGCATCCGGGACAGGGCATCAGCATTTTGGTGCTGTTTCCCAGGCCTGTGTTCCACCACAAAGTTAAACTCCTGGAGAGACAGGAACCACCTGGTAACCCTGGCATTAGCGTGGCGGTGCTGCCTCATCCAGGTCAATGGGGCATGGTCAGACACTAAACGGAACTTCCTGCCCAACAGGAAGTATCTCAAAGAATCCAAGGCCCACTTTATGGCCAAGCCCTCTCTTTCCACCACAGCATAGTTTTTCTCCGCTGCCGTCAGTTTCCTACTAAGAAAAACCACGGGGTGCTCTTCCCCATTGACTTCTTGGGATAGCACAGCCCCCAAACCCTCACTTGAGGCATCCGTCTGTACAATGAACTCCCTCATGAAATCAGGGACTACCAGCACTGGGTGCTGACACAACGCATTTTTAAGCTTCTCGAAGGCATCTTCAGCATTGGCATTCCATTGAATCATCACTGACTTCCTACCTTTCGTCAGGTCAGTCAATGGTGCAGCAATAGAGGCAAAATTGGGGACAAACCGCCGGTAATACCCCACTATACCCAGAAAAGCACGAACCTGCTTTTTCGTGAGGGGGCGTGGCCAGTTCTGGATAGCCTCTACTTTGTTAAATTGTGGCTTTACCAGACCCCTGCCTACGACATATCCCAGGTACTTAGCTTCTCCATCCCTACCGCACTTTTCTCAGGGTTAACAGTAAGCCCGCTTTTCTCAAACCGTCCAAAACTGTCTGAACCCGGGGAAGATGGGACTCCCAATCTGGACTGAAGATGACAATGTCATCCAGGTAGACCGAGGTATATCTCAGGTAGGGGCGGAGCACCCTATCCATCGCTCGTTGGAAGGTGGCCGGGGCTGAGTGTAACCCAAAAGGCATCCGCTTATAATGAAAATGACCCTCTGGAGTGGAAAAAGCAGTCTTTTCCCTGGCTTCCTTAGTCAGGGGTATCTGCCAGTATCCCTTAGTAAGGTCCAGGGTGGTGATATAACGGGCCGGACCCAATTTCTCTATTAATTCATCCACCCTTGGCATGGGATACGCGTCAAATTTTGACACCTCGTTAAGTTTCCTGAAGTCATTGCAGAATCGCAGAGTGCCGTTGGGCTTCGGTACCAACACGATGGGGCTCGACCATTCACTCTGTGACTCCTCAATGACATCAAGCTGAAGCATTTTTTTAACCTCTTCAGAAACAGCCTTTCTATGGGCTTCTGGGATGCGGTACGGCTTTACCCGAACCTTTACATGGGGTTCCGTCACAATATCATGTTTAATCCCGGACGCGTGTCCCGGTAGTCCTGAAAACATGCCTTTGTTTCTTTGCAGAAACTCCTTAACTTCTTGGGTTTGGGGTTTGGACAGGGTGGCAGCAATGTGTACTGCGTCAACACCATCAGACTCTATACCCACCCCAACCATGGCGGACACCTCTCGGTCTCTCCAGGGTTTTAACAAATTTATGTGGTAGATCTGGTATGGTTTTCTTTTCCCAGGCTGATGCACTCGGTAGTTTACTTCCCCTACTTTTTCAACCACCTCATATGGTCCCTGCCACTTGGCTAGGAACCGACTTTCCACCGTGGGTATAAGTACTGCTACCCGGTCCCCCACCTGAAATTGCCGCAGCTTGGCTGACCGGTTGTACACCCTTTTCTGGGCCTCCTGAGCTTTCTGCAAATGTTCCTGTACCAAAGGCATCACTTTAGAAATTCTCTCTCTCATCTGAGAGATATGTTCAATGAGCGATTTGTGTGGAGAGGACTCACTTTCCCATGTCTCCTTTACCAAATCTAGCAATCCCCGGGGTCTGCGACCATACACCAGCTCAAAAGGTGAAAACCCCGTGGAGGCCTGAGGAACCTCTCGAATAGCAAACAGCAGTGCGGGAAGCAAATGATCCCAGTCTCTTCCATCTCTCTGCACAACCCTTTTAAGCATCATTTTCAGAGTTTTGTTGAATCTTTCTACCAGACCATCCGTCTGAGGGTGATAAACAGATGTTCGCAACTGCTTGATTTGGAACAACTTGCACACATCTGCCATCACCCGGGACATAAATGGGGTCCCCTGGTCTGTCAAAATTCCCCTGGCAGGCCAGTTCTCGAAAACATAAAAAACAACTCCCGCGCAATGGCCTTTGATGTAGGGTTTCTTAAAGGAACCGCCTCTGGATACCTTGTGGCATAATCAAGAACCACCAGGATATATAGCGGTGTCCCGAGCAGACTTCTCTAAGGGACCCACTATATCCATAGCGATGCGCTCAAAGGGCACCTCAATTATTGGCAGAGGCACCAAGGGGTTCCTATAATGGGGTGCTGGGGCAGTTAACTGGCAAACAGGGCAGGAGGAACAGTACCTCTTAACTGCGGCACCAATCCCTGGCCAGTAAAACCGGTCTGTTATCCGGGCCTCGGTTTTCTCAGCTCCCAGGTGACCACCTAGAGCATCATTGTGAGCCAGATCCAGCACCATTCTCTGGTAGGGCTGGGGTACTAGTAATTGTTCCACAATTTCTCCCCGAATTTCTGATACCCGGTAGAACAGATCATTATTGACCGCAAAGTGAGGAAATCTTTTCTCTGCATCTGGTGCTTGAGGTACCCACTGACAACAGTTACCTGTTCGCGAGCATTTATCAACATCGGGTCACCCATTTGAGCCCTGCCAAATGCACCTCTGGACACATCTAAGTCAGGGTGTACTGGATAAGAAGAACCCTCCCCCTCATCCACCCCAAGTGTAATATCTACAGGGGAATTCCTCTTCATCCTCTCCTACCATAACCGGCACGGGAGAGGATTCCCCCTCCTTGGGTGTCAACTCAGGTTGAGGAGCTAGGACACTCACATCAGTTACAACATTCTTATTTTGAACACATTTGAGCAACTCCTCATCAACAGTGTCCACAGTCATGTTTGGTGGGGGTGACCCTGAATTGTTCCCCAGTTCGATGGGCAGTTCAGTTTGTGCCAAGCACCACAGTTCAGCAAACAAGGGGCAGTCCCGTCCCACAATCACATCATGTATCAGAGTACTCACCACCCCGACCTCTTGGGTGACCGAAGTGTTCCTGGCGGAAATGGTGACAGGGATCAGCGGATACTCCCGAGTATCCCCATGGATACAGACAACCCGGAGGGTTCTTTGTACTGGACCGAGCCTTCCGACTACCCGGGCATGCACCAGGGTGACCATACTCCCAGAGTCCAGGAGAGCTTTGGCTGGGCGGTGATTCACCCACACAGTACATTCAAACTGACCCCCCTCTAGGTCAAGGTGGGTAGTGCACGTTGTGAGGGTGTAGAAAGACACTCTCCGAGCGGATCCACACTCCATGGGCTCCTCCTGTAGCGGACACTGTGCCCGGGTATGGCCCCAGGCGCGACACCTCCAACACTGTATATCGCCAGCAGTTCGGGTAGCGACAGGCCTCTGCAGAACCGAGGAAGATGATTTTGGGGTGCTGGTTCCCGGATCCAGTGACGCTTCCCTCCGAGGAACTGAAGCAGGCCTCACAGGCGGTGGCAAGACTGGTCCTCGACGACTGGTTGGTCTGAGCAGGTCCTCCACCACGGTGTATCTCTCCACCATCTCGACTACCAGTGCTGCAGTCTTGGGGTCCCCATGGCTGACCCAGCGCTGTAGATCCTTTGGTAGAGACCTCAGGTAGTGGTCCATCACAACCCTTTCGACCATTTGCTCTCTAGTCAGGGTCTCTGGCTGCAACCACTTTTTAACCAGCTGTCCTAAGTCATGCATCTGGGACCGGGGTGGCTGGTCAGGGCAGTACTTCCAGCAGTGAACACGTTGAGCCCGGACAGCAACAGTTACCCCAAGGCGGGCCAGAACCTCAGCTTTCAGCCGGTCATAATTCTTTGCATCTTCTAGTGGCAGGTCAAAATATGCCTTTTGAGGGTCTCCTGTCAGAAACGGGGCAATGAGACCGGCCCATTGGTCTTGGGGCCACCCCTCTCTCTCAGCAGTCCTTTCAAACGTGGTAAGAAATGCTTCCACATCATCACTGGCAGACAGTTTTTGGAGGAAATGACTGGCCCTTATGGAGACATGGTTACCAGTAGTGACCACTGCTTGATCACGTCCAGGTGCAAGTTGCTGCATGGCCTCCCGCAGGGCATTGATCTGCGTCTGTGTGGCTACCTGCTGTGCTGCAAGTTGTGCAGCCAGCAAATGGGTGCTTTCTTGTTGGGCAGCAACAGCCTGTGCCAGGGCTTGTTGCTGCTGAGCCATCGCCTCTTCATGGCGAGTCTGGGCCTGCACATTGACAAAGACCATCTGCTTAACGAGCTCCTCCATAGCTGTGGACTTCAGTGCAGCCTTAGCCCAGGACATGCAATCAGAACACTGTCCTTAAAAATGTCAGTTTTTTTTTTTTTCTTTTCACAAAAATTCCTCTTGCTTGGCGTGTGAGGGGTAGCAAATTGCCCGCATTCGAAACACCAGTTGTGACGTTTGGGGGCCGACAGAGCACGTGCACAATGTCTTTCACAAACACACAGTTTTATTCACCCTTTCAGGGCAGTCAAAAAGGCAACATAATAAGTACACGCTTGGGTTCAGCGAAATTAAAGCAAAGTCCTGATCTTCAGCACAAATAAACAGAGAAATAATAGTGGCTCACCAACGCTTTAAACAGTCCCAAACCTAGGGAATCCTTTCCCCAGTATGTAGAAGCCTCTCCAGCAAGGCACAGCACGTCTCCTGCTTTTGGAACACCAACACACACGCAGCTTCCACTGATTACTTTCCTTTTCCTGAAATCCCACCATCCTCTCTGGGAGCTGCTGGCTTTAAAACTCTTCCTGGACAGGAAGATTAACCCTGTGGTTGCCCTTAAAGGGTCCACAACCCAAATAGGGGTGAAACATATTGTCCATCCAGGACCCAGCCCTGCCGACCTCTACAATAGTCACTGTGTTACATGTTTACAGGCTGATGTTTACAGTTGATGAAGCCGCTACTCCATGCGGCAAAACGCGTTCTGGAGCTTGTCTGTATATTTTAAATAAATTTTATTTTATTTTAATATCCTGATCCTTGCTGCTGCGTTTATTCTTGGATTCAGATGGTTTCCTTTGGGTTTTCCCTCACCAGAATAAACCCAAGAGCGCCTAGCTCTAAATCTAAATGTGAGTATAAAATCTCTGGAATACCATATTTAGAACTTTTGTAGATCTGCACAGGAGAGTTCTTTATCTTCCTTCTCTTTACTACATGATCCCGGATTACAAATCCTAATAAGGTGGGGGTCACCTGAAAGTATTGAAGGCAACACACCCGCAGGCTTGGACCCACTCAGAGCCAGTGACCAGGCTCTATACTTGTGAGTGGGATAATCTTAGCACCATCTTTACAGTTCACAAAAATATTAACTGTATTGCACTATTACTGTTTATTATTTCTCCTAATATATATATATATACAGTTGTGTTCAAAATTATTCAACCCCCAATGCTGTAAAGGGTTTTAGGGAATTTAGTGTACATTTGTAATTGTATTCAGAATGAAATCCTACAAGGACTTTTTAAAGAACCATATGCAACTAAAATGACATCAATTGGTTTTGTAATACAGTAGTAAATGTTTCTTTTGTGAATTCTTCATTGACACAATTATTCAACCCCTTAAAGACTACCACTCTGAAGAACTGAGGTTCATTCAAGTGTTTTCAATCAGGTATTGAAAACACCTGTGGATGTCACGGAGCAGCAATAAAGCATAATAAGCACCAATTAGGCAGCTTTAAAATGACTGTGATACTCAGCTCCTTCTAGACATTTACCGGTGTGGTTACAAACATGGTGAAGTCAAGAGAATGGTCCAGGAAGACAAGAGAAGAGGTGATTACTCTTCACAGGAAGGGCAATGGCTATAAGAAGATTGCCAAGATGTTAAACATACCAAGAGAGACCATAGGAAGCATCATTCGCAAATTCAAGACAAAGGGCACTGTTGAAACGCTACCTGGTCGTGGCAGAAAGAAGATGCTGACTTCAACTGCTGTGCGCTACCTGAAGCGTAGAGTGGAGAAAAATCCCCGTGTGACTGCTGAGGAACTGAGAAAAGATTTGTCAGATGTGGGTACTGAAGTTTCAGCTCAGACAATACGGCGCACACTGCGTAATGAAGGCCTCCATGCCAGAACTCCCAGGCGCACCCCCTTGCTGTCTCCAAAGAATAAGAAGAGTCGACTGCAGTATGCCAAAAGTCATGTGGACAAACCACAGAAGTTTTGGGATAGTGTTCTGTGGACTGATGAAACAAAATTAGAACTGTTTGGGCCCATGGATCAACGCTATGTTTGGAGGAGGAAGAACAAGGCCTATGAAGAAAAGAACACCTTGCCTACTGTGAAGCATGGCGGGGGGTCAATCATGCTTTGGGGCTGTTTTGCTTCTGCAGGTACAGGGAAGCTTCAGCGTGTGCAAGGTACCATGAATTCTCTTCAGTACCAGGAGATATTGGATGACAATGTGATGCAGTCCGTCACAAACCTGAGGCTTGGGAGACGTTGGACCTTTCAACAGGACAATGATCCCAAGCATACCTCCAAGTCAACTAGAGCATGGTTGCAGATTAAAGGCTGGAACATTTTGGAGTGGCCATCACAGTCACCTGACTTAAATCCGATTGAGAACCTTTGGTGGGACTTAAAGAAAGCAGTTGCAGTGCGCAAGCCTAAGAATGTGATTGAACTGGAGGCTTTTGCCCATGACGAATGGGCGAAGATACCCGTAGATCGCTGCAAGACACTTGTGTCAAGCTATGCTTCACGTTTAAAAGCTCTTATAACTGTAAAAGGATGTTGTACTGAGTACTAAGATTGAATGTCACTTGGGGGTTGAATAAAACTGATAATGATGTGAGCACAGAAAAGACATTTGTGGTTATTTCATTATAAATGTTATGTTATATTTGTTTGACCTACACGTGCCTCTTTGATTTAATTGTAAGCAAGATGACTGAATGATCGAAATCAATGTCAAACTGGCCAAAACACTCAATTTCAGTGGGGGTTGAATAATTTTGAACACAACTGTATATATATAAGAAATCCCAGGACCCCAGAAAGCATTATTTGCGTCAATTCAGGTTATATATTTTTTGCATTCTGTATATAGTCACTGTGTTACATGTTTACAGGTGCATTCTGTATATAGTCACTGTGTTACATGTTTACAGGCGCATTCTGTATATAGTCACTGTGTTACATGTTTACAGGCGCATTCTGTATATAGTCACTGTGTTACAGGTTTACAGGTGCATTCTGTATATAGTCACTGTGTTACATGTTTACAGGTGCATTCTGTATAGTCACTGTGTTACATGTTTACAGACGCATTCTCTAGTCACTGTTACATGTTTACACACGTATTCTGTATATAGTCACTGTTACATGTTTACAGGTGCATTCTGTATATAGTCACTGTGTTACATGTTTACAGGTGCATTCTGTATATAGTCACTGTGTTACATGTTTACAGGTGCATTCTGTATATTGTCACTGTGTTACATGTTTACAGGTGCATTCTGTATATTGTCACTGTGTTACATGTTTACAGGTGCATTCTGTATATAGTCACTGTGTTACATGTTTACAGGTGCATTCTGTATATAGTCACTGTGTTACATGTTTACAGGTGCATTCTGCATATAGTCACTGTGTTACATGTTTACAGACGCATTCTCTATATAGTCATTGTGTTACATGTTTACAGGTGCATTCTCTATGTAGTCACTGTGTTACAGGTTTACAGACGCATTCTGTATATAGTCACTATGTTACATGTTTACAGACGCATTCTGTATATAGTCACTATGTTACATGTTTACAGACGCATTCTGTATATAGTCAGTGTGTTACATGTTTACAGGTGCATTCCGTATATAGTCACTGTGTTACATGTTTACAGGCACATTCTGTATATAGTCACTGTGTTACATGTTTACAGGTGCATTCCATATATAGTCACTGTGTTACATGTTTACAGGTGCATTCTGTATATAGTCACTGTGTTACATGTTTACAGGTGCATTCCGTATATAGTCACTGTGTTACATGTTTACAGGTGCATTCTGTATATAGTCACTGTGTTACATGTTTACAGGTGCATTCCGTATATAGTCACTGTGTTACATGTTTACAGGTGCATTCCGTATATAGTCACTGTGTTACATGTTTACAGGTGCATTCCGTATATAGTCACTGTGTTACATGTTTACAGGTGCATTCTGTATATAGTCACTGTGTTACATGTTTACAGGTGCATTCTGTATATAGTCACTGTGTTACATGTTTACATACACATTCTGTATATAGTCATTATGTTACATGTTAATAGAGATCTCTTAAGGGACTTTAGACTGGGGGAAGATTTGATGGTGTCTGGGAGGTTATTCCATAATTGTGGTGCGCTGTAGGAAAATGAGGATCGAGACACTTTCTTTTTGTATTGCGGTATTGCAAGTAAGGTGCGGGTTCTGGATCGGAGGTTATAGGATGAGGGAGCTGCTGGGGGAAGCAGTCTATTCAGGTAGGGTGGCAGCTTCCCAGAAAAGCTCTTTAACACCAGGTTGGAAAGGTGAAGAGTGCGTCTGGATTCCAGCGACGACCAGTTTAGCTGTTTTAACATGTCACAGTGGTGGGTCATGTAGTTACATTGTAGCACAAAGCGGTAGAATGAGTTATACAGTTTGTGGTAAAGTTTAGATGATAGTTTTTTGGTGTGGGGGCCAAAGGATAGATTAGGGTCCAACCACATACCTAGATATTTTGCAGTGTTTTACAGCATTGTATAAGCAGGGTCCTCCCTCCTTCTGTTCTGTGTATGTATATTTGTTATTCAGTCCCTCCCATTATACAGCGCTACGGAATTTATTGGCGCTTTATAAATACTGGTAACTGTATATCACATTATGTCATATTATAGTTACATAGTCTGAAAAAATACATGCGTCCATCGGGTTCAGACTCTCACACATCACCTACTGCTGTTGATTATAGTAAGTGTTACTATGGTATATTCTAGTGTAATACAGCATTGTATATTACTTACTCTAATATATTATGTGATAGAATATGCTGTAATGTACTAAAAGGGTTATTCAGAGAGATATTGGCCGCGGAATTGCACCAAACAGTGAATTTTCCCTGTACGGTGACATTTCGTGGCCATTCGGCTATTCAGAAAGAAAGCAGTTCAGCAAATTTTGGTGAATTGGCAGTGAGATCCAGTGCCTGTTCGGCGGCAGTGAGATCCAGTGCCTGTTCGGCGGCAGTGAGATCCAGTGCCTGTTCGGCGGCAGTGAGATCCAGTGCCTGTTCGGCGGCAGTGAGATCCAGTGCCTGTTCGGCGGCAGTGAAATACGGTGCTTTTCGGCTGCAGTGAAATACGGTACCTGTTCGACAGCAGTGAAATACGGTACCTGTTCGGCAGCAGTGAAATACGGTGTCTGTTCGGCGGCAGTGAAATACGGTGTCTGTTCGGCGGCAGTGAAATACGGTGCTGTTCGGCGGCAGTGAAATCCCCCATAGAGAAGCAATGGTTAATCTATTCACATTGAACAGCAGAGAAATGTCAGTGAAATGCCCTGATGTTCAGTGGTTTCATTCGACAGGTTTATTCAGGCGAATCCCATAGGTTTCAATGTTAAAAATATTCCCGTTTTAATCCAATATCTAATAAACTGTTTATTATTTTAATCTGCAGCAAAAAATCTCTAATTATTTTCTGGAATAATTTTAGCCATTTTTTGAAGATTTTTTCGGCAAAATTTTTAGGTTTTATTTTTAAATGCTTTTTTTTAAAAAAAAAATAAAAAATTAACAGACCCTTTTATTATTATTCATAGGATTTTATATATTCTTTCCAGGCATTTTCGTTAAGTAGTTTTTTTTGCAAACGCGTTTTAAAAATTGTGTTTGGGGCGGGCGTGACCGGAAGTCAACGTGGACGGACGTGCTGAGTGAAAGCTCGGACCCGTAGCGGCTCAAATCGGCGGTGAACCCGCTAAGATCTTATACCCCCTGCTTCAGCAGACCTCTGGGCTCCCGATAGCACCAACTAAAACCCACAAAACGGCGGACCCTGTCAGATCCGGCAAATCACGAGACAGGACGCAAAATGGCAGCTCCCTAGGCCCCAGATCCCGGGTCTCCCCTAAAACGGCCCCTGATGAGGTACAAACTCCTGGATCCCGAACACATCAGCTCCCAGACTCTGCCCCTGCTACAGGTCTACAGATTCAGTCCATGCTTCACGATCTCCGCTCAACCATCCAGGAGGATTTTCGCACGATTACTACGTCCATACATCAGGAAATTCGGGACCTTGGTGAGCGTACTGATCTGCTGGAACATAAATCAGATAACCTATGCTTGGCGCATAATGACTTGGTGGATGCTTATAAGGAGTTAAAAACATTGCACGATGCTCTGCTACTTAAGGTTACAGATTTAGAGGATCGCTCCCGTGGCGTCCCTGACTCAGTTAAATCTGGAGGCCTGTCTGGATATCTACTTGATTTATTTCCATTGCTATTACCTGACGTGGATAAAGCGGCACTGCAGCTGGACAGAGCTCATCGGGTTCCGAAGCCACGTAACCTAGATGCCACGGTTCCTCGAGATGTCTTGACACATATTCATTTCTACCACCTAAAAGATTCCTTGATGGCGGTGATGAGGAAGGTCCCGAATCTTCCCGAGAATTACACCGGACTCTCCTTCTTCCCGGATCTATCGGCAGCAACGACGGAGGGAATTTTTGCCGGTTACTAAAGTGCTTTGAGACCATCATATTCCATACAGATGGGGTTTCCCCTTGAGGTTATTGGTGACATATTGTGGAACTTTATCAGTGTTTCATTCCCTTCAGGATGGTGTTTCGGCTCTCCAGGTCTGGGATTTGATGGGTGATGTAACCCCACCGTACCGAGTCCCTCCTTTGTCGCTGTCCAAAGTTTCACCAGAATGGCACCGGGTTCATACGGAGAAGTGATATTCGGCTGGTACGGTTTCAACAATGTCCTTCCTACCTCAGGCCCATGTGGCAGAGACTCGGGAGTCCTGGTCCTGGTCTTACCGGAATACCATTTTATTCGCCTAATAAGATTGGTCTGACGGTCAGTTGGTTTGATGCTGGTGTTGTTTTTTTTACCTTTTTCTGCTGGTGTCACCCCCCCCCCTACTCCCCCATGATTCATGGGGTAGGCCCGATGTTTGACCGTGGCCTGGAGTTTTTTCTCTGTACAGGGAGCGGTTGCCTGTTGCACTGACTCCACACCTTTTGTTTCCTTTTAATTTTCATGTTTTTCCTTTTTTTGTGGTTGTTTGACCTTTCTTTTCTTCTTTTTCCTTCCCTCATTGCACCGTCCTGGTCGGATTCTGAGAGACTATTAGAGACTGCCTTTTATTCTACTTTTGGGGTGCCGTTCTTTTATGCTTTTTGGTCTCTGCCATTTGAAGTTTTCTCTATGCAATTTAAATGGGTTTGAGAATTGTTTCTTTTAACGTTAAAGGGTTAAATGTTCCATTTAAACGTCATTCCCTTTATGCAGATTTATGTCATAATCCCCTGGCTGTAGTAGGTCTTCAGGAGACACATTTCAAGCACTCTGCGCACCCTAAGTTGTATCTTCCCTCATATCCCATCATTTCCATGCCACTGCCCCGGTTAAAGCGAGAGCTGTATCGATCCTGATGCATCGAGATGTATCCGTTAAACTGCACAGGTCAGTGATTGATCCACAGGGCCGTTATGTATTTTTGGTGTGCGACATTGACCACGTCACCTACACGATTGCAAACTGCTATTGTCCCAATATCGACCAGCTGCAATTTCTTAAACATGCCTTTGTAAAGTTGATGCGGGTTCAAACTGGTAGATTGGTAATACGCGGCGATTTCAATCAATCCTTGGATCTGCCCGCTAGGCCGTCCTGTTCCCAACGGGCTTTGGTACAGAAGTTTACTGCCCTCCTAGCTGAATTCCAACGGCTTGATGTTCGGCGACTTTTCCACCCCACGGAGGTAGATTACGCTTTCTACTCTGGGGCCCATAAAGTGTACTCCAGAATTGACCACTTTTTTGTCAAACGTGATTTATTATCAAATGTTTTAGACTGTGACCTGGGAACCATAGCTTGGTCTGACCACGCCCCGATTACTTTACATCTTCTGGCTGACTCCGCTAATCGAGGATGTGAACGAATACCTTCTGTCCCGTCCCAAGGTAATAGAGGAGGTGACCCAAACCATGACTAATTATTTTGCTGTAAATTCCTCTCCTGACATTTCTCCCTTACTCTTATGGCAGACCCACAAACCTGTGATCCGAGGCGGCTACTTAAATGGGGGTCTCAATTTAAAAAACAGGCTATATCCTATAGAGTAGACCTTCTTCAACGCATTCACGATGCAGCACTTCAACACAAACGGTCCGGGGACGAGGCCTCGCAGACCCTCTTAGACTTACAGACTCAACTGTCAGATTTAGATAAGAAGGACTATATGTGGGCGGCTCGACGCCTACGAGCACGACACTACCTACATGGTAATAAAGCCAGCAGATTGATGGCCAACAAGCTCCGACAGCGCCGGCGAAGACTACACTAGAAAAAATGTCTGATAAAAACGGTGACACCCATATCCACCCTAAAACGTTTGCTGATTGCTTTGCAGCATATTACTCAGATTTATATAATCTTTGAAATGATGGCTCCATTCCCCAACCTTCTTTGGCTGATATTGTACCTTTCTTGCAACGCCTACACCTCCCGACCCTGTCGGATGACCATCATTTATCTCTATCTGCCCCTATATCTCTCTCAGACCTCACGATGTCGATTGCTTCCCTTAAATCGCACATGGCTCCTGGCCCTGACGGCTTAACGGCGTTGTATTACAAAGCATTTAAAACCTCACTGTCCCCATTTCTTCTATCTGCGTTTCAGGCCGGAACTGCGTCCCCCGATTGGTTATCTGCTACCATTGTCACTCTCCCTAAAACGTCCCCACCAGCCCCGACATGTTCTAAATATAGACCCATTTCGCTACTCAACATGGACACTGAGGCTGGGGTCAGACGAGCGCAGTTATCACGTCCGTGTTGCCGCACATTTGTACGTCCGTGGCAGCATAGCATTCTGACCAATGGAGCCCCACACACCAAGTGCGTCCGCACGGAAGTGCGGATGCATGGCGGACGCGGCAAACAGACGCAGGTTAGGCAAGAAGGTAATACTGCTAGAACGGACGTGCAAAGTGCGCCACATCCACAACGTCCGTGTAGCTTTGTGTGTGAGTGATGAGACGTGATCAGACGGACTGCATTTATACGTCCAGCATTTTTGACGGACAGAATGGTTTTTCATTGTAATTTATTTTTCCTGCTACATCTGTCAAAAAATCCGTCAGTGAAAAAAACCGACTGGCCACTACCTTGTTGTCAGTCAGTAAGTACGTCCGTACTGCATGGATGCACAGTCCGTACAAAATGCGCTCATCTGACCCCAGCCTAAGTTGTATGCCAAAATGTTAGCAAATAGGGTAGTGGGTTTTATTAAAAATCGTCAGGGACCTGACAACACACTCAAGGTAACCTTGTTAATGGATATGGTGACTCAAACACAAACCCCGACTCTATTGTTATCACTTGATGCTGAGAAAGCATTCGGTCGCCTACATTGGCTATTCCTTGAACATACTCTTCTGAAATTGAATTTCCCCCGAGCTTTAATCACTGCAGTTATGTCCCTATATGCCAACTCAACTCCGTCTGTTCTTAATGCAGGTTTTCTCTCTACCCCATGTATATTACCAATGGGACTTGTCAGGGTTGCCCTCTCTCTCCTTTATTATATGCCTTGACTCTAGAACCTTTGGCACAGGCGATTTGCCAATGGGATGGGGTGGAAGGGGTTCCTGTGGGCCCGTCCATATGCAAACTCAGTTTATTTGCTGATGACATTTTGGTAACCATGACTAATCCAATCACATCGTTGCCGGCCTTGCAGATGATTTTAGACGACTATAGTAGGGTATCATACCATAAACTCAACATCACGAAGACACAAGCCCTCCCGTTTGCTATCCCTAGTTTTGACCTTGCTCTATTAAAGCGCAGCTACCCCTTTGATTGGAGGACGTATTCTTTGACCTACCTGGGGACTAAACTGTCTTTTTCCGGAAACACCTTATTTGACTTAAATTACAAACCTCTTCTTTCTTTAACCAAGACGCTCTGCTCTAGATGGTCCAAAGTTGAATTGTCCTGGGTGGGAAGGATAAATGTCATCAAAATGATGTGGTTGCCCAAATTATTATATGTTTTTAGAGCCATTCCTTTTGCAGCCCCCTTAATGTTTTTTAAATCCCTTCTCGCCTCGTTGTCCTGTTTTGTGTGGCGAGGAAAACGTCCATGTATTAAGGCAGACATTTTGCACGCTCCGGTAGCACTTGGAGGTCTTGGCCTCCCTAATGTTCTGCTATATTATAGGGCGGCAATGTTGTTAAATTTGGGCCATGTAATGTCTCGAGCTCATTTACCTCAATGGTCCTCTTTAATTTTCCCTCAGTCGCTCCCTTATGATTATGCCACCCTGATGTGGTTACCTAAATTTAAACGCCCACGCATGGTTTCACTATCTCCATTTTCCAGATTGCTTCTGGAGGTCCGGGATAAGACACACTCCACACTGTCCGCGATACATCCATTGGCCATGGCATCCCCTATTTCGCTCATCTCCCACCTCATTCATAACTTTAATCACCGCCTATGGGCTGCGAAAGGTGTGACATCTCTACTACCTGTATGACTCACAAGGGTTCATGTCCTTTCCCAAACTCGATCGGAAGTTTTTTCTGGGACTCAGGTCCTGCCTTTCCGCAAACCATTTATTGAAAATTCAAAACGCGGCACCCCTGCTGACCCCTTTTGAACAATACTGTGTAGTCCCCTCATTGGACGTTCGCCCTCTCTCCCTATTGTATCGTCTATTGGTATCCTCTACTACAACGCCCACATGGTGGTTCAAAGTTAATTGGGAAAGGGGATCTAGGGTCCAAAATTTCTGAATCCACCTGGGCTGATTGTTTTCTACTAGATACTTCTTAATTCCGGTGTATATCTTTGACGGAAGCTAGAAAGAAGATATTGTATAGATGGTATATTACTCCTGATAGGGAACACCATTTTAATCACAAGGTCTCGGCGGTGTGTTGGAGATGTGGAGAGGAAACGGGTAAATTTTTTCATATATGGTGGTCTTGTAGATTGATTACCCCATTCTGGATCTCTGTCGCCAACTTTAGTAACAGGCTCAGAGGTCCCTGCTCTCCCAGAAATTATCCTCCTCCAGATACTACCCGATTCCCTTACCCAATTACAGAAGCAATCCTTGTCCCACATACTGTCGGTGGCAACGACCTTGTTCGTTGCTAGGTGGAAGTCCTCTACTCTCCCTACTTTAAAAGATATTTCAACGCGGTTACATGCGTTGAGGCTCCTAGATGGCATGGCTAGGGCTATTGCTGGCGTTTCACATACGAAACCAGATCCCTGGTCTATATGGGATGTGTACAATGTTCGACAGATTTCTTAATGTTATATATGACTCTATTGAAATGTATACAATACTGATACCGGTTTGGTTGCAATGTCCCCCCCCCCCTTTCCCTTATTTTCTTTTTCTGTGTCCTCTTTTTCTGGTTTGTACTTACTACAAAATCAATAAAAAAATTATATTTTAAAATTTGTTATTTGTTTTTTTTCAATTACTTTTTATTGAAACGAGCTGCTGCCAGAAGGGGGCCCTGACCAGTGGTTCAGGAGGGGCCCCAGGATTTCTGATGGCAGCCCTGCATGGGACACAGTCGGTTTGAATTTGATGCTGCGCCGTTATAAGCTGCGCCTCTTTAGGGGTTCAGACATGAATGAGGGTGATGGGAGGTGAAGGGTAGAATATGGAACCTCGTCACACTTGGTCCAGAATGCAGCACGCGGATGCCGTCCTTATCAGCAGAGGTAGCGGGATGCAAATCGTACAAAAACCATAAAAAATGTATTACCCTACACCTGAGCCTCGAGAAGTCTCCTCTTCAGGTTTCTTGCGTGTGGTCCTTCCTGATCTCCTTCTCCACCAGCATCGACCATTTCTAACCGGTTTATGATGCTTTTTATCTGCGTGTCCTTCTCCACTTGCTGCTGTCGCAGCCGCTTCTCGCTCGTCTCCAGGCGGGATTGATATTGCTGCAGCATTTTGCTGGTTTGCTCTTCCTGGGTGAGGAGGCGCCACTCGTATTCCTCCAGCTTGCGGTTTGACATCAAAAGACGTTCTTTTAAAGTGTAAATCTCCTCTTCGTACTCTTTCACCCTCTCGAGACGACTCTCGTCCATGGATTTAGAGTATTCCTTCAGTTTGTACTCCTCTCGTTCTATGTGAGAGCTCTCGATATCGGCGGAGAGATGAGGCATGTTAGACACCCAGGCGACTGTGCGTTCTGAAGCTGGAGTGACCCGGTTTAGTGTGGATTGTGCGTGCGAATGCTGCTTGGTTATGGTGGGTTTAAGGCCCCCTGCGTCCTTTTCCACTGATTGTTGCCCAACTCTCGCCGTCCCGTACATGGGCTCGGGACTTTGTAAGAGGTTGCCGCTGCTAGGTCGGGGTTTATGGGCGGCCTGCACGGTGAGCTGCTGGGATTTTCCTCGATGGAGAGGTGGAGGCTGAGAGTCCTGTCTGCGAGGCACCCCGGGACCAATGGTGATTTGTGGAGGGGAAAGCATGTGCTGGAGATTGTCCTGGAGGGAAAGCTGCCTTTTGCTGTTGAGGTCTCACACCAGATAGTTTTGGAGCTCAGCTGATGGCCCCCTCAGGATGACGGGTTTGGGGGGCGGAAGCCTCTCTTGGTGGCTCGGCTGCCTCTGGATGTGGGGGTTCCTGAGAGCAAGGCTGATGTCATTGAGAAGGCGTGGAAGTGGACCTAACTTTACCAGGGCATCCTTGCTGAGCTGGGGAATGACTTCCCAGAGCAGGGCATGCAGAGTACTCAACTCCCGCCCAAGGTCAATGTAGCCCTTTTCACGAAGGACATGTGCTCTTCCTTACTGCTGAACTTGAAGTTGGCAGGTTCTGGATGACCTTAGCGATGAGTGTGAGGGTCCTAGATGTCTGCTCAAAGCGAAGCGAAGGAAGAGAGAGGCACTGATGAATCGATCTGCTATGTCTTCCTGGCCGCGCTCTGCACAGCGCATCCTCCAGGATGCAAAGACCTCCTTCAACTCCCGGGGGAAAACACAATGGGAGTTGAAGACTTTGCAAAGTGCGAGTTCACAGCACATCCTGAGATTGGCCTGGTGATCGGGCAATGCAGAGGGCGGACAACGCATGGGGTCAACCTCGCAGTCCTCCTCCAACTCATACAGAGCCCGAATAAACTCACTGATGGCTTCCTTGAGGTATCTCTGTCCTATCAGTTTCAGATACTCCTCTATGGCTTTAGTTGCAAGTGTGTTCTCACGGAGAATATGGTGCTCTCTGTCAAGGAAGCGATCAACCTCTGTCATAGCCATGTCTGAAAGGAAATCCTTGGCCTTCCCCGTGCTTTGTAATATATGCACCAGTGCACAGGCCACCTCCTCTTTGCTCTTCACGCTCAGCACCGGCTCCAGCACAGGACACAACATTCGGTAGTTGTTGGTGACATACTTCGCAAACTCCTTGTACAGCTCCATGGGGAGGATGCTCATGGTTTGGAATCGGGATTTTAGGCGAATGGAGGGACAGTTGCTCTTGCCCTTGTACGATGTGGGTAGGGAGGAGACCAGGTACCACTGTTCCACAAAGTGGCGCCCGCTGATGCTCGCGATGGGCACATTCACCATGCCCACGTAATTGCTCTTCTCTTTGCGCCGCTTCTTGACCGTGTCCTTGTAGAGGTGCAGGCAGAGGTTCCGGACAGCCGGGAGATTATTGAACTCAAAGTGTTCCCCCCCAAAACAAGGTCTCACCCCGGGCCTTGCTGGTGGTGCGGGCGTACAAAATGTCATCCAGGCACAGGCCGCAGTAATAGCGCTTCTTGGGGGCAGGTCACGAGATTCAATGATCCACAGCATGAGGACGTTATCCACCCGTCTGCTATTATCCTTGTTGGGTTTGACAGCTCTCTGCAAGTTCTCGATCCATCTCGCTGCTGGTCCTGTCCAGTTTGGGCTCTTTGTCCTCTTTATGGAGCTCTTCAGATGACGGCTCAGGAAACCCTGCGACGGTCTGAAGGGCGCAGCGGGAGGGGCATCCATGCTCGGCTGCTTCCCCCCTGGGACGCTTTTCCTCCGGGAACGGGCAATGTGATAATAGTTTTCGTCGGGGTATTTCCCCTCCACGGGGACGCTGTGTGCCTCAGGAACTTGTTTCTCGTCGAGTCACTTCTCCTTTCACGAATCATCAACGGGTGAACCTCATCCTCATCGAGCATAAGAACTTGGTTTCCAGAGATGATGCAGTATCGCGGGTTCCAAGGTGGGCGATCATACGGAGAGGTGACATAGGGCATCCGATGCATGGGAGGTCCTCGAGCATATGAAACGTCACCCTGGGATACAACTCCCATGGTGCACCGTTGCCTCGGGCTGCAGCTTCTGTCCCTGCGTCAGCGACCTCAATAAAGTTCGTGTTTGTTTGTTTTTTAACCCTTATTCGGTGGCTTGTCGGCTTTTTCCAGCAACTGGTCGGCGCTCTGTTTAACAGGTCGTCTGTTTTTTTCGGATCGATTCAGCGGGTTGTCGGATGCATTCGGTGGTTTTGCTACGGTTCTTCAGATGCGTTCGGCGGGTCAATTCGCTGCACTTCGGGGGCCCTGCGGTGAATGCTGATTCACTGCAGGGTCGGTGAACCGAGCTCGCCTCAGTGGAACAGGAGAGCACTGAAATGTTGGTGACATTTCCTTGCTCTCTGAATAACCTTTTATAATATTATACAATAAAGCCCCTTTCTTTAACATGACATACTATACTGTAATACATTATAACAGAATATCATGGGAATGATATATACAGTAAAATCTAAATCTAATATTCTGTAACAGGCTACAATATATAATAAAATTCATCGTGCTTTAATATAATGTAACAGAATATAACATGATCCAAATTAAAATACAATTTAATATGTGACTTACTAAAACACACAGGGTAATTCAAAGAGATCCGAATTGCTGGAGAAAGGTAACTGAATGCTGAAAATCAGAGTTCGGTTACCTTTCCTGGCCATTCGGCTATTCAGAGAGCAGGCAATACGCCAAATCCTGGCGAATTGCCTGCACCTACGGTGCCTGTTCGGTGCCTGTTCGAGGGCAGTGGAATCCCCATGAAAAAGCAATGCTTCGTCTATTCAGAGAACACAAACCAGCAGTGAAAGGTTCCCCTAATGCCCTGCCATTCGGTGGTTTCATTCGACAGGTTTATTCAGACGAATCCCATAGGCTTCAATGTTAAAAATATTCCCGTTTTAATTTAATATCTAATAAACCGTTCATTATAAAATCCTGCAGTAAAGAATCTCTTTATTTATAGATTTTTTTTAGGATATTTAAAGCATTTTTCTGGATTTTTTTTAAACCGTTTTTTCTTTTTTTCTGTAACAGCCCTTTTTATTATCATTCATTGGATTTTATATGTAAATTTCAGACATTTTCGCTCAGTAGTTTCTTTGCAAACAGCGTTTCACTTTAAAAACATTCATACAAACTGTTTTTCTAATTTATTCACTGCATTCGTCTGCGGTGTCGGGTTTTTCCAGCGGCTTCGCTGCGTATGATTGGCTCCTGCTCGGGTTTTTCCGGCGGGTTAATCCAGATGTTTTTGCGGGTTTTCGGCGTGCATTTGCTGGGTTTTCGCCAGCTTTTCCCTGCACTTCGACAGCCCTGTGGTGCTTGCTGAATACACCGCTGGGTGGCCGAAATGGGAAAGCCGATTTGCACCGAATTGAAGAGAACGAAAAGTCACCGAAAGTGCGGTGACTTTTCGAATCTCTTTGAATAACCCTGTATGTCCTACAATATAATAGAACACTGTAATACGATAGAATATATAGGATAGAGTAATGTAATAACCTCTAATATAGTATAATATAAGGTACTAAAATGTAGAGTAATATACTACAATGTAATATAATATAGTGCAATATATATATATATATATATATACAGTGGCAAGAAAAAGTATGTGAACCCTTTGGGATTACGTGGAGTTTTGCATGAATTGGTCATAAAATGTCTCTGATCTTCATCTAAGTCACAACAATTTGAAAAACACAGTCTGCTTAAAATAATACAACACAAACATTATATGTTTTCATGTGTTTATTGAACAGAACATGTAAACATTCACAGTGCAGGGTGGAAAAAGTATGTGAACCTTTGGACTTAATAACTGGTTGACCCTCCTTTGGCAGCAATAACCTCAACCAAACGTTTCCTGTAGTTGCAGATCAGACCTGCACAACGATCTGGAGTAATTTTGGACCACTCCTCTTCACAAAACTGTTTCAGTGTAGCAATATTCTTGGGATGTCTGGTGTGAATCGCTCTCTTAAGGTCATGCCACAGCATTTCAATCGGGTTGAGGTCAGGGCTCTGACTGGGCCACTCCAGAAGGCGTATTTTGTTTTGTTGAAGCCATTCTTTTGTTGAATTACTTGTATGCTTTGGGTCATTGTCCTGTTGCATCACCCATCCTCTGCGGAGCTTCAGTTGGCGGACAGATGATCTTACGTTTTCCTGCAAAATGTCTTGATAAACTCTGGAATTCATTTTTCCATCAATGACAACAATCCGTCCAGGCCTGAGGCAGCAAAGCAGCCCCAAACCATGATGCTCCCTCCGCCATGTTTTACAGTGGGGATGAGGTTTTGATGTTGGTGTGCTGTGCCTTTTTTTCTCCACACATAGCGTTGTGTTTTTTCCAAACAACTCAATTTTGGTTTCATTTGTCCACAGAATATTTTGCCAGTAGTGCTGTGGAACATCCAGGAGCTCTTTTGCAAACTTCAAACGTGCTACAATATTCTTTTTGGACAGCAATGGCTTCCTCCGTGGTGTCCTCCCATGTACTCCATTCTTGTTTAATGTTTTCCTTATTGTAGATGTGTCAACAAAAATGTTAGCATTAGGGATCCACCGATACCGATACCAGTATCGGTACCGATACTACCATTTTGACGAGTACTCGTACTCGTCAAAAATTGCCCGATACTTTTACCGATACTTCCGCGCCTCCGGCGCTTCAATTGCGACCTCCGGCGCTTCAATCGCGGCATCCGGCGCTTCAATCGCGGCATCCGGGCTTGAAACTGCTTGAATCGCGGCATCCGTGGCTTCAAACTTGGCCTCCAGCGCTCACTCTGTTCGTCGCACGAGTCAGCGCATCACCGCAGCGAGAGACTAACATATCACGTGGGACTGACTGCTAGTCATAAAAGGAGTGGCACGTCTCACTAGAAGCAGGTGCGTATGTTCTGGCTGTCTCTCCCCCCCCCCCAAACGAAAAAAAATATTTATTTTGCCCAGCAACTTGTTTTTGTTAGTTTGCAGGGGGAAGGGACAGACATACTATAAACTTTGGAGGCCTGATGCAGCGGTTCGAACTCAGAGGCCTGTCCCGACAATTTATTTTGCCCAGCAACTTATTTATCGGAATGTCGGGACAGGCCTCCGAACCGCTGCATCAGGCCTGCAAAGTTTATTGTTTATCTGTCCCTTCCTCCAACGAAGGGAAATAAATTGATAGGGGGAAAAACAGAGTGCTGGGACAGCAGGACTCTGAAGTTTATATTCAGTCTGTCCCCTCTCTCCCCACCCCTAAGCAAAAGAAAATAAATTGATGGGGAAAAAACTGAGTGCTGGGGCAGTTATTATAGCAAATTAATATTCATTCATCTTTGACCATGCTGTGAATACAGCATTAATAAACAAATGAATTTTTTCCCCTTTGCTGAATAGTGAATAGAATAGTGATTAATTATTAATCACTATTCAGCAATTGAAAAATAATTCATTATTTCGTATTGCTTTAGAAAAAATGTGTCCTGTCCCTTTAAGAAAAAGTATCGGTAATTGGTATCGGTGAGTACTTGAACAAAAGTATCGGTACTCGTACTCTGTCTTAAAAAAGTGGTATCGGTGCATCCCTAGTTAGCATAGAAACATAGAAACATAGAAAAATGTCGGCAGATAAGAACCTTTCGGCCCATCTAGTCTGCCCAATTACATGGATACTTTACCTGGATTTATCTTTTGTTTAGGATAGCCTTATGCCTATCCCATGCCTGCTTAAATTCAATCACTGTTTTGGCCTCTACCACTTCAATTGGAAGACTGTTCCATGTATCCACCACCCTCTCAGTAAAATAATGCTTCCTGATGTTACTTTTAAACCTTTGCCCCTCTAATCTAAGACTATGTCCTCTTGTTTTGCTATTTTGTTTCCTTTTAAATATACTCCCTTCCTCTACCTTGTGGATTCCCTTTACGTATTTAAATGTTTCTATCATATCTCCTCTGTCTCGTCTTTTTTCCAAGCTGTACATGTTAAGATCATTAAGCCTTTCCTGGTAACTTTTCTCCTTCAAGCCGTACACCATTTTAGTAGCCCTTCTCTGAACTCTCTCTAAGATGTCTATATCCTTCTGGAGATACGGTCTCCAGTACTGCACACAGTACTCCAAGTGAGGTCTCACCAGTGCTCTGTACAGTGGCATGAGCACTTCCCTTTTCCTACTGCTAATACCTCTCCCTACACAACCAAGCATTCTGCCAGCATTTCCAAGTATTCTGCCAGCATTTCCTGCTGCTCTATTACATTGACTACTTACCCTTAGATCCTCTGAAATAATAACCCCTAAATCCCTTTCCTCAGATGTTGAGGTTAGGACTGTATCAAATATTCTATATTCAGCCCTTGGGTTTTTACGTCCCAGGTGCATTATCTTGCACTTATCCACATTAAAACTCAATTGCCACAACTCTGACCATTTTTTTAGTTTACCTAAATCATTTGTCATTTGGCTGATCCCTCCAGGAACGTCAACCCTGTTGCAAATCTTTGTGTCATCAGCAAAAAGACATACTTTTCCATTAATACCTTCTGCAATATCACTAATAAAAATATTAAAGAGAATGGGTCCAAGTACTGACCCCTGAGGTACCCCACTGGTAACAAGACCTTGCGCCGAATAAACTCCATTTACCACAACCCTGTTGTCTGTCACTCAGCCACTGCCTAATCCATTCAACAATATTGGAATCCAAGCTCAAAGATTGCAATTTATTGATAAGCCTTCTATGCGGAACAGTATCAAAAGCCTTACTGAAATCTAAATAAGCAATGTCTACTGCACCACCTGTGTCTATTATTTTTGTTACCCAATCAAAAAAACAATAAGATTAGTTTGGCATGATCTCCCTGAGGTAAACCCATGTTGTTTCTGATCTTGTAATCTATGTGTTTTTAGATGTTCAACAATCCTTTCCTTTAACATGGTTTCCATTAATTTCCCTACTACTGACGTAAGACTAACTGGCCTATAGTTCCCCGATTCCTCCCTACTACCCTTCTTGTAAATAGGCACAACATTTGCTAATTTCCAGTCTTCTGGACGACTCCTTTAACAAGGATTGGTTAAATAAATCTGTTAACGGTTTTGCTATTACATCACTGAGCTCTTTTAATAATTTAGGGTGGATCCCATCAGGCCCCATTGACTTATTTGTCTTTACTTTAGACAGCTGCTTTAGAACCTCCTCCTCTGTAAACTCATATGTAAATGTCTCTTTAGTGTTCTCTCCTAACTGAGGTCCCTTTCCTTCCTTTTCTTCTGCAAAGACTGAACAAAAATATTTATTGAGGCAGTCAGCGAGACTTTTATCCTCTTCTACATACCTTCCTTCCTTTGTTTTTAATCTAACTAATCCTTGTTTTACTTTTCTTTTCTCGTTTATGTATCTAAAAAATGTTTTGTCCCCCTTTTTTACTGACTGAGCTATTTTCTCTTCTGCGTGTGCTTTGGAAGCTCTTATAAATTGCTTTGCCTCTTTCTGCCTAATCTTATAGGTTTGCCTATCTTCTTCACGCTGAGTTTTTTTATAATTATTGAATGCTATCTTCTTGTTCTTCACTATTTTGGCCACTTCTGCAGAGTACCACAGTGGTTTCTTCCTTTTTTGTTTTTGCTAACAAGCCGAATGCAATTTCCTGTGGCCTTCAATAATGCTTCCTTTAAATAATCCCATTTCTCTGGACTCCCTTTAAATTCCTCCAGTCTGATAATGACTCCTTCACACAAAATCTCATTTTAGAAAAATCTGTTTTTTTAAAGTCTAAAACTTTTGTTTTTGTGTGGTGCGGCTCCATCCCTGTTCTTATATTAAACCATACTGACTGGTGATCACTAGATCCCAAATTTTCACCTACAACAACGTCCGATACCAAACCTCCATTTGTGAGTATTAAATCCAATATGGCCTCTTTACGGGTCGGCTCCTCAACTACTTGTGTTAGAGATAATCCCAGTAAGGAGTTTAGAATATTTGTACTCCTGGTGCACCCAGCTGTTTTGGTTTTCCAGTTCACATCAGGAAGATTAAAGTCCCCCATGATAATAACTTCCCCCTTCATTGCCATTTTGGCTATTTCCTCAACCAGCAGATTATTCTAGCTCTTCTACTTGTCCAGGGGGTCTATAGATCACACCTACACGAGCTACTGTATGATTGCCAAATGTTAGTGTAACCCAAACTGACTCTATGTTCACCTCGCTCACTTTTATTTGGTTCGTTTTTATGTTGTTTTTCACATACAGGGCCACTCCTCCTCCTTTCCTACCTTCTCTGTCTTTTCTATATAAAGAGTACCCCGTATTGTTATGTCCCAGTTATTTTTCTCACTGAACCATGTCTCAGTAACCGCCACTAAATCTACTTTTTCAGCTGCCATCATTGCCTCCAGTTCATTGATTTTATTGACTAAACTGCGAGCATTTATAGACACGACTCTGAGCTTGTCATTTTTTACCTCGCATGTTGCTTGCACCCTCCGATTTAGTTTTGGGGGACAATCGGGCAGATTGTTTACCCTTTTGTCCCCCCCCTAGTTTAAATATTTCTTTGTGAAACCTTTGAACTTCTCACTGAGAACATATGTTCCCCTATGAGTAAGATGCAAACCATCTTTTTTATACAGTTCCTTTCTGCTCCAATTAGAGCTATCATGGGACACAAAGCCAAATCCTTGCTCCCGACACCATTCCCGAAGCCACAAATTGAATTCCTATTGCGCATCTTTCTATCTTGAATGTTATGCACAGGCAAAACTTCAGAGAATGACACAGTGGACGCAATCTGCTGTATTTCACCTCCAAGAACACAAAAATCTTCCTTAATCTCAGAAACCTCATTGCTAGCCAAGTCATTTGTCCCTAGATGGACTAGAACATCTACTTCCCCTTGCTGCTTTGCTTCTTTGACAATATTGAGAATACGTCTCCTGTCTCTACGAGCAGTAGCCCCAGGAAGACATCTCACCAAACCACTACTCTCCAGCTCAACACCTCTTATGATAGAATCACCCAGCAACAATTTCCTTCTATCAGTCCCACCTTTTCATTTTTGTCCTTGGTTGCAGTGCTGCATACCTTAGGCATAGTGGATGGTGGTTCTTCAACTATGGTGTCTGAGCCTGCATCCGTCTTACCACTACACTCTGAAAGTGCCTCAAAAGAATTAAGAAGAGCCACAGATTGTGGGACATGCTTTCTATCCACAACGCTAAGTCTACCAGATCCTACAGTAGTCCATCTGCCGCTCCTAGGAGGCCTCTGTGGCAGTGGCTTTGTAACAGTCATAGCCTGAGTTTGTCTAACAGATAATTTACAAATCTCAGACTTCAAACAGGCAATTTCCTGCTGCAATAAAGAGAACTGCCTACATATCAGGCACACTCCAAACCTCCAAAAATTGGATCTAAAAACAAACGCATGACAGCTCTTACACTGGACCAAGCCTGCCATTATAAAAGAATGGATTTAAAACCAGCAAATCTTACCTTTTTGTAGGTTTTCTACCTCCTGTCAAACCTCAGACTACCTCCAGAGGATCTCCAGAAGATCTCCTGTAAGTTCACTTTGAAGACTTCACTTAGAAGGCTTGCCAAGCTCATGTGTCAGAGATTTCTGTAAGTCTTTAGCTGACACTCTAGGATTCTTCTTTACCTCATTAAAGGAACACTCTACTCAAAAAAATCACCCCCCCGTTTTTTTATCCTAACCTATCCCTATTCCCTTAATAAATCTTTAGATTTTTTTTTTTTGTAACTGTAATACTTACCCTAAAATCCTCTTGTTTCCAGCGGCGTTTTTTTTTTTTTTTTTTTTTATACTCACCTCCCTCCTCTTCCGCTCCCGTCCTTCTTGCTGCGTCTTGGCTTCTGGTTTACGTGAGAAGCGCGCATGCGCGCCTCTCACATAAGCCAGCCAATCGGCAGGCTTCCTCCCGGCTCCCTCTGAGGATTAGTGTTGCGCGCAAGAGGATGCGCGCAACACTGACCCTCAGAGGGAGCCGCCAGCTTCTGCGGTGAGTAGGAGACGTCATCGCGCTGAAAGCTGAAAGCGCGATGACGTCTCCTACTCGGCAAAAGTCGGCAGAAGCGGGAAATATGATTCCCGCTCTGCTGACTGACAGCTGGGAGGGCGGAGTAAACTCCTCCGCCTCTCTCAGCTGTTTTCAGCTTTTTCAGCTGAACCGCTGAGCGGAGGGAGGGGGGACA
Source organism: Leptobrachium leishanense (assembly GCA_009667805.1). Classification (NCBI taxonomy): domain Eukaryota; kingdom Metazoa; phylum Chordata; class Amphibia; order Anura; family Megophryidae; genus Leptobrachium; species Leptobrachium leishanense. The sequence continues at coordinate 1,498,149 of CM019068.1, read as the reverse complement.
GGGGGCAGGATACTCCGGGCATCATGACCACCTAAAATAGCTTAGGTGGTCATGTTGCCTAGAGTGTCCCTTTAAGCATTCTGCGCTGTGCTCTTGCAGTCATCTTTACAGGACGACCACGCCTAGGGAGAGTAGCAACAGTGCTGAACTTTCTCCATTTGTAGACAGTCTGTCTTACCGTGGACACATGAACATCAAGGCTTTTGGAGATACTTTTGTAACCCTTTCCAGCTTCATGCAAGTCAACAATTCTTGATCGTAGGTCTTCTGAGAGCTCTTTTCTGCGAGGCATGGTTCACATCAGGCAGTGCTTCTTGAAACCAGTAAACCCAAAACTGGTGTGTGTTTTAAAGGGCAGTACAGCTTTCAGCAACACATCCAATAATATCACACTGATTGGACTCAAGGTTGGCTCACTCCTGGCTCCAATTAGCTCTTAGAGAAGTCCTTAGGCTAGGGGTTCACATACTTTTTCCACCCTGCACTGTGAATGTTTACATGTTCTGTTCAATAAAAACATGAAAACATATAATGTTTGTGTTGTATTACTGTATTTTTCGCTCCATAAGACGCACCTGACCATAAGACACACCTAGTTTTTAGAGGAGGAAAACAGGAAAATAAATATTCTGAAATCAAATAGTGTAATAATGGATATTGCCCCAGCTCCTCTCATGGATATACTGCCCCAGCTCCTCTCATGGATATACTGCCCCAGCTCCTCTCATGGATATACGGCCCCAGCTCCTCTCATGGATATTCTGCCCCAGCTCCTCTCATGGATATACTGCCCCAGCTCCTCTCATGGATATTCTGCCCCAGCTCCTCTCATGGATATACTGCCCCAGCTCCTCTCATGGACATACTGCCCCAGCTCCTCTCATGGATATACTGCCCCAGCTCCTCTCATGGATATACTGCCCCAGCTCCGCTCATGGATATACTGCCCCAGCTCCTCTCATGGATATACTGCCCCAGCTCCTCTCATGGATATACTGACCCAGCTCCTCTCATGGATATTCTGCCCCAGCTCCTCTCATGGATATACCGCCCCAGCTCCTCTCATGGATATACCGCCCCAGCTCCTCTCATGGATATACCGCCCCAGCTCCTCTCATGGATATACCGCCCCAGCTCCTCTCATGGATATACCGCCCCAGCTCCGCTCATGGATATACTGCCCCAGCTCCTCTCATGGATATACTGCCCCAGCTCCTCTCATGGATATACTGCCCCAGCTCCTCTCATGGATATACTGCCCCAGCTCCTCTCATGGATATACTGCCCCAGCTCCGCTCATGGATATACTGCCCCAGCTCCTCTCATGGATATACTGCCCCAGCTCCTCTCATGGATATACTGCCCCAGCTCCTCTCATGGATATTCTGCCCCAGCTCCTCTCATGGATATACTGCCCCAGCTCCTCTCATGGATATACTGCCCCAGCTCCTCTCATGGATATACTGCCCCAGCTCCTCTCATGGATATTCTGCCCCAGCTCCTCTCATGGATATACTGCCCCAGCTCCTCTCATGGATATACTGCCCCAGCTCCTCTCATGGATATACTGCCCCAGCTCCTCTCATGGATATACTGCCCCAGCAGCTCTCATGGATATACTGCCCCAGCTCCTCTCATGGATATACTGCCCCAGCTCCTCTCATGGATATTCTGCCCCAGCTCCTCTCATGGATATACTGCCCCAGCTCCTCTCATGGATATACTGCCCCAGCTCCTCACATGGATATACTGCCCCAGCAGCTCTCATGGATATACTGCCCCAGCTCCTCTCATGGATATACTGCCCCAGCTCCTCTCATGGATATACTGCCCCAGCTCCTCTCATGGATATACTGCCCCAGCTCCTCTCATGGATATACTGCCCCAGCTCCTCTCATGGATATTCTGCCCCAGCTCCTCTCATGGATATACTGCCCCAGCTCATGGATACTGTCCCCCAGCTCATGGATATGCCCCCCAGTTTATGGATATGCCCCCCAGTTTATGGATATGCCCCAGTTTATGGATATGCCCCAGCACATGGATATGCCCCAGCACATGGATTTGCCCCAGCACATGGATTTGCCCCCCAATTTATGGATATGCCTCAGCACATGGATATGCCCCAGCAGCTCATGGATATGCCCCAGCTCGCTCATGGATTTGCCCCAGCTCGCTCATGGATATGCCCCAGCTCGCTCATGGATATGCCCCAGCTCACTCATGGATATGCCCCAGCAGCTCATGGATATGCCCCAGCAGCTCATGGATATCCCCAGCTCGCTCATTGATATGCCCCAGATCACTCATGGATATGCCCCAGCAGCTCATGGATATGCCTCAGCTCACCTGCCGCCGCCGCGTTCGGCTCCCTCTGAGCGTGCGTCCGGCGGCAGGAAGCTTGGGCACTCCCCTGGGGGAGCCACGTGACCGCGATCTCGCGATCACATGGCTCCCCCAGGCGAGTGCCCAAGCTCCTTGCCGCCGGACGCACGCTCAGAGGGAGCCGAACGCGGCGGCGGCAGGTGAGCTGAGGCATATCATGGGGCATTCGCTCCATAAGACGCACCCACTTTTCCCCCCACTTTTTGGGGGGAGAAAAGTGCGTCTTATGGAGCGAAAAATACGGTATTTTAAGCAGACTGTGTTTTTCAAATTGTTGTGACTTACATGAAGATCAGAGCACATTTTATGACCAATTCATGCAAAACTCCACGTAATCCCAAAGGGTTCACATACTTTTTCTTGCCACTGTATATATATATATATATATTATAATATATATATATATAGTGCAATATAATGCAAGATACTAGAATGTATGATAATGTAATAAAGTGCAATACATATACAATGTAATGCAATATAGGGTAATAGAATATACTAAAATGTAATATAATGCAATATATATAAAATGTAATATCGGGTAATATAATGTAATATACTGCAATATATATAATATTTAATGCAATATAGGGTAATATAAAGTAATATACTATAATGTAATATATTGCAATACATATATAAAATGTATTGTACGATAATGCAATATATTTAAAATGTACTGTAATAGATGGTAATAAAATGCAATATACTATAAAGTACCGGTAATATGCTAAAATGTAATATAATGCAATATATACAAAATTGAATATGATAATGTAATACACTATAACGAAATATACTATAATGTAATATAGTGCAATACATATAAAATGTAATGTAATAGAGGGTAATAAAATGCAATATACTTATAATAGAATATATTGCATTTTAGTATATTGCATTATATTACATTAATTATATTAAATTACATTATAGTATATATTGAATTATATTACATTAATTATATTAAATTACATTATAGTATATATTGCATTATATTACATTAATTATATTAAATTACATTATAGTATATATTGCATTATATTACATTAATTATATTAAACTACATTATAGTGCATATTGCATTAATTATATTAAATTACATTATAGTATATATTGCATTATATTATATTAAATTACATTATATGAGGCCTGAAGCACCTAAGGCGTAGGGCCCTTAAGTTGCCTCTGATGCCAGGACGCAGGGAGGATTTTTCTAGAAGGTTTGCAGCGCGTGAGGAGATTGAGCGGGAGCAGTGTGGGAGGAGTCGACAGGAGGGTACTTAAGGCGCGTGAGGAGAGGCTCTTCCCGCCTTTTTTCTCCTGAGGTAGAGCGGTGATAATCTGTGCTGCGTCAGAGAAGTGGTGTTTTTTTCGATTTTTACCTCAGAATTGTTCTGGAAATGGCTGAAGGTGGTGAGCTGGAGTTGCTGCTAGAGGCGGTGTGGGAGGCGGCTCGGCACCGTGGTGTGGAGTGGGCCAGAAGAAGCCTGTCGGAGGTGTTGGCGGCGGATGGGGGTTCTCGGCCTGCCAGGATTTCGAGGCTCCAGTGCGGTTTAATCCGGGAGGCGAATCCAGTGTATCGGCGGCCGAGAGATGGAGATTGGAGGCTGTGAGAGGTAGTGGTCGGTTGGTCCAACGGATGTTGGCTGGTGGTGACGCAGTTGGTAATGAGGCTGGCGTGAGCGCTTCCAGGCGTGTGGAAGGTAGGAGATTGAGGCCGGCTTTGGGGGCTAAGGATCCTTCTGGTCGGAGGGGTGGTGTGGTGAGCTCTACCAGGAGAGGAGGAGTGCAGAGTTTGAGGAGTTCCTCGGGGAGGAGTGGTCGGTGTGCCGCCAGGGGTCCCAGAGGAGGAGCAAGGGCTGTCTCAGAGACTGATGTTTCGGCGGTAAGACAGTTGGTGGATAGGGATGTGGACGGTGGTGTGACACAGGGTGTTGGTGTGCGGGTTGGGGGCACCCAAGAGCTCGAAGTAAATTAGTGTTCAGTTGGTGGAGATGATGGGGCTCCGGATGTGAGGGAGCGAGTTGATGATTTTGGTACTTCGGGTTCTGGGGCTCATCGCACTATTAATTTTTCGTCCACAGTTCCAATGGTTCGGGAGAGGAGTCCACAGCCGGTGGGTGGTTTCCAGGCTGCTGGAGTTGGTGGAGGTGGTACAGGAGGTTTGGAGTCGGTGGCGCTGGAGGTTCCGGGAAGTTCGGGCGGACCTCGTGTGGCGACAGGTGACGGAAATGGTGGTGATGTTGGTTCTTTCATGTCTTTTTTACAGGGGCCTTTGAGGCTTGGTCGGTTTCACAAGGGGTGTGAACCAGGGTGTGGATTTGGCTCAGGCATGGAAGGGTGCAGGTGGGCCAGTTGTGAGAGCTGGTGGAGCTCTTGGTGGTGAAGTCATGGCTTCAAATGGGCCGAGTGGCGATGTGGGTTCACTCGGTGAGTCTGCAGGAGTGGCGGATGTGGCAAGGAGGAATGCTTATGTGTCATTTTCTGGGCCTTTGGGGTTTCATTTGAAACAGGAGGTTAAAGAAGGCATTTGGAGGGGGGAGTATGTGGAACTTTTTTCCCTGCTTCCGTTGGATGAGGTGGCTGGTGTTAAAGATTATTCGTCTAAGGACGGTTTAAAGGAAGAGGAGGAAAGGAAGAAGAGGTTTCGGAGGATTCCTAAGTCATTCGGGAATTGGCTCCGAGCTTTTTGTATTTTGGCAAGTGTGGTGGGGGAAAGGAGCGCACAGCACTGTTCGGGCCTTTTTTGTTATGTGGATGGGATTTGGGAGGCTTATCGAACTTATGGTGGTTGGGCGTGGTGGTAATACGATGAACAGTTTAGGCAACGTTTGGCGGCTCACCCAGGCATGGGGTGGGATCAATTTGACATTACGTTGTGGTTGCGTTTGATGGGGGCACAAAAGGCGTTGCCCTTTCCAGGGGGAGCCGTGGGGGAGGGGTCAGTTCCCCACCGGCAAGTGTTAAAAAGGGATCGTGCTGGCAATTTAACGAGGGTCAGTGCAAGTTTGGTGCGGGGTGCAGGTACAATGAACGAATGTTCAAATGGTGGAGGATTGCATTCATTGTCCAGATGTTTTAAGAGGGCAAGACAAGGAGGTCTGCCTTTTGGAGGGTCTGGAGAGGGGAGCTTCCCCGGTGGAACTTGACACGATGTTACCGTGACTAAGGCTTTACGGAAGACGCAGATGCAGAATTTTTTACGTGACGGTTTTGGTGTTGGTTTTCGGATTCCTTTTGTGGTAAGACCAGGGGGTGGCAAGTTAAGAAATTTGAAGTTGGCTAGAGTGTATCAGGAGGTAGTTCGGGAGAAGGTGTTTAAGTAGATTGGGGCTGGTAGGATGGCAGGTCCATTCTCACCTCCTCCGGTGCGGGATTTGAGGATATCCCCTTCGGGAGTTGTGCCGAAGCGGAAGGCAGGAGAGTTTTGTTTGATTCATCATTTATCTTTTCCACGGGGGGGGGGGGGGAATCGGTGAATGATGATATTAGTGAGGAGTTGGCCTCGGTGTCATACGTGTCCTTTGATTTCACGGTCAGTTTGGTTCGTGATGCAGGACTGGGGGCTTTAATGGCTAAGGTGGATACTGAGACGGCTTTTCGGCTATTACCTATTCATCCTTCGTGTCATCACCTTATGGGATTTTGGTTTGAAGGCGAATTTTATGTGGATCTACAGTTGTGTTCAAAATTATTCAACCCCCAATGCTGTAAAGGGTTTTAGGGAATTTAGTGACATTTGTAATTGTATTCAGAATGAAATCCTACAAGGACTTTTTAAAGAACCATATGCAACTAAAATGTCATCAATTGGTTTTGTAATACAGTAGTAAATGTTTCTTTTGTGAATTCTTCATTGACACAATTATTCAACCCCTTAAAGACTACCACTCTGAAGAACAGAGGTTCATTCAAGTGTTTTCAATCAGGTATTGAAAACACCTGTGGATGTCACGGAGCAGCAATAAAGCATAATAAGCACCAATTAGGCAGCTTTAAAATGACTGTGATACTCAGCTCCTTCTAGACATTTACTGGTGTGGTTACAAACATGGTGAAGTCAAGAGAATGGTCCAGGAAGACAAGAGAAGAGGTGATTACTCTTCACAGGAAGGGCAATGGCTATAAGAAGATTGCAAAGATGTTAAACATACCAAGAGAGACCATAGGAAGCATCATTCGCAAATTCAAGGCAAAGGGCACTCTTGAAACGCTACCTGGTCGTGGGAGAAAGAAGATGCTGACTTCAACTGCTGTGCGCTACCTGAAGCGTAGAGTGGAGAAAAGTCCCCGTGTGACTGCTGAGGAACTGAGAAAAGATTTGTCAGATGTGGGTACTGAAGTTTCAGCTCAGACAATACGGCGCACACTGCGTAATGAAGGCCTCCATGCCAGAACTCCCAGGCGCACCCCCTTGCTGTCTCCAAAGAATAAGAAGAGTCGACTGCAGTATGCCAAAAGTCATGTGGACAAACCACAGAAGTTTTGGGATAGTGTTCTGTGGACTGATGAAACAAAATTAGAACTGTTTGGGCCCATGGATCAACGCTATGTTTGGAGGAGGAAGAACAAGGCCTATGAAGAAAAGAACTTGCCTACTGTGAAGCATGGCGGGGGGTCAATCATGCTTTGGGGCGGTTTTGCTTCTGCAGGTACAGGGAAGCTTCAGCGTGTGCAAGGTACCATGAATTCTCTTCAATACCAGAAGATATTGGATGACAATGTGATGCAGTCCGTCACAAACCTGAGGCTTGGGAGACGTTGGACCTTTCAACAGGACAATGATCCCAAGCATACCTCCAAGTCCACTAGAGCACGGTTGCAGATTAAAGTCTGGAACATTTTGGAGTGGCCATCGCAGTCACCTGACTTAAATCCGATTGAGAACCTCTGGTGGGACTTGAAGAAAGCAGTTGCAGTGCGCAAGCCTAAGAATGTGACTGAACTGGAGGCTTTTGCCCATGACGAATGGGCGAAGATACCCGTAGATGGCTGCAAGACACTTGTGTCAAGCTATGCTTCACGTTTAAAAGCTGTTATAACTGTAAAAGGATGTTGTACTAAGTACTAAGATTGAATGTCACTTGGGGGTTGAATAAAACTGATAATGATGTGAGCACAGAAAAGACATTTGTGGTTATTTCATTATAAATGTTATGTTATATTTGTCTGACCTACACGTGCCTCTTTGATTTAATTGTAAGCAAGATGACTGAATGATCAAAATCAATGTCAAACTGGCCAAAACACTCAATTTCAGTGGGGGTTGAATAATTTTGAACACAACTGTATGTTTGCCTATGGGTTGGTCCATTTTCTGTTCCTTTTTTGAATGGTTCAGTACATTTTTGGAATGGGTGGGCCATGAAGTGGCAGGATCGAACAATCTGACTCATTATCTGGATGAATTTTTGTGTGTACGACACGGGGTATTCGGGAAGGTCATCACTTTGTTAGGATATCCAGTACCATGTAAGACGATTTGGAAGTGTGGAAATCCTTTTTGGTGGTGTTTAATGGGGTGGCCTTATTCCCTTCAAAAGAGGTTTTGGCGAAGGAGCTGCAATTTTTTACGGACGCCTCGGGAGGTGTTGGTTTTGGGGTATATTTTGGGGGATGTTGGGGTGCTTCTCGTTGGCCTGATAGTTGGTTGGCATCTTCTTTGGTGCGGAATTTGGCCTTTTTGGAGTTGTTTCCATTAGTAGTGGCCTTGGAGCTGTGGGGAGGTGCTCTGGAGGGAAGAAGGATCCTGTTCCGTTCTGACTACATGGCGGTGGTGTCGGCGGTTAATTCTTTGTCGGCTTCATCCTTGTCAGTCATCAGATTGCTGAAGAGATTTGCGTTGATGTGTCTTAAGTTTAATGTCTTATGCAGGGCAAGGCATGTCCCGGGTCGCCTTCACTCAGTGGCGGATGCTTTGTCTCATTTTCAGTGGGGCAGGTTTCGTTCCCTGGCTCCGATGGCAGAGGAGGTGGGCACCCCTTGTCTGGAGGGCCTTTGGCAGCTAGGCTCGGAATTTTTGGAAGATGGGTGAGAGGTTCTTTGTCTGAGTCATCTTGGAAGGCCTACTCGCGAGTATGGAGGGATTGGGATGCTTTGGCTGAGCGGTTTAGGTACGTGGCAGTGGGCGGTTTGGATGAGGAAAGTCTGCTCAGAGCATACCTAATTCGGTTATTTGAGTCTGGGGCATCTCCTGGAGTGGTTCGGCAGTCTTTAGCCGTCTTGGCTTTCCTTTTATCAGGTATCGGGGAAAAGAGATGTCATCAAGGATTTTGTGATCAGATGTGCAGTTCGGGGTTATGTGAAGGGGAGATGCAGGGCGGATGCTAGGCGTCCAGTTTCGAGACAATTATTGGAGGGGCTATGGGATTTTGTTGGGAGTTTTTGGTCTTCAACTTATGAGGTTCTGCTTTTGAGGGTAGCTTTTTGTTTAGGGTTTTTTGGGGCATTTCGAGTGGGTGAGCTGGTGTGTAATTCTTGGAGAGGAGGTGGTGGTTTAGGAGCTGTTGCGGTTTGGTTTTGAGTTAATGATCTGGCTATTTGGGTTGCTAAATCCAAGACGGATCAGTTGGGTAGGGGGCGTGGAGTTGGTTTATTCAGTGTGGATAACTGTGTGGTTTGTCCAGTGGACAACGTTAAGAAATTTTTGGAGGTACGTGTGGAGTCTAGTGTGGCCTTTTTATGTCACGCGGACGGGTCGGCTTTATCAAGATTTCAGTTTATTTCTATTTTTAAGAAGGGTTTGTTGAGTTTAGGGAGAAATCCGAAGGAATTTGGTTCTCATTCTTTTCGTATTGGGGCAGCAACGGAAGCTTCAAGGTTGGGTTTGTCGGCAACGGAAATTCAAGAATTGGGAGGATGGAACTCAAGGGCTTTTAAGTCTTACGTTCGTCCTGGTTTGCTGTCATGAATTTTGTAATCATCTGTTAAAGCTGGGAGGTAATGTGGAGCACAGTGTGATGTATGTTATGTTATGTTTTCAACTTTTTATAAAAAAAAATACAAAATTAAGAAATTTTGAAATACGAAAAATATCAAATTTATACATGAAATATGAATTATACCTTTTATACGGAATATATATATTTATTCTATTTTATCTTTGTAAATTTGTGGGTTGTTTGGGGTTGAGTGTGGGGGTTTGGAGTATTTGGAGGCAAGGAGTTGGTGTTTGTTTATGATATGTTTTTCTTTACAGGTATGGTCATGGTTATTGGGAGGGATGTGTGGTGGTTTGGTGGGGAGTTTTTCTTTTAAAATATTTTGTGTGGTGAATTTTTTCTTTTTAAATTATTTTGTGTGGTGGAGATGTTGGTAATGTGTTTTTGTTTTTGCAGATCCTCCAAGAGTGGTGTGGATTATTGGAGACTCGCTGAATTTTGGGCGAGAAGAAGGACGTTGGTGCGATCCTCTGGAGTTCAGAGGGGTCTGCTTGGGTCGACAACACGGGTACGGTGGATCAGAATCCGTGGACTCCTATGGGAGGAGTGTAAGCCGACGGTTTTGGGTGCCCTGAGGCACGGTGAAGTTCCCCATGTGCTGGGGTCCCTCTTGGTGTGCTGCTGGAGCAGATGCAGGCGGATCTGCGGCAGTTGAGGGATTTGCGAGTGGTCCCTCATGGAAAGCTGCTGGAGCAGATGCAGGAGGATCTGCGGCAGTTGAGGGAATTGGGAGTGGTCCCTCATGGAAAGCTGCTGGAGCAGATGCAGGAGGATCTGCGGCAGTTGAGGTATTTGGGAGTGGTCCCTCATGGAAAGCTGCTGGAGCAGATGCAGGCAGATCTGCGGCAGTTGAGGGATTTGGGAGTGGTCCCTCATGGAAAGCTGCTGGAGCAGATGCAGGAGGATCTGCGGCAGTTGAGGTATTTGGGAGTGGTCCCTCATGGAAAGCTGCTGGAGCAGATGCAGGCAGATCTGCGGCAGTTGAGGGATTTGGGAGTGGTCCCTCATGGAAAGCTGCTGGAGCAGATGCAGGAGGATCTGCGGCAGTTGAGGGATTTGGGAGTGGTCCCTCATGGAAAACTGCTGGAGCAGATGCAGGAGGATCTGCGGCAGTTGAGGGATTTGGGAGTGGTCCCTCATGGAAAACTGCTGGAGCAGATGCAGGCAGATCTGCGGCAGTTGAGGGATTTGGGAGTGGTCCCTCATGGAAAGCTGCTGGAGCAGATGAGAGCGGATCTGCGGCAGTTGAGGGAGTGGTCACCATGGTCAGTGGTGGTGTGGTCCGAGGCGATGCCAAGGATGGTGTGGGAGCAGGCGGAGAATGAGGAGGCGGTGCGGCTGGGCCGTATCAAGCTGAATCGCTGCATGGGAAGGTTCGTGAGGAGGATGGAGGGTGTGGTGGTGCGACATCTACCTTTTGAAGAGGAAGAGGCGGAGTGTTATTTTATGGCGGATGGAGTTCACCTGACAGATGTGGGCAAGGATCTGTTCATCCTGGGACTCAAGGAAGGGATTGAACAAGCCCTGTTTTTCCTTGGTGGGGGAGCTCTCCTATAAGGGGTTATGTGAGGAGCTCATGGTGGGGGCTTGTAGGCAGTGCTGGCTAGGGGTTCCTTTTTAGTTAGGATTACTTTGTCAGATGGTTGGGAGTTGGGTAGATTTTTGGTGGTTGGTTGGTTTGGAGGTGTGTGGGGGTTGTGGGGAGTCCTCTTTCAGCACTGGGTTATTGTTTTAATTTGTTATTAGAAATTGTTATGTCATGGTGGTGGGTTATAGTGTGGAGTTTTTAGCTGTGGCCTATATATAATAAATATATATTATTCCACAGTTATGTGTTTGCGTATTTTTGTGTGTTTCTTGTCTCCCGTAGTCCGACCTGGTCATCAGTAGGCGACTTAAGTATATTGCATTATATTACATTAATTAAATTACATTATAGTATATATAATAACATATAATAGTATAATGTTTTATAATGCAATATACTATAACAGGGGTCAAAATCTGCACTCGCCCCCTCGCAATTTGCGAATAGAAATTGGGCTGTAATTGGAATGCCAGCCTGGGCACGGAGCCCTCACTGACATCCCTACTGTCTGCTCAGTGCCTGGCGAGGAAGGAGAGGGGGCGGCGGCGCCGCAAGCAGGGACTGACCCCAACGCTGGGAGAGATGTGCTTTCACGTCTTCCCAGCGTCTGCACTCAGCCAGCTTCCGGGTGGTCTGTGTCACGTGCACTGGTGTATTTTGGCCTAGGCCAACAAGGCCCAGGCCTAGGGCGGCACTTTCCAGGGGGCGGCGGCCCGCTGGGTGGCCCCACCCCTAAAAAAAAAAAAAAAAAAAAAAAACAATTTTTTTTTTTTTACTTTTCAAAACTATATTACCAGGAAGGAAACCTTGAGATGTCACTAATTTTCAAGTATGTCCTGGGTAGGCAAGGCCTAGGCTTTCACTTTCCAGGGGGCAACAAAAAACCTCACCACTAATTTGGGTTACTCACAGAGCACCGAAATGACGCCAACATTTTGGTGTTCTGTAGTTCCCTGCACTTCGGGGAATAAAATTTCCCCACCCTGCAGTGAATTCACCCTTCACCGCAGGGTCCCTAAAGTGCATGGAGTCGGCCGCTGTATGCTGCCACCGCAAACCCATGGCCTGCTGTTTTCAAAAGAACTACTCAACGAAAATGTCTGGAATTTACATATAAGATCCTATGATTGAGAATAAAAAGTTCTGTTACAGAAAAAGAAGACCCGCTATTAAAAAAAGGGGGGGAATTTAGCCCAAAAAATTCTGAAAAATCACTAAAAGGTACAAAAAAAATCAATAAATAAAGACTTTTTACTGCAGATTAAAATAATAAATGGTTTATTAGATATTGCATAAAAAACGGGAATATTTTTAACATTGAAACCTATGGGGTTCGCCTGAATAAACCTGCTGATTGAAACCACTGAACATCAGGGCATTTCACTGCCATTTCTCTGCTGTTTGGTGTTCTCTGAATAGATTAACCATTACTTCTCTATGGGGATTTGCACTGCCTTCAAACAGCACCGTACTTGCTGGCAGTTCGCCAAACTTGTGTGTGAGCATATCACCAGAGCAGTGGTGTACTTAGAGGAGTGGTGGAGGGTGGGCCGCCCCAGGTACCAGTGATTATTGGGGTGTCATTAGGGGTACTAGGAGGTGCCACTGTCACTGTGTGTCAGCTTTGAGCTGTGTTCTCAAACAACGAGCAGCGGAGCATGGCGTTTGCATACGGAATAAAATCGAATAGAATAAAAATCCCCCTCTCCTCCCTCCATAGCTCCTCCCCTGCCCCGCAGCAGCTCTAGGAGAGAGGAGGGGGATGTGATTTGTGTCCAGAGAGAGAAGATGACAGTAAACGGCAAGTAAAGGGGGGGTTATCAGCAGAATATGAAGCCCTGTCTGCTTACTGCTGTTTAAAGGGGACCTTTCCTTAACCAGCACTGCAGTGATAGAAATTTGTCATTGAGCTGCCTGGTTCCTGGTGAGGCTGCTTGCGTGCAGGTCACACTCGGTCCGGCCAGTCAGGTGGTACTGAGTCTCAGTACCACCTGACTGGCTGAACCACGTGACACGCATGCACGCAGCTGCCCGCCCTTTCGATAACATGGACTGTCACTCTATTCTGGACTGAACACCCACCGGGAAGGAATCAAAGCCATGGTGCACCCTCTGGCAGTGGCACCCCACTGCTGACAAGATGGCTCCACTCACAGGCACAGCCGTGATCCTAACATGGCCTGGAGGGACCTCCTGCTGAGTCTGTAAACAGTCCCTGCTGACTCTGCACACAGCCCTACCGCGGACAGAGGCCGGTAAATGTAGAATAAATAATTGCTGTGTGCTCATATACACTCGGTTTGCTGGGAGTTTTATTGCAGTGGATTCTGATGCACTCATACACACCACACATTGCATTGCTGGGAGTTTTATTGCTGTGGATTCTGATACACTGACACACACCACACATTGCATTGCTGGGAGTTTTATTGCAATGGATTCTGATGCACTCATACACACCGCACATTGCATTGCTGGGAGTTTTATTGCTGTGGATTCTGATGCACTCATACACACTGCACATTGCATTGCTGGAATTTTTATTGCTGTGGATTCTGATACGCTGACACACACCACACATTGCATTGCTGGGAGTTTTATTGCAATGGATTCTGATGCACTCATACACACCGCACATTGCATTGCTGGGAGTTTTATTGCTGTGGATTCTGATGCACTCATACACACTGCACATTGCATTGCTGGGAGTTTTATTGCTGTGGGTTCTGTGATACACACTGCATAGTACTGTGAGATTTATTGCCCTGGAGCTCTGGGATACACTCATACACACTGCACATTACTGTGGGTTTTATTGCTGTGTAGCTCTGTGATACGCTCATATGCAGTGCACGTTTCTGTGGATTTTATTGTTCAACCAATTAGAGCGGCTGTGATCCCGTTTACTTGACATGCGTGGTTGTTCTTCGTAAAAATGCTTGAATTTAATCATTTCATAATTTTATTTATCTCAATAGATACATTTGAAATGGTATACAAAATATACAAGTAGGCACTTGGTATCCACTTTTAATATAAAGAGAGGAAAAGGCGGAGCTCTAAGAGGAAAAGGTGGAGCTTAAAGAGGAAGGGTGGGGATTAACCAGGAAGAGGTATGCCCTTGACAGGAAGGGGTGCCTCAAATTTAAATTAGGGGGTGCACGAGTTTAGTCAGGCCTAGGGCAGCACAAAACCTAAATACACCACTGGTCACGTGTGCTGACCCAGAGCCCAGGAGACTTCCTGCACAAAAAAAAAAAAAAAAAGCTGATTGGACCCCCCCCCCTCGATTTAACACTCAGCTGAGTAGAGGTATGTGTCATGGGGGGGGGGATCTGCTGCATTCATGCTGTTTAACCCCTGCAAGGCCGGAGTACTGCACAGATTCTCTAATGAAGTTTTATCTATACCTCCTGCTTTCCTGTCAACCTATCTGGTAACATTTATGTGTGTATATATGTGCGCGTGAGCTGAGTGTGTATATATGTGCGAGTGAGCTGAGTGTGTATATATGTGCGAGTGAGCTGAGTGTGTATATATGTGCGCGTGAGCTGAGTGTGTATATATGTGCGCGTGAGCTGAGTGTGTATATATGTGCGCGTGAGCTGAGTGTGTATATATGTGCGCGTGAGCTGAGTGTGTATATATGTGCGAGTGAGCTGAGTGTGTATATATGTGCGCGTGAGCTGAGTGTGTATATATGTGCGCGTGAGCTGAGTGTGTATATATGTGCGCGTGAGCTGAGTGTGTATATATGTGCGCGTGAGCTGAGTGTGTATATATGTGCGCGTGAGCTGAGTGTGTATATACAGTTGTGTTCAAAATTATTCAACCCCCACTGAAATTGAGTGTTTTGGCCAGTTTGACATTGATTTTGATCATTCAGTCATCTTGCTTACAATTAAATCAAAGCGGCACGTGTAGGTCAGACAAATATAACATAACATTTATAATGAAATAAGCACAAATGCCTTTTCTGTGCTCACATCATTATCAGTTTTATTCAACCCCCAAGTGACATTCAATCTTAGTACTTAGTACAACATCCTTTTACAGTTATAACAGCTTTTAAACGTGAAGCATAGCTTGACACAAGTGTCTTGCAGCCATCTACGGGTATCTTCGCCCATTCGTCATGGGCAAAAGCCTCCAGTTCAGTCACATTCTTAGGCTTGCGCACTGCAACTGCTTTCTTTAAGTCCCACCAGAGGTTCTCAATCGGATTTAAGTCAGGTGACTGCGATGGCCACTCCAAAATGTTCCAGCCTTTAATCTGCAACCATGCTCTAGTGGACTTGGAGGTATGCTTGGGATCATTGTCCTGTTGAAAGGTCCAACGTCTCCCAAGCCTCAGGTTTGTGACGGACTGCATCACATTGTCATCCAATATCTCCTGGTACTGAAGAGAATTCATGGTACCTTGCACACGCTGAAGCTTCCCTGTACCTGCAGAAGCAAAACAGCCCCAAAGCATGATTGACCCCCCGCCATGCTTCACAGTAGGCAAGGTGTTCTTTTCTTCATAGGCCTTGTTCTTCCTCCTCCAAACATAGCGTTGATCCATGGGCCCAAACAGTTCTAATTTTGTTTCATCAGTCCACAGAACACTATCCCAAAACTTCTGTGGTTTGTCCACATGACTTTTGGCATACTGCAGTCGACTCTTCTTATTCTTTGGAGACAGCAAGGGGGTGCGCCTGGGAGTTCTGGCATGGAGGCCTTCATTACGCAGTGTGCACCGTATTGTCTGAGCTGAAACTTCAGTACCCACATCTGACAAATCTTTTTCTCAGTTCCTCAGCAGTCACACGGGGACTTTTCTCCACTACTACGCTTCAGGTAGCGCACAGCAGTTGAAGTCAGCATCTTCTTTCTGCCACGACCAGGTAGCGTTTCAAGAGTGCCCTTTGCCTTGAATTTGCGAATGATGCTTCCTATGGTCTCTCTTGGTATGTTTAACATCTTTGCAATCTTCTTATAGCCATTGCCCTTCCTGTGAAGAGTAATCACCTCTTCTCTTGTCTTCCTGGACCATTCTCTTGACTTCACCATGTTTGTAACCACACCAGTAAATGTCTAGAAGGAGCTGAGTATCACAGTCATTTTAAAGCTGCCTAATTGGTGCTTATTATGCTTTATTGCTGCTCCGTGACATCCACAGGTGTTTTCAATACCTGATTGAAAACACTTGAATGAACCTCTGTTCTTCAGAGTGGTAGTCTTTAAGGGGTTGAATAATTGTGTCAATGAAGAATTCACAAAAGAAACATTTACTACTGTATTACAAAACCAATTGATGTCATTTTAGTTGCATATGGTTCTTTAAAAAGTCCTTGTAGGATTTCATTCTGAATACAATTACAAATGTCACTAAATTCCCTAAAACCCTTTACAGCATTGGGGGTTGAATAATTTGGAACACAACTGTATGTGCGCGTGAGCTGAGTGTGTATATGTGCGCGTGAGCTGAGTGTGTATACGGGCGCGTGAGCTGAGTGTGTATACGGGCGCGTGAGCTGAGTGTGTATATGTGCGGGTGAGCTGAGTGTGTATATGTGCGGGTGAGCTGAGTGTGTATACGGACGCGTGAGCTGAGTGTGTATACGGGCGCGTGAGCTGAGTGTGTGTATACGGGCGCGTGAGCTGAGTGTGTATATGTGTGAGTGAGCTGAGTGTGTAAGTGTGTATACGGGCGCGTGACCTGAGTGTGTATATGTGCGCATGAGCTGAGTGTGTAAGTGTGTATACGGGCGCGTGAGCCGAGTGTGCATACGGGCGTGTGAGCCGAGTGTGCATACGGGCGCGTGAGCCGAGTGTGTATACGGGCGCGTGAGCCGAGTGTGTATACGGGTGCGTGAGCCGAGTGTGTATACGGGCGCGTGAGCCGAGTGTGTATACGGGCGCGTGAGCCGAGTGTGTATACGGGCGCGTGAGCCGAGTGTGTATACGGGCGCGTGAGCCGAGTGTGTATACGGGTGCGTGAGCCGAGTGTGTATACGGGCGCGTGAGCCGAGTGTGTATACGGGCGCGTGAGCCGAGTGTGTATACGGGCGCGTGACCTGAGTGTGTATATGTGCGCATGAGCTGAGTGTGTAAGTGTGTATACGGGCGCGTGAGCTGAGTGTGTATATGGGCGCGTGAGTTGAGTGTGTATACGGGCGCGTGAGTTGAGTGTGTATACGGGCGCGTGAGCTGGGTGTGTATATGTGTGAGTGAGCTGAGTGTGTAAGTGTGTATACGGGCGCGTGAGCTGAGTGTGTATATGTGCGGGTGAGCTGAGTGTGTATACGGGCGCGTGAGCTGAGTGTGTATACGGGCACGTGAGCTGAGTGTGTATACGGGCGCGTGAGCTGAGTGTGTATACGGGCACGTGAGCTGAGTGTGTATACGGGCACGTGAGCTGAGTGTGTATACGGGCACGTGAGCTGAGTGTGTATACGGGCGCGTGAGCTGAGTGTGTATACGTGCCCGTGAGCTGAGTGTGTACATGTGCGCGTGAGCTGAGTGTGTATACGGGCGCGTGAGTGGAGTGTGTATACGGGCGCGTGAGCTGAGTGTGCATACGGGCGCGTGAGCTGAGTGTGTATACGGGCGCGTGAGCTGAGTGTGTATACGTGCCCGTGAGCTGAGTGTGTATATGTGCGCGTGAGCTGAGTGTGTATACGGGCGCGTGAGCTGAGTGTGTATACAGGCGCGTGAGCTGAGTGTGTATACGGGCGCGTGAGCTGAGTGTGTATACGGGCGCGTGAGCTGGGTGTGTAGGCGCGTGAGCTGAGTGTGTATACGGGCGCGTGAGCTGAGTGTGTATACGGGCGCGTGAGCTGAGTGTGTATATGTGCGCGTGTTTAGATGCTTACTACCAAAGGCTGGGTGGAGTAGAGGTAACATCACTGCTCTATAACCATGGAGAGAGCCTGTGGAGTCATGGGTTCAATCCCGGCCAGAGCACCTCTCCAGTAAGTGTCCTTGGCAAGACACCTAACGATACAGACTCGCCACCCAGGACATACTGAAAACCAGAGAAATCTCAATGTATCCTTCCTGGGAAAATCCTTTCTCAAAGAAAAAAAAAAAGTAGTAGAAAATGCAACTGGATAATAAGGTGATCGCTACCTCAATGGTAGAGCGTAACAAAATGATAATACCAGAAAAAGATATATCAGACATTGAAAGGAATCTTGGTGAAAAAGGTAGTGAGAGACCAAAGGGTCTACCCCTATATAATAGATAGAGACATCAGGCAGGTACTAGTGTCTCCCAGAGACCAGATTAATATTTAACTTTTATTAAACGCAGTTAAAATTGGCAGACAAATAAAACAATATATAATAAAAACAATTCTGCAGAAAGAGATATTATGTATAGCGGCAGAAAGATGTGGTCAATAATCAATACAGTAAGTGACCTTCAGGGATCACTTCAAGGTATTGTAACAAGTTTAAGTATTGGTAGCAGTGTTAGACCATGAGATTCTGCACGTGAAAAAAGCAGAGAGGACAAAAGCAGAATCTCATGGTCTAACACTGCTACCAATACTTAAACTTGTTACAATACCTTGAAGTGATCCCTGAAGGTCACTTACTGTATTGATTATTGACCACATCTTTCTGCCGCTATACATAATATCTCTTTCTGCAGAATTGTTTTTATTATATATTGTTTTATTTGTCTGCCAATTTTAACTGCGTTTAATAAAAGTTAAATAATAATCTGGTCTCTGGGAGACACTAGTACCTGCCTGATGTCTCTATCCGAGTAACTGAAGTTTATGGATAATAAGGTAATTGATAAATTTATTCACAGGAGAACACAGGGTTAACCCGAGAGATTGGGACAAACAAGTACAGCTGAGGATCATTTGTATCACGGATTCTACCTGTATTAGAAAGTGAAACAGAACTTTTAATGTGACATAATAAAAGGTGCAAAGAATCATATTAACAAAACACAAACTAGACGTACAAAACATTTAAACCAATAACGTTCCTCTCGTGGATATCACCCAGGCAGCAAAAAGTAGTAGTATATTGATTGTTTTGAGGTTTGAATGACCTGCAAAATACTAGCAGCAGTCTGGGAACCAATGATAAGAAGTTATGAGACCTAAGGATAAAGTTCTAGTTGCCAAACGCAGTAAGCCCTTAATTAGGGAGTTAGAGCCATATGGTTGGTAAGGGCAATAAAGCGTTGGCACATATAGAAATTAATACCAGTTGATCTGGGTAGGGATAGCATTCCCTCCTAGTGCGATATTCACAAACAATTAAGTACATATTGATAAGTGGGAGATTTGGGGGAAGGACCTGATCACACTAGACTGCACCTAAGCGTGATACAGATGAAAGAAGATCAAGTCTCACAGCTTAAAAAACATACAAGAAAGCGCACCCAACGCGCGTTTCACCCAAAGGCTCGTCAGGAGTGCGTGGGAAGAACAGAAAACAGTGTGTCTTTTAAATTCCGTGTATTGCGGGGCTGAGCCCGTCATTAACCAATCAGGCTGCAGTGGGAGTGCCATGACTATATTGATTCGATGATGGACATATCAATAGTCCAATTAGAGTATTGCAATCATTTGCAAGGCTCTCTCAGAGCAGAGGTCGAACTGATTGGTCAGTAGGCGTTTGATTGACATCGCAATGCTTCAATGGAAACGAAGTATACCCATGTTGCTGTAGTAACTCCGACTGATAGGCCGTGTTAGTCCAGATGCCAAAATCACGAGTATAGCAGTCCGTAGTGATACCTTTTTATTGGACTAACGGTCCAATAAAAAAGGCATCACTACGTACTGCTATAGTTGTGATTCTTTTAATATATATTAACCCCTTAAGGACCAATGATGTAACTGTTCCATCATAAATGCCCTTCCTTTAAATATAGAGTAATAACGTGTAATATAATAAGATGCAGTGTAAAGTAGCATAATATCATATGATTGAATACAATATCTGAGCTCCTGCAAGTCTGGAATTCCCATGCCCCGCTGCGTAAAGTGCGAGTAAAAGGGACTCTTCTCCCCTGGGTTACAGCTGATCTTACACTAATGTACCAGCTTAGAGATTCACTGTGGTCAAATTTCAAGAGTACTGGTTCCATGAACGATCACTACGAATACCGAAAATGCCGGAATGAATGCACAAAACAAACCAAAATGGCCAAAGCCCATTACTTCAATGAAAATCTAAACAATAACATATCAAACCCTAGAAACTTTTGGAGAACCATAAGTAACATACAAGCACCCCCAGTCCACTCCCAGCCTACTGCTGTCAAAGTAAACAACCAAACCCTGCAACACCCCCTAGATGTAGCAAATGCCTTTAATGATTATTTTGTTGGATGTGCCACCACTTTGATTGCCAAGCTAGGAAATGACATGCAATCAGAGAGGCCTCATGCAGGTCAGGCCCCCCCCAACTGTGCAAAGTCCCTGTATCAGACAGGAATTCAGTTTTAGACCAGTGCCTGTCAGTGTCCTTACTAAACTTCTCCTTAAGCAAAAAATGAAATACCAGTCTGGACCTGATCAAATACCAGCAATGCTGCTGAAAATCAGTGCGCTGGCAATTGCAAATCCTGTCGCAACCCTAATAAATGAGTCACTGGCGACTGGATACATACCCAAACTCTGGAAGACTGCAAGAGTGGTACCTATCCATAAAAGTGGTGACAGTACTTTGGTATCAAACTACCGTCCGATATCGTTGCTCCCTGTAATGTCAAAAGTCTTGGAAAAATGTGTCTACACACAATTACGTGATTATTATCAGTATCGGAACTATTTAACCCCAGATCAATCAGGTTTTCGTCCAAATCACTCAACTACAACCGCCCTTTTAAAAGTCTGCAATGATATCCAAGCTGGGATGGAACAAGGAAACCTAACTGGAGCCATCTTCCTTGATTTTGCCAAGGCCTTTGACACGGTAGACCATGGCATCTTGTTAGAAAAATTTAAAAACTCTGGCAATGGTGATCGCACGTTAACCTGGTTTCAATCATATGTATCCGACCGATCACAATATGTGTCAATTTCTGGCAGATCCTCCCTCCCGCTCCCAGTCACTTGCGGTGTACCCCAAGGCTCAATACTAGGCCCCCTGCTATTCACAATATTCATAAATGATCTGCCCAACGTCTGCAAAGCCTCAACTGTACACATGTACGCAGACGACACTGTGATCTATACCAGCAAACCAAATCTCCCGCAAGAACAATTCACAGAGGTAGAAAAATGGATCAAAAACAACAAACTTTTTTTAAATACTGACAAAACTGTTACAATGCTCTTTGGAACAGCACCTAAACTACACAAATTGCAAAATCCCCATCTATGTGTTGGGACAAAATCAAATGACACGCTGACCACAGTCACTTCTCTCAAATATCTAGGTATGTGGTTGGACCCGAATCTATCCTTTGGCCCCACATCGAAAAACTCTCATCTAAACTTTACCCCAAACTAGGTGCCCTGTACAGAAACAAATCCTGCCTGAGCCCCGCGGTAACAAAGCAGATTGTACAGCAAATGCTTATGCCGGCTATTGATTACGGAGATGTAGTGTATGCAGCCGCCCCGCAAACACACCTTCAGAAACTTACTACATTGTATAACTCATTCTGCCGCTTTGCGCTACAATGTAACTACATGACCCACCATTGTGACATGTTAAAAGAGCTAAACTGGCCATCGCTGGAATCTAGACGCACCCTTCACCTTTCCAGCCT
The DNA here is from genome assembly GCA_009667805.1 of Leptobrachium leishanense. Taxonomy (NCBI): domain Eukaryota; kingdom Metazoa; phylum Chordata; class Amphibia; order Anura; family Megophryidae; genus Leptobrachium; species Leptobrachium leishanense. The sequence continues at coordinate 1,476,501 of CM019068.1, read as the reverse complement.
GGTGTTTAAGAGCATCTCTGGGAAGCTGCCACCATACCTGAATAGACTGCTTCCCCCAGCAGCTCCCTCATCCTATAACCTCAGATCCAGGACCAGCACCTTACTTGCAATACCACAATACAAAAAGACAGTGGCTCGGTCCTCATTTTCCTACAGAGCACCACAATTATGGAATAACCTCCCAGACATCATGAAATCTTCCCCCAGTCTTAAGTCACTCAAAAGCTCCTTACTAACATACCTCAATACAGAATGCACCTGTAAACATGTAACACAGTGACTATATACAGAATGCACCTGTAAACATGTAACACAGTGACTATATACAGAATGCGCCTGTAAACATGTAACACAGTGACTATATACAGAATGCGCCTGTAAACATGTAACATAGTGACTATATACAGAATGCGCCTGTAAACATGTAACACAGTGACTATATACAGAATGCACCTGTAAACATGTAACACAGTGACTATATACAGAATGCACCTGTAAACATGTAACACAGTGACTATATACAGAATGCACCTGTAAACATGTAACACAGTGACTATATACAGAATGTGCCTGTAAACATGTAACACAGTGACTATATACAGAATGCACCTGTAAACATGTAACACAGTGACTATATACAGAATGCACCTGTAAACATGTAACCTAGTGACTATATACAGAATGCGCCTGTAAACATGTAACACAGTGACTATATACAGAATGCACCTGTATACATGTAACATAATGACTATTTCCTACATATTTTTCTGTTAATCTGTATATTTGTGTTGTTAATATCTTACATTGTATTACTTTGAATTTCTGTAACTGTAACACTTCAATGTTCTTGAAACCAGGACATACTTGAAAACGAGAGAAATCTCAATGTATCCTTCCTGGTAAAATCCTTTATAAATAAATAAATATAATATAGAGTAATAACGTGTAATATAATAAGATGCAGTGTAAAGTAGCATAATATAATATGATTGAATACAACAGGGCTCAAAATTTACACTCGCCTACTCGCATTTGGCGAGTAGAAATTAAGTGAGGGCGAGTGGAAATTAAGTAAGGGCACACGCAGGCAGCACAATAAATTATTTTGTGCTGTGTATTCCGGCAGTGCCACTGTGCAGACCCCCTTCCCCAGGCTGCATGGTGGCAGGAAACAGATGCTTAATCTGACCCAGCTCATCCCTGTCACTGGCAGGGAGTGGAGGGGAGCTTCCCTGCCTCCTCGCTCTGCTCACACTGGCATCTGGTGACTGGGTATTAATGTTATTTTTGTAACTTTATTCTAAATAAAACCTTTAACAGTGTAATTTCATAAGATAATATAATGGGGTGTGTTTAGGTGGTAGACTTAAGGGCTGGGTAGGAATTAGGTGGAGCAACTGGTGGCGAGTAAATCTTATGGCCTGGATAGGAGCTTGGGACTTGAAATTTTGAGCCCTGTAATACAATATAGAGTAATAACTTGTAATATAATAAGATGCAGTGTAAAGTAGCATAATGTAATATGTTATAGTATGTTACTTTAAAGTGTAATAATTACACGTTATTAGTCTATATTACATTGAATCATATTATATTATGCTACTTTAAAGTTATCTTATTATATTACATGTTTTTACTCTATATTGTATTGAATCATATTATATTATGCTTAGGGATGAACCGATACCACTTTTTTAAGACCGAGTATGAGTACCGATACTTTTTAAAAAGTACTCACCGATACTTTTAATTTTGTCATTTGACGCTTTTCAATAAGAACAGACCTCATATAAAAATGTCCCCAGCTCACATGTATATAACCCCCCGAGATATATATACAGAATGCCCCCAGCTCACATGCATATCGCCCCCAGCTCACATGGATATCGCCCCCAGCTCACATGGCTATCCCCCCCCCCCCCGGGCGTCGCATCCTGATCACCTCCTTAGCTTCATCCGTCCCCGACCCCCATTGCCCGCATCTGTCCTCTCCTCCCCGGGCGCCCCATCTGTCCTCTCTTCCCCGGGCGCCCCATCTGTCCTCTCCTCCGGGCGCCCCATCTGTCATCTCTCTCTTCCCCGGGCGCCCCATCTGTGTCCTTAATCTGCTCTCCCCGCGAGCGCCCCATCTGTCCTCTCCCCTCCCCGGGCGCCCCATTCTGTCCTCTCTTCCCCGGGCGCCCCATCTGTTCCTCTTTCCCCGGGCGCCCCATCTGTCCTCTCTTCCCCGGGCGCCCCATCCCTTCTCTTCCCTGGCGCCCCATCTGTCCTCTCTTCGCCCGGCCGCGCCCCATCTGTCCTCTCCTCCCCGCCCCATCTGTCCTCTCCTCCCCGGCGCCCCATCTGTCTCCTCTAGCTCTCCCCCGGGCGCCCCATCTGTACCCCCATCTGTCCTCTCTTCCCGGTATCTGCCCCATCGTGCTCCTCTCTTCCCCGCGCCCCATCTGTCCTCCCGGGCGCCCCACCCCCCCCTCCGCCAATCTGCCTCTCCTCCCAATGCCTCATCTTCCCCTCCCCGCGCCTCTCTCGCTCCTCTTCCCGGCGCCCCATTCCCGGGCGCCCCATCTGTCCTCTCCTCCCTGCGCATCTTCCTCCTCCCATCTGTCCTCTCTCCTCCCCGGGCGCCCCATCTGTCCTCTCTTCCCCGGGCGCCCCATCTGTCCTCTCCTCCCCGGGCGCCCCATCTGTCCTCTCTTCCCCGGGCGCCCCATCTGTCCTCTCCTCCCCGGGCGCCCCATCTGTCCTCTCTTCCCCGGGCGCCCCATCTGTCCTCTCTTCCCCGGGCGCCCCATCGCCCGCAGATTACTGCTCCACCTGGAATAGGGCCGCAGTGCATCATACAGTAATGAGATCTAACAGAAGCTGCTCTCTCACCTCTTCTCTGATTTGACGCAGTGTGGCCATGTGTACACAATTGTCCAATCAGAGAAGAGGCCCCTCTAATTGTAAACCAATGGGATGAGTTCCATTGATGGAGCTCTCTCATTGGCTGAAATAAATATTTCACAAGGAATGCTATTGGATAGACCCAGACATGGAAGGATGCCCTGAGCCACACCCACCTTGAATGGTCAGTATAATATACAGGGGGGAGTGATTTAACGTGGGGGGGGGGAATCAGGTTTTATAGGGTTAATGGGGGGTGCAGTTTTTTAATCATTTAATTAACTGCCCTGTTAAGGGGTATATACTTGTGTAAAGCTAAAGGGTTAAGTTCAGGTAGGGATAGATGGGTGTATAGGAAGGGATTATTTTTATGGGGGTCTTTGTTCATCGGAGGGACCAGAGGTTTCCAGGCTGGACGTCGTGCTGCAATCAGAGGGCACTGTGTATGTGGTGGGCTGGATGGCATCGGGAATGCCGCCCTTAGTCTGTATGTTTGACACAGATGGGCCAGTGCCGCCTCTACCCACAATCCGTGCGGCAAATATCAGCGTCTTATGGACGGACACATTGAAATGGGGGAGGGGGGGGGTCCTGCACTTACTGAGACGCTGCCTTCAGATCCTCACGGTTCTCCTTGACGAGCAGACTCCCATTGTTGGTCAATTCGGCTTCTCTTGGTTTTTGGCCAAGTGGTGAACCGGCAGCCGAGCCCAGCACCGGCATCGACTTGGACTCCAGCGTGGTGAGTGTGCCCGCCCGACCTGACACAAGAGGGCGAGAAAAGGTGAATAAACGGGAAATGCAGGATTGATGGCATCACGCTCTGCGCTGCCCGGCGTCGGTCACGGCAGAGCCAGGACACACAGCTGCCAGTGATCCGTCATGCCTGTCCTGTTTCTGTGTCAACTGCTGGGCGGACATGCTGTCAGTGTGTGGCCGCAGACAGACGGACACTAAAGGGGACAATCAGGAGAAGAGATTCCAGGCCAAAAAGCCGAATTGAAAGTGAGATAAATGGGAGGATCTTTCACCCTTTAGTGAATAGACTTGTCAATGCTCACGTTCACCAGTTTTCTTCTACGGTGAACTTTGGCGATAAAATCCAACACAGTCTGGCGACGTTCCTGCAAACAGCGCTGAATGACAGAGTGTGACCTGCGCCGGCGCTCTCCTAACCTCGTCTGCCGAGTCGGGGAAGCAATCGGGTGTTTTTAAAGGGACGCGATCCTCGTGCTCGTTTTGCCAAAATTAATCGGCGGTTTTCAATTTATTAACAGTGCTTAGTGAATAACCCTTTAAGTGCTGACCTGACAGACACGCTCTGCAGACAGACAGACACTGTGTGTGCCAGCTGGTGTGCCCGACCTGCACAACATACGCGGCATGTTAACCTCCCTGGCGGTGTTCCCAAGTGTGTCTCGGGGTTAAATTTCACCGCTGAGAGCGGTAACCCCGAGACACACTCGGACTGGATACATCACCTCTCCCTGCGCTCCCTCGCTGATCCTCGCAGTCTCCTCCGGCGATCGCAGCGTTTTACTTCCTGGATTCCTTCTCGCGAGGACGAAACCAGGAAGTAATGAGGTCGCCGGAGGAGGCTGCGAGGACAAAACCAGGAAGTAATGAGGTCGCCGGAGGAGGCTGCGAGGAGGAAACCAGGAAGTAATGAGGTCGCCGGAGGAGGCTGCGGGGACATCGAGGGAGCGCAGGGAGAGGTGATGTATCCAGCGGCATCCCGGGTGTTGCTTGGTTACCGCTTCCAACATAGGAATTTAACCCCGAGCCACACTCGAGATGCCACGGGGGGGGGGGGAACCTGACCGCTTTCATCCAAGAGATTTCTAAATAAATAGGCGGCAGGGAGGTTAAAAAGTGACACAGTATCAGGGTTATTCCTCGTTTTACCCGTTAATAACCACCCCCCAGGTATCGGGAAATTCCACTCACTTGACGCATCCTGCTCCGTCGTCACCTTCCTGAGTCGCAGTATCCTTTCCAGCTCGGTTTCGGTGGCCAGCGTGCCCACAACGCGGGGTCTCCTCGCTCCCCCACTGGAGTTCAGAGAGTTCTGTGACACAAAGCAGCGCAGGACCAGTTACAAGAAATCCCCTCCCGCCCACCATCCACTCTGTGCCAGGCATGCCCAGTCACACAGGAAATCCCCTCCCGCCCACCATCCACTCTGTGCCAGGCATGCCCAATCACACAGCAAATCCCCTCCCGCCGCCACCATCCACTCTGTGCCAGGCATGCCAATCACACAGGAAATCTCCTCCCGCCCACCATCCACTCTGTGCCAGGCATGCCCAGTCACACAGCAAATCCCCTCCCGCCCACCATCTACTCTGTGCCAGGCATGCCCAATCACACAGCAAATCCCCTCCCGCCCACCATCCACTCTGTGCCAGGCATGCCCAATCACACAGCAAATCCCCTCCCGCCCACCATCCACTCTGTGCCAGGCATGCCCAATCACACAGCAAATCCCCTCCCGCCCACCATCCACTCTGTGCCAGGCATGCCCAATCACACAGCAAATCCCCTCCCGCCCACCATCCACTCTGTGCCAGGCATGCCCAATCACACAGGAAATCTCCTCCCGCCCACCATCCACTCTGTGCCAGGCATGCCCAGTCACACAGCAAATCCCCTCCCGCCCACCATCTACTCTGTGCCAGGCATGCCCAATCACACAGCAAATCCCCTCCCGCCCACCATCCACTCTGTGCCAGGCATGCCCAATCACACAGCAAATCCCCTCCCGCCCACCATCCACTCTGTGCCAGGCATGCCCAGTCACACAGCAAATCCCCTCCCGCTCTTTGCCAGGTGTACCCATTTCCTCTAAATCTCCAGTCATAGAGAAGCTGCTAATTACCATTAATCTATAACCCCGCCCACTGCGCCATATCCCACTAATCGTCCGTTAAACCAACTCAATGAGCCTCGGCTGCGGTGTCTGCGTGGGACACGTTAAGTTTACCAGATTAAATTGTGAAAGTCCCTGCAGCCGCTGAACCCGGCATGACCAGGTGTGGGTCACCTCCGCAGCCTCCTGGGAGGAGACTCCACAGAAAGGGGGGGAGGGGATGCCAATTAATGCACAGACGAGAAATTAAGATATTGGTATATTTCTATATTTTAAAATGATTTGTACTGACCACAATCCCTCGGAGCTCTTGCACTGCGCTGCTTGAGGGGGCTTTCTCTTCTGGCTACAAAGAAAAAAACAAATACGGGGTTAATGATCACATTGTGCCAGGATGAGCAATACAGGAGCAAAGCGCCAGCCGGAAAGCTTTAACATTCACCGGCAAACACACCGCCATCACAAGCGCAGGGACTGATCATGCACCAAGACAACGCATTTCATTTTACGTGGGTGACTGAGTACGTGTGAACACTTGTACTCCTGATGATTCTGTAACATTTCAGCGAAACGCGTCGAGTAATGAATTTTTGAGCTACTTTTTTGATGTGTCTTTGATCTCATTTATATAACGTCATGCAGAGGATTTATTATTTTTTCCTATTGCTGTGTAACGCTGCTGTGATGACGGCTTTGTCGAGCAATCATTTTGATGTGGAATTGATCTCCTCTATATGGAGCTTTGCGGAGAATCTCTGCCGCTTGAATCATTGCTCTCTAGCCAAACCTTTTTGTATATAGGTACTTAGAGGCTCTTCTTATCTGTCCTTTGCTCTCACACGGACCCTCGAAGGTTCGCTCCCTCTTATATCGCTGGGGGGGCACAGCAAACGTTGCCATAATAATATATGTTCAGATAATTGAGTGATACTGTTTGGAGGAATTTACTGTATACTCCTTTTTCAGAATTTAGATGTAATCATTATATGCGACAAACTGCAGGTAGGAAATGAGCCAAGACACAATCCTTATGTTTAAACGAGTGAACAGCGAATCTATTCCCGCTTACCTCGATCGTGTTACTGGCTGCTGTGTGTAATGACTGTCGCAGCCGGTGAGATCGTATCGTACGACTTAGAATTCCTAATCTATCAGGGTAAGTTTGCTATTGTGCACATAACCTGGATATTATTTATGCACTTCTGTATCGGCAGAAATAATTGGTATCTGAGCATAGAAACTTCGGGACTGAGCTTCACTCTGCTTCTGTAGAGGCTTTCACACACATGACTGCTTAACCTGGATCCTTGTCTTTGCCCTCCAATAAACACACGACACAATATGTATATATAACCGAAAGGCCACAGCTTTATTAACTTATTTAACCACTTGGCTGCTAAGGACACGCTCAGCGCGTCCTGCCAAGTGCTCCTCCTGTGCTACAGACGCGTTGAGCGCGTCCTGCCAAGTGCTCCTCCTGTGCTACGGGCGTGCTCAACGCGTCCTGCCAAGTGCTCCTCCTGTGCTACGGGCGTGCTCAGCGCGTCCTGCCAAGTGCTCCTCCTGTGCTACAGACGTGTTGAGCGCGTCCTGCCAAGTGCTCCTCCTGTGCTACGGGCGTGCTCAACGCGTCCTGCCAAGTGCTCCTCCTGTGCTACGGGCGTGCTCAACGCGTCCTGCCAAGTGCTCCTCCTGTGCTACGGGCGCGCTCAACGCGTCCTGCCAAGTGCTCCTCCTGTGGTACGGACGTGCTGAGCGTGTCCTGCCAAGTGCTCCTCCTGTGCTACGGACGTGCTGAGCGCGTCCTGCCAAGTGCTCCTCCTGTGCTACGGACATGCTGAGCGCATCCTAGCACAGGAGGCAGCAATCGGCCGGGAGATAGATGTCATTGCGGTGTCGCAGTGACATCTATTTAGGGCGCCCCCCCATGAGTGCGGAGGTGCCCGAAAGGGAGGGGGGGAGGTCCTTCGGACCTCTCTCCCTCCCAATCGCGGGGGTCCAGCGGCTAAAGGCAGGCACAGTTTGGAAGGGCGCAGCCTGCCCTTCCAAACTGTGCCTGGCTTTAACCCTATTTATCCAACAGGTCCTTCTGTGTGTCCTTTGCTGGTAACTCCTCCTCCTCATTGCCTCTATCTGTTGGTGTACCTCAAGGCTCTGTCCTTGGTCCTCTGCTCTTTTCCATCTACACCTCCTCCCTGGGCAAAATCATCAACAGCTTTGGCTTCAATTACCACCTCTACGCTGATGACACCCAGATCTACCTCTCTACCCCTGATCTCTCTCCCCCTGTCCTTTCAAAAGTCAGTGACTGTTTATCTGGCATCTCCTCCTGGATGGCCTCCCACCACCTAAAGATCAACATGTCAAAGACTGAGCTCCTACTTATTCCTCCCTCCAATGCCTCCCCACCTCCTGACTTCTCTATCACGGTGGAGGGTATCACCATCTCCCCATCAAACCAAGTTCGCTGTCTTGGAGTTACACTGGACTCTGCTCTTTCCTTCATCCCCCACATCCAGTCTCTTTCCTCCTCCTGCCGATACCAACTGCGTAATATTTCCAGAATTCGGCCATTTCTTACCGCTGACACCACAAAACAACTCATACACTCCCTGCTAATCTCCCGACTCGACTATTGCAATAATCTCTTATCTGGCCTCCCTCTGTCCCGCCTCTCCCCCCTACAATCCATCCTGAACGCCTCCGCCAGACTAATTCACCTCACCCGCCGCTCTGTCTCTGCCGCTCCCCTCTGCGAGTCCCTTCACTGGCTCCCCATCCACTGCAGAATTAAGTTCAAAATCCTTATCCTTACCTACAAAACCCTCACTAACTCAGCGCCCCACTACCTGTCCTCACTAATCACCAAATACACCCCAGCCCGCTCCCTAAGGTCAAACAGTGACCTGCGCCTAGCTTCTCCCCGCATCACCTCTTCCCATGATACACTGCAGGATTTCTCACGCGCAGCCCCCACTCTCTGGAACGCTCTCCCTCGTACTGTCAGACTTTCCCCTAACTTCTCTTCCTTCAAACGCTCCCTTAAAACGTTCCTATTTAGGGAAGCCGACCCCCCCCGACTTACTGACGCAACCATCAATCACTCTCACCTTACAGTCCTCTCCTCCTGTTTCCAACCCCAACCCTCCTAGATTGTGAGTTCCTACGGGAATAGGGCCCTCATCTCCTGTACTGTTTGTCAAATGTTGTTCAATGTATTGTAACCCTGTCTATACTGTGCTTATTGTACAGCGCTGCGGAATATGCTGGCGCTTTATAAATAAAGAATAATAATAATAATAACCCCTTGGGTGCCGGATCACGGTTCGGCGCTGAGAAGCGCCTAATCGTGATCCTCTCCCGGAGCTGGCCAACATCTTAGATGTCGGCCAAGCTTCCGGGAACTCCCCCTGACGACTGGCGTCATCGTGCATAGCAAGATGACGCCAGTCCTGGAGTTAACCCCTAATTGCCACCAATGGTGGAGATAGGGGGTTCCAATGAACCCCCTATCTCTCGATCCGTGGCAGCTAGGGGTTAATGTTTGGTATTGCTGGATTGGCCAGTGCAAACGCTCGCATGTTAAAATGTGAAAAAAAAAAACACTTTACACATTGTAAATTATTGAAAATTCATATTTTATTGCATTTTTTGTAACAATATACAGACAGGACATAACGTATACATATAATAATGATATATTATGAATCTGCCGAGTCTGCCGGAAAGAACGATATATAATATGTCTGGGTCATATAATAAAATAAAGCTTCAAAACGCGTTTAAACAAGATGAGCGAAACCAGTAAAAATGAGCTCAGCACAGAGGCGGGAAAAGCCTCAGCAGCGAAAATTCACACCCCAACAATACCAAAAATGTCAATTCTGATCCTACTGCAAGAATGAACAGTAGTCAGTAATCCACCAACCAGAGCTCGTCACTCTCCTGGCTTACACAGGACCGAGGACGTCTCTCCCATCGCCCACCTATTCCGGTGGCTTATCCTTAGGGCTTCCTCGCTGGCCAGGGTTCACGCCAATGCAAGGGGACAATGAAATCTTCATTGTCCCTGTGCTCCCCCTGCAGCCAGCGCCTTCTCTCCACCCGTCCTTAACCCCTACAGAAATATATCGAGATCAATGTCTGATAAATGTACCCCATCTGATCGCAACGGGGCCCGGTTATCTCCTTCGAATTCAACATGTCAAATGGAAAACCCCCCGACTGCCTCCATAAAACGAGAAACTTCCCCCATGTAACTTCCTCCAAGCTCGTTCCAATGCCTTAAGAGGAGCAAAACCAGACCAGGCAGGTCTGGACACAATCTCTGACCATACCAAGGAAACCGTCCGGAATAAGGCAACGCAACGAGCCAGATCCTGCTTAATTGCGTGAGTTAGGTCCAACGAACGGACCCGACCAATGTCATTACCCCCTGCAAGCACCACCAGGAGAACTGGGTCTCAGGAAAGCCGCAACAGTAAACAACATTCCCTAAAAACATTTTCCCATCTCAATCCTCTAACACCCAACCATCTAACCCTTGCTACCTCGAATGGCAAACCCAGGTTCCTGCCAATAACCCTCTGTTCTGCCTGACGCCCAGCCCAATAAACCTATGTGTCCTAAGGTCCATACTGTCCTAGAAGAACCTGTAAGAAAAACCATTGTCACATTAGATTAGGGTGCACATACACCCGAAAACGATTAGAAAACCAACGCCCTAACCTGCACAACATATCCCCCGAGGCCCCAGCCCCTGCCGCCACCGTCGCCACCCCGATCCAAAATGAATGAGGAGCAAATTCAGCCGGGTTGAGCTCCAGCCCCAAAATGCACTTCTGCAGCAACGCCGAAAACGGGTCAAAGGAATACCTGACCTGTGAACCAAAAACGGACCCTATCCCCTCTGTCTCTTATCCAAAATCTCCTGGAGAAGTGCATGTGGACAACCCCACCCCACTACCCGTGCCAAATGAATAAACACCCCCATCCCCTCCTGATCAGTCTTTGAATGAGGGATAAATGAACGCACCCCTTCTGTTCCCACCATTACATGATGAGATTGAAGACCAGATGGACAACTGGCACTAAGTGACACCAATTCCCCAATGCGTAGCGCCCCAAAAAAACATAAAACAAAGGCCACTTTAAACTAAAAGGACCTCAAAGTCATCCAAACAGACCTCCTCCAACCTCCTGCATAGATCATGCAAAAGCTGCAACGAAACAGGGCGACGGGCATCTGCCACCGCCAACCTCCGCCACCCTATGCCTGCCCTCCGTAACAACGCAAATTTTGAAAAAATCCTCCCACCCCAAAAATTGACAGAGCAACAAAAGCGCTGACAGAACCCTGGAGGCCGATGCCGATGACCGACCTTCCTGTTTCAGGCGATTCAAAAGCTGCCAAGTGGCCCAGACACGATTACTCACATCCGGTCATCCCCGTCCTGAACGGGCCACGGCCTCCTATGTCCTCCATACTTGCATATAGGCAGTCCACGTAGCCAAAGACAATGAACGCAATACATGTCGCATCAATGCCGCAGCTGGAGGCCGCGCTGCAAAAACAATTCACAGAGGTAGAAAAGTGGATCGCAGACAACAAACTTTTTAAAATTAAAATTTATCAGTATAAAACTGTAACGATGCTCTTTGCAACAAAACCTGAACTACACAAATTGCAAAATCCCCATCTATGTGTTGGGACAAAATCAAATGGCCCGCTGACCACAGTCACTTCTCTCAAATATCTAGGTATGTGGTTGGACCCAAATCTATCCTTTGGCCCCCACATCGAAAAACTCTCATCTAAACTTTACCCCAAACTAGGTGCCCTGTACAGAAACAAATCCTGCCTGAGCCCCGCGGTAAGAAAGCAGATTGTGCAACAAATGCTTATGCCGGCTATTGAATACGGAGATGTAGTGTATGCAGCCGCCCCGCAAACACACCTCCAGAAACTTACTACATTGTATAACTCATTCTGCCGCTTTGTGCTACAATGTAACTACATGACCCACCGTTGTGACATGTTAAAAGAACTAAACTGGCCATCGCTGGAATCTAGACGCACCCTTCACCTTTCCAACCTGGTGTTTAAGAGCTTTTCTGGGAAGCTGCAACTCTATCTGAATAGACTGCTTCCCCCAGCAGCTCCCTCATCCTATAACCTCCGATCCAGAACCTGCACCTTACTTGCAATACCACAATACAAAAAGAAAGTGGCTCGATCCTCATTTTCCTACAGAGCACCACAATTATGGAATAACCTCCCAGACACCGTCAAATCTTCCCCCAGTCTAAAGTCACTCAAGAGCTCCTTACTAACATACCTCAATACGGAATGCGCCTGTAAACATGTAACACAGTGACTATATACAGAATGCACCTGTAAACATGTAACCTAGTGACTATATACAGACTGCGCCTGTAAACATGTAACACAGTGACTATATACAGAATGCCCTGTAAACATGTAACACTGACTATATACAGAATGCGCCTGTAAACATGTAACACAGTGACTATATACAGAATGCGCCTGTAAACATGTAACACAGTGACTATATACAGAATGCACCTGTAAACATGTAACACAGTGACTATATACAGAATGCGCCTGTAAACATGTAACACAGTGACTATATACAGAATGCACCTGTAAACATGTAACAGTGACTATATACAGAATGCGCCTGTAAACATGCAACACCGTGACTATATACAGAATGCACCTGTAAACCTGCAACACAGTGACTATATACAGAATGCACCTGTAAACATGTAACATAATGCACCTGTAAACATGTAACATAATGACTATATACAGAATGCACCTGTAAACATGTAACACAGTGACTATATACAGAATGCACCTGTAAACATGTAACATAATGACTATATATAGAATGCACCTGTAAACATGTAACACAGTGACTATATACAGAATGCGCCTGTAAACATGTAACACAGTGACTATATACAGAATGCACCTGTAAACATGTAACACAGTGACTATATACAGAATGCGCCTGTAAACATGTAACACAGTGACTATATACAGAATGCACCTGTAAACATGTAACATAATGACTATATACAGAATGCACCTGTAAACATGTAACACAGTGACTATATACAGAATGCGCCTGTAAACATGTAACACAGTGACTATATACAGAATGCGCCTGTAAACCTGTAACATAGTGACTATATACAGAATGCACCTGTAAACATGTAACATAGTGAATATATTTATTTTCTGTTAATCTGTATATTTGTGCAATTTCTTTTTAATATTTAGCATTTTATTACTTTGTATTTCTGTAACACTTCAATGTTCTTGAACCCAGGACGTACTTGAAAACGAGAGAAATCTCAATGTATCCTTCCTGGTAAAATCCTTTATAAATAAATCTATCCATGGAAGCCATGTTCTATAACCATCGCGGAAAAGGTGTTCCCATCCGATCCGTCCCTGGTGCCACCTGCCAAAAACTGTCCCACTGGAACCAGGATAGAGAGTCAGCAATCGTGTGATCAACTCCAGGAACATGACGCGCCGTAAAATAGATATTGAAATCCAGACAACGAAGCACCAAATACCGTAACAGCGATAAAACTAGCGGCGAACTCAACAACAAACGAGTCAATACCTGGACCACACTTAACATATCTGTCCAAAAAGGTTACCCTCCGATTAGCTAGACTCTCCCCCCACAGTTCCAGTGCCGTGACAATGGGAAAAAGCTCCAAAAATGGCAAGTTGGTAAGTAACGGGGCGCCGGACCACGCCTCCGGCCAGGCCTCCGCACACCAGCGGCCCTGTAAATACGCCCCAAAACCACCCGTACCCACAGCATCCGTAAATAATTCTAATGAAGAGTTAGTCACCTCCACCTCCTGCCAAAAAAAATACACCCATTGTATCGCCCGAGAAAAGACTGCCATACCAGCAGGTCATCTTTCAGTGCACGTCTCAGGCGAATGAAATGGTGCGACGCCTTGATCCCAATGGTGGCCAATGCTAACAGTCTACCGAATGCCCGGCCCATAGGCATGATCCGACAGGCAAACGATAAATGTCCCAAGAGCGACTGGAGCTCCTGTAAACAATTTTTTTTTTTTTAGAAAACGCCCGTCCCACCAATGTGGACAATGCAGACAACTTGTCCTGAGGCAAACGGAAAACTCTAGTGACCGTATCTATCTCAATTCCTAGAAAAATTAACCGCTGACAAGCCCCTCGGTCATGCTTTCCGCCAAAGGCACCAAATTCCCCCGCCACTTCCTGAAAAGTCTGAAGCAACCCCTCACAAACCGAATCCTGACCCACAAAAAGGAAGTTGTCTAAATAATGTACTACCAACTCCCTTCCTGCCCACGCCTAACCACCCATTCCAGAAAGGTCGCAATAATCTGGAAAAAATGACAAGCTATAGAACAGCCCATAGGAAGGTATCTGTCAAAATAAACTTTATCCTTAGAGCAACAGCCAAATAGATGGAAGCCGTCCGGATGCAACGGCAAAAGCCGAAATGCCGACTCAATATCAGCCTTTGCCAACAGGCAACCAGGACCCGCCGCCCTAATCAAAACCAGTGCCTCATCAAATGATGCATAACAGACCCAACAGTCCCCTTTCCCAATACCATCATTCACAGAAGACCCGGAAGGGTGAGATAAGTGATGGATCATCCGATATTTACCCGGCTCTTTTTTGGGAACGATACCCAATGGAGAAAAACGCAAGTTTGGAAAGGGTAAAACTGCGAACGAACCCACCATCCGTCCTATCTTCACCTCTTGCACCAATTTTTCCGCTACCACCTCCTCGTATTGCCGTGACGACACTAAATTTGAAGAAAAAACTGGGAAATCTGACGGCCTGAATGGAATCTGGAACCCTTGATAAACCTAACCCCAATAAGCAAGCTGCCCTCCTATTGGGGGAAATGTCGAGCCACGGGCGCATCTTTACTGCACTCACCGGGGTAACCCCCAAAACCTGGATCATTCCGTAATCTCCCTCTTCCAGCACCCCGAGACTTGCCGAGGCACCTGAATGCCGGGTGCACCCCCCCACATTGGTAACATTCGTGTTTGAAACGACACCCACTGGCCCAGCGACCGTGTGATTCATTGTATAACCAACAAAATCCACTCATGGACCCCGCTGACAAACCAGGGGAGCCAGCGGACCCAGGAAAGGGTGATACCACCGGGCGGGTAGGTGTCATAAGGAGAAGCCAAAGGTTGGCATCCTGTTCATCAAATGAAGTGACGGACGAACCGCCTTTTGTTTTTTGCCACAATTGCTGGTCATAACGGAACCAGCATTGGCCCCCATACACCTTATAGGCCCCCCAAATCAGATCTATGTGGGAAAGAAGAGCCACACCCCGCTCAGGTACCCATTCACCAATTATAGCACTGAAGGCCAGAAAACCCTGGAGCCAATTCCCAAAAGTCAGCGGTAAACTCCGAACCTTATCCTTTTCTTTATCCCCTTCACCGTCAGTCCTCCTAGGATGGTCAACCGTTTCCTTGTCCACTGCCACCAGCGACAATACGTCCACGTATTCGCCTTTCCAGATTATTATTTTTTTTTAGATCCCCAGCAACTCGCAGGCTGACCGTAATCTGGCGTCGGCCACCTGACCCACTACACCCTCCTTAACAGCCACCACCGAAGCCACACTGCTACCAACCACATTCGTAGCAGCAGCCGCCACCACTTTCTCAGTCCCCACAGGTTGACGGGGTAGTGCCATTGCATCAACACCCCCAGACCCCTCCTGCCAACCTCGCAGCACTGCCAATAAAAGGTTAACCAAATCCTGTCCTGCACCAAAGCCCCCCTCGACCCAGCCTGCCCCGCGCCACTAGCCGCACCATTTATACTCCTATTCAAATCCCACTCACGAGCAGCTAGCAGCAGCGAGGACTCCGCAGGTTGCTGGATCAAGCTGGTATTCACCGATCTCCCCGGAGCCGGTACATCCCCGGGCTGGTGTTCTGGTCTCAAGGTGCTGGTCCCAGGACAACGACCCGGACGTACATCCACTTCAGGAAAAAGTACTCAGCTGTTGGCCCTCCAGAAGAGGGCATTGTATTCCTGTGAGGCCTTGTATCTGCAGATTGCTCCGGCCGCGTTGCCCTGGCAACCGGACGCTGCCTAGAGCCACCACGTGTCCCAGCAACAGGAGGCCGAGCACGTGACGCTGTCTGGCTGCGGCGCCCACATGACCTCCGAGGGGCGGAGCTTCTTCCACGCGGTGGCACACTCGCAGCAAGCTGAGTCTGGACCAGCCTAGCTACGTGCAGTCTGCGTGACCGGCCAACCCACCGTACAGGGCGCCCTTCCGCCGCCACAAGCCCAGGAGGCTCCTGCCCCTGCATCGCCCGCTGTGCTGGAGACACCGGCGGTGTTCCCGTCACGAAAGAGGTCTCCGAATCCAGGTCGCAAGAGCCACCCCCGGCCACTACAGCCGGGGCGCCGTCCATACACCTGCGGGCAGAACGGAGACGGAGACCGGCCGCAGGTCCTGCAGACCACTCATTACTCCACTGCCTGGAACCTTCGTCATCTTCCTGGGAAGCAGCTCTCACCAATCCCGGCGGAAAGCGCAGCAGGTCCTCCATAGCAAGGCCAGCAGAGCTTGCACAATCCTTAAGGGGAGACAGCAGCAAACAGCAGCATGGCGACGTCGTCCAAAACAGCAGCATGGCGACGTCGTCCAAAACAGCAGCATGGCGACGTCGTCCAAAACCGTAGCATGGCGACGTCGTCCAAAACAGCAGCATGGCGACGACATCCAAAACAGCAGCATGACGACGTCGTCCAAAACCGTAGCATGGCGACGTCGTCCAAAACAGCAGCATGGCGACGGCATCCAAAACAGCAGCATGGCGATGTCGTCCAAAACAGCAGCATGGCGACGTCGTCCAAAACAGCAGCATGGCGAAGGCATCCAAAACAGCAGCATGGCGACGTCATCCAAAACAGCAGCATGACGACGTCGTCAAAAACAGCAGCATGGCGACGTCGTCCAAAACAGCAGCATGGCGACGTCGTCCAAAACAGCAGCATGGCGACGTCGTCCAAAACAGCAGCATGGCGACCTCGTCCAAAACAGCAGCATGGCGACCTCGTCCAAAACAGCAGCATGGCGACCTCGTCCAAAACAGCAGCATGGCGACCTCGTCCAAAACAGCAGCATGGCGACATCGTCCAAAACAGCAGCATGGCGAAGGCATCCAAAACAGCAGCATGGCGACGTTGTCCAAAACAGCAGCATGGCGACGTCGTCCAAAACAGCAGCATGGCGACGTCATCCAAAACAGTAGCATGGCGACGTCGTCCAAAACAGCAGCATGGCGACGTCATCCAAAACAGCAGCATGGCGATGGCATCCAAAACAGCAGCATGGCGACATGGTCCAAAACAGCAGCAGCGATAGCAGTCACAGCCTTTTCCTCTTGCTGTTCAGACCGGCGTGGAAACGTGAGGACTCCCTCCTTTTCCAGAACAGGAGTGCACAGGTGAGAATTCCCCTCCCTTAAATTAGGCCCCTCATTAGCATAATTTTGTCCTTCTGCCAATCATTGTCTACCACCCACCTGTCCTAATTAGTCCCAGGCCAGCAGTCACGCCCCCCTTCCTGAATGTTCCAGGGGCTGCTTTATGTGGCTTATGTTTGATTGTGAGGGTTTTTAACGGTGACATGGTGCTTGATTTGGCTATTATCACTGGATGCTTTTAAATTCTCAATAAAAGTTATATTTTATTATTAAGAATATACTTCACCTGAACAATTAACGATTTATCACGGGTTACCCCCCAAGCTAGAAATGGTGAAGTCCTCACCTATATAGGTCATTACAAAAAAAATTCTGATTATAGATACACCGTGTTCAATATTTAACCAAGACAATGGACCCCAAGGTCCTCCACCAAAACAACAGAACTCCAGAGATAGTCTACAGACTAAAGTGTACCCTGTGATCCACCACCCTACTGGAGAGTTGTGGGGATATGGGGCAGATGGCCCAGATTGGCCCCAATGTGCTCCCAGCCAAGGATGGCTGAGGGAGCTTGAAGGCCTGGATATGGCGGTGACAGAGACTGGGACTGTCCAGCAGAAGGAGCGGACAGTCTGGATGGGGCAGAGGAACATGAGGAAATTGAGTCGGGGGTGCTCCTGCGTGTTCCCGTCCTGCCCGCCGTAGAGGAAGCGGCGATGTTGCACCAAGCACCGCAGGTGCTAAATTGCCAGGATGAGCCTGGGGTTGCCCAAGCCATGCCTGAGCAACCGACGGATGGGTCCGGATGGCCATCTCCATCTCCACCACGAGTGGAGGAAGCCCTCCCCCCGTCCCCACCAGCGGACACTACCTTTGTGTCAAACCCCCCAGCAGAAGCGCTGGCTACAGGGCAGAGCGCCGCTAGCCTCTGCCCACACCCTAATGTAGGTCTGGAGAGTCTGGAAGGTGATCTCCGGGAGCCTCTTCTCCAGCAGCGGGTATCCCATCCGAGAGTGGATGAAATCATCCTCCTACCCCCGCAAGTGGACCCTATCCCGGTGTCAATCCCCCCAGTCGAAGCGCTGGCTACAGGGCAGAGCACAGTCGGTCTCTGTCCATCCTTCCAACCCCTTGTTCCACCGAGCCAGGACAGCTGGAGAAGAGTGGGCGCTTGCCTCCTCCCAACAGACTATGGACCACAGTATGGACTTTTGCTCCGACAACCCCTAGTCGACCCGATGGGGTCCAACTGTGGTCGTCGGACTCCTTTGGGGAAGGGAGATCTGTCATGGAACGGACGTGGTGCTCCCCGCTTCAAACCCCAAGACGTTTATTTTCCTGGGAAAAACCCCAAAAGACAGACATTTGCCTTGGGAAAGACGTTATGTTCATTAATATTGTGTGGCGTGGTTTAAATGTATTGTAAATTGCTTAGCTTTAAATGTACTTTTATTACTGAATGTAAATGTGAACTTAGAGATGTGTTTTGAATGTGCAGACCTTTCTTTTGTGTAGAACGTAAACAAGTATGAGTAATGTGTGATTATGCAAGAGGGCTTTCTCTTTCTTATCTGTTTAAAGAGTCAATAGTCTGGGACAGTGTTTAACTGCAAAGGTAATCTGATCTATTGGAACAATAGATTATGTAAATGATGTGTGATATGAAGGCTAAGGAATGTTTACTGTCAATATCTAACTGACATAATGTAATTAGAGTTTTAGTAGGTCAATGTTCGTCATTTGGTTTATGCAACTTATAACTGTTGGACCTAGGCATAAATAGTGGCGTTTTTCAATAAAAGTCTGAAATTCCTGTTTGAACATATAGCTTGTCTGGTGTCTCATTCAGGGTACCCGCAGAAGGCACGGAACGGCCTTCTGGAAATTCAAAGAGGCAGAGGATCAGACCAAGCAGGTCTGGAGCTACAGATCAGGCTGCTCGAGGCACCGAGTTCCGAGCAACTCAGCGGCCGGGCTGATCTTTGTAAGGTGGTGTCTGGAGAGCCAGGACAGGCGGAAGGAGTGGGTTTCCGTCACACGGACCTCCAGATATCATTTACTGACACGAGTGAACCCCAAGATCCACCACAAAGACACGGACCTCTGGAAATCATCCCAAGACAAGGGACTCCCAAAATCCACCTAGAGAAATGGACCTCCTAAGATCATCCACCACCAACACAAGAGACGTCTGGAGATCATCTATTGATACAAGTGACCTTCTGAGCCCAAACACAAATGCAACGGACCGCCAGACATCATCTACTGACAAATGAACCTCAAACATCCACCACAAACACAATGCACATCCAATGATCATGTACAGACACAAGTGAAGCTCAGATTCACCACCGATACAATGCTGCACCTCCTGAGATCATCTACCACCAATACAACTCACCTTCAGAGAACAGACTTGTTCTGATTTAAGTGACATTCTGAGACCCACCACCAATACAAGGGACCTGCAGAGATCATCTACCAAAACAAGTGACAAAGGAAACAGAGCTTGCCAACTGAGACCACGGACACCTAAACCGAGATCCACCATGGATAAAAGGAACCACTCTTGAGATCATCTCCTAAAACAAGGACACCAATACTGTACAAGCCTCCCCCTTGAGCTTACTGGCACAAAGGAACCCATGAGATCTACCAGTGACGCAAGAGGCCACCTGAGATCATTAGACAAAGGATACCTTGAGATTATCTACTGAGCCACTGTGCCCCCTGAGATCACCCATCAAGACAAGTGATCACATGAGATCCGGTACGGAGACAAGGGACCTCCCAAAGACAGTTTTCTGAGGAACGAAACCTCTTGAGATGACCCTCAGAGCAGGGCTTTGTCCGGTCTCGGGACAGCCAGGACTTCTTAATAACCGTTGTCATGCTCTGAACCTCAGGAAACATCCACAAACCTAATGCTCGGGTTTATTGATAGCGAATCTGTATTTACACACGTCCCATGCGCAGGATTTGGGTTTTATTAGAAGATAATTTGGTATTGGGATCCTGCGCTGCCGCCTGCTCAGAGTATCGGCGAGGCTGCGTCTTGCCTTCCCTGGGCTGAAAGAGAACCCAGCACCACATGAACGCTTCACACCTCGGATTGTGAGGCACGCCGGCACCTATTGTGTGCGTATAAAGGATGTACTCTACGGCTAAGAGCCCCTCTTTACCTCGGCGAGCCGCTATGGAGAGCCCGGGCTCACCTTGCCCACTTGAAGCAGTTTATAGCAAATTACATTATTGTTATAGATTCAAGGACATGTTTTACACAGAGCCGAGCGCTGGAGGGTCCTTCATAGCCCAGGCCTGATCTCTTTGTGGAGGTCTGAGCAGATGATCATCGGGTTATAATTACTCACCGTCTACTGAAAGGGGTAATGTGCTCCCCGAGTGGGGGAGGGGTGCTTCGAGCCAGGCTGGGGAATGTTAATGTATAAAGACATATAGACCTTCCACCTGATAAAAGGGAGCAGAGCGTCGCTCGAGCCTCGGCGTCTGCGAATAACAGAAACTGAACCATTCAGCCAGAAAAAGGCAGGAAACATCGGCTGCCGCTCCCTGTATGTACCGCGGCATCAGGGAGCTCATATCATCTGGCCCCCCAACAAACACGCTATTCATCATAGGGGCCACTGACTCCCTGGGGGTTATTCACTAAATGGTGAATTGGACAAATCAGTGAAGAAATATCAGAGCTGAAAACATTTTTAAAATTCTGATATTTTGGCCTAAAATTGCATTGATTCACTGCTTTTCATAAAATGTTGAAACCCCAAACATGAAGGAGCCCCCCCCCCTTCAGTGGTCTGTGTTAGGGGCTTATTCGGTAAACCCTGAGCCTCAGTCTTTTAACTTGCACAAAGTAAGAGCTCACTTTTACCCCAATAAATCCCTGCGGAGCCCAGTGAGTGTCTGAGCCTGTCAGAGAGAGCAATCATAAACATGAGCCAGATGCCGCGCTGTGGGCGGAGCCTCTGGCACAAAGGTAATAAGCATGTGAGTACCTCTTCTGCAGGATTAGGTCCACAGCTGGAGGAAGTCCTCACTCCAAGGACTCAAGACCGCAAAATACTGAAGAAATCCAGCACATCGTGGTATATTACAAATATTCCATCACCAACAGAGCCGACGTTTCCACCTCAAGTAGGTCTTTGTCAAGTGTGAATCACGGCTGTCCCCTCCCGTTACATAGTCTCACATATCAAGAGGTCACCAATTTGCTATACTACAGTTTAATAGATATGCAATAATATTGATACAGTAAAGACATTGGGCTCTATTATGTCCCTCGCACAAAATTGTGCGCGCGCGCAAAAGCGCATTAACGCGAGGGGTAAAACCCTTTGCGCTGAACATCGTACTACGACGTTCGCGCACAAAATGCGCATTAAAGTCTAACGCGAGTGACCCTGCGCAAACCCTTTGCGAGCGCAATTTAGTGCGCGCATCCTATACTTTGTGAGCGCAAATGCGTTTGTGCGCTGCTACGCGGATGGTATTACAATCTTAGCGCAAAATTTAATGGACGTTTGCGGCATAATTTTAACGTCTTTGAAAAGCTGGTGGTAACGGCAAATTGTAACAACCTGACCGCACCGAACTGCGGATTCACTGCCAACACAAGGGACGACACCCCTAAGAGAAAAGCTCCAAATTGCGCCCAATGTGTCAATATTTTGGGTGACCACTATTATTTTCCAGCACTGCCTTAACCCTCTGGGCATGGAGTCACCAGAGCTTCACACAGTGGCGGAACTACCAGGGTCGCAGCGGTCGCACTTGCGACCGGGCCCTGGCATTCCGCCACTTGTGGGGGGGCCCAGGGCTTAGACGGACAGCGGCAAATTTCGGCAACGCTGCACTATTTGTTAGCAGCGCAGGCACAGCGCTGCCTCGGCATGTGTGAACATGTGTGTGGGCGCAGTCAGCCGGGCCAGGAGATGGAGTGGAAGAGCAGGATTAATGCGCGTGTGTGCGGATCCCTGCACTCTTCCCCTTTACTCCTGCAGGCACCACCACCAGCCAGGTAAGTGTTATGGCGGTGCTGCTGGCTTCAGCCTCCGAGTCCGGCACTTTTACTTTTCTAACAATCCGGGTGTGTGTGTGTGTGTTTCAAATCGGGGTAATGCAACATCCGTGCTTTATTTTTGCTGGGGGCCCTCCCACAATTTAGACACCTTCCTCCCAGTGCATCCAGCTCTCTGCTGTAATGTGAGGGGCATCTTACATTATGTAGCTCTAATACAGAGAGAACTTGCCTCTTTACAGTGTGAGAGCAGCCTGGATGTATGGGATCATTCAGTGACCTGCCATGATGTCAGCTCCACACCCCCTGCCGTCCCCAGTCAGTGATAACTATGTAAAAGCTGAAGGCTGTCAGTTGTACATACAGAGACAGTAAGGGTGAGCTCCCATCCACTGCCAGCACTGTGTGAGTGCCCATCACTTATACCTGCTGCCAGCATTGTGAGTGCCCATCACTTATACCTGCCAGCACTGTGTGAGTGCCCATCACTTATACCTGCCAGCATTGTGAGTGCCCATCACTTATACCTGCCAGCACTGTGTGAGTGCCCATCACTTATACCTGCCAGCACTGTGTGAGTGCCCATCACTTATACCTGCCAGCATTGTGAGTGCCCATCACTTATACCTGCCAGCACTGTGTGAGTGCCCATCACTTATACCTGCCAGCACTGTGTGAGTGCCCATCACTTATACCTGCCAGCACTGTGTGAGTGCCCATCACTTATACCTGCCAGCATGTGAGTGCCCATCACTTATACCTGCCAGCACTGTGTGAGTGCCCATCACTTATACCTGCCAGCACTGTGTGAGTGCCCATCACTTATACCTGCCAGCACTGTGTGAGTGCCCATCACTTATACCTGCCAGCATTGTGAGTGCCCTCACTTATACCTGCCAGCATTGTGAGTGTCCTCACTTATACCTGCCAGCATTGTGAGTGCCCTCACTTATACCTGCCAGCATTGTGAGTGCCCTCACTTATACACACCACCTGCCAGCACTGTGTGAGTACCCATCCCTTGTACCCACCACCTGCCAACACTGAGTACCCATCACTTATACCCACCACCTGCCAGCATTGTGTGAGTACCCATCACTTATACCTGCCAGCACTGTGAGTACCCATCACCTGTACCCTCCTGCCAGCGCTGTGAGTACCCACCACCTGTACCCTCCTGCCAGCGCTGTGAGTACCCACCACCTGTACCCTCCTGCCAGTGCTGTGATTACCCACCACCTGTACCCTCCTGCCAGCACTGTGAGTACCCATCACCTGTACCCTCCTGCCAGTGCTGTGAGTACCCATCACCTGTACCCTCCTGCCAGCACTGTGTGAGTACCCATCACCTGTACCCTCCTGCCAGCGCTGTGAGTACCCATCACCTGTACCCTCCTGCCAGCGCTGTGAGTACCCATCACCTGTACCCTCCTGCCAGCGCTGTGAGTACCCATCACCTGTACCCTCCTGCCAGCGCTGTGAGTACCCATCACCTGTACCCTCCTGCCAGCGCTGTGAGTACCCACCACCTGTACCCTCCTACCAGTGCTGTGAGTACCCATCACCTGTACCCTCCTGCCAGCGCTGTGAGTACCCATCACCGGTACCCTCCTGCCCGCGCTGTGAGTACCCATCACCTGTACCCTCCTGCCAGTGCTGTGAGTACCCATCCCTTGTACCCACCACCTGCCGACACCGAGTACCCATCACTTACAGCCACCTTCTGCCAGCACTGTGTGATAGCCACCTACTGCCAGCACTGAATGTCCATCGCCTGTACCCACCACCTGCCAGCACTATGTTAGCACCCATCACCTATACCCACAATCTGCCAGGACTGAGTACCCATCACCTATACCCATCTGCCAGCGCTGTGTGAATATCTATCAACTATACTCACCACCTGCAAGCCTATCCAGAACCTACAACTGTTAAGAAGTAAAGTATGTTGAACTAATTAATATAAATGGCGTACTAGTTTTTTTATATTGTAGGGAAAAAAAAGTTAAAATATGGATATTTTTTTGGTGGGGGGGCCTTCTAGGATTCTTGCACCGGGGCCCACAGGTTTCTAGTTACGCCACTGGCTTCACAGGTTGCCCCTGGAGTCCTCTTCCACTCCTTCATGACCACATCACGGAGCTGGTGGATGTTGGAGACCTTGTGCTCCTCCACCTTGCGTTTGAGGATGCCCCACAGATGCTCAATAGGGTTTAGGTCTGGAGACATGCTTGGTCGGTCCATCACCTTCACCCTCAGCTTCTTCAGCGAGGCAGAGGTGGTCTTGGAGGTGTGTTGGGGCCGTTACACGTTGGAATACTGCCCTGCGGCCCAGTCTCTGAAGGGAGGGGATCATGCTCTGCTTCAGTACGTCACAGTACATGTTGGCATTCATGATTCCCTCAATGAGCTGTAGCTCCCCAGTGCTGGCACCAGACCAGGACACTCCCACCACCATGCTTGACTGTAGGCGAGACACTCTTGTCTTTGTGCTCCCCTCCTGGTCGCCGCCGCACACGCTGACACCATGTGAACTGGATAAGTTTATCTTGGTCTCATCAGACACAGGACGTGCGTCCAGGAATCCATGTCCTTAGTCTGCTGGTCTTCAGCAAACTGCGGGTTTCTTGTGCATCATCTGTAGGCGAGGCTTCCTTCTGGGACAACAGCCATGCAGAGCAATGTGATGCAGTGTGCGGCGTATGGTCTGAGCACTGACAGGCTGAGCCCCCCCCCCCATTCAACCTCTGCAACAACGCTGGCAGCATCACACGTCTATTCCCCAAAGACAACCTCGGGATATGATGCTGAGCACGTGCGCTCAACTTCTCTGGTCAACCATGACAAGGCCTGTTCTGAGTGGAACCTGTCCTGTTGAAGCGCTGTAGGGTCTCGGTCACCGTGCTGCAGCTCAGTTTCAGGGTCTTGGTCATCGTGCTGCAGCTCAGTTTCAGGGTCTCGGTCATCGTGCTGCAGCTCAGTTTCAGGGTCTTGGTCACCGTGCTGCAGCTCAGTTTCAGGGTCTTGGTCACCGTGCTGCAGCTCAGTTTCAGGGTCTTGGTCACCGTGCTGCAGCTCAGTTTCAGGGTCTTGGTCACCGTGCTGCAGCTCAGTTTCAGGGTCTTGGTCACCGTGCTGCAGCTCAGTTTCAGGGTCTTGGTCACCGTGCTGCAGCTCAGTTTCAGGGTCTTGGTCATCGTGGTGCAGCTCAGTTTCAGGGTCTCGTCACCGTGCTGCAGCTCAGTTTCAGGGTCTTGGTCATCGTGCTGCAGCTCAGTTTCAGGGTCTCGGTCATCGTGCTGCAGCTCAGTTTCAGGGTCTTGGTCACCGTGCTGCAGCTCAGTTTCAGGGTCTCGTCACCGTGCTGCAGCTCAGTTTCAGGGTCTTGGTCACCGTGGTGCAGCTCAGTTTCAGGGTCTCGTCACCGTGCTGCAGCTCAGTTTCAGGGTCTTGGTCACCGTGCTGCAGCTCAGTTTCAGGGTCTTGGTCACCGTGCTGCAGCTCAGTTTCAGGGTCTTGGTCACCGTGCTGCAGCTCAGTTTCAGGGTCTTGGTCACCGTGCTGCAGCTCAGTTTCAGGGTCTTGGTCATCGTGCTGCAGCTCAGTTTCAGGGTCTTGGTCACCGTGCTGCAGCTCAGTTTCAGGGTCTGGTCACCGTGCTGCAGCTCAGTTTCAGGGTCTTGGTCATCGTGTGCAGCTCAGTTTCAGGGTCTCGTCACCGTGCTGCAGCTCAGTTTCAGGGTCTTGGTCATCGTGCTGCAGCTCAGTTTCAGGGTCTTGGTCATCGTGCTGCAGCTCAGTTTCAGGGTCTCGGTCATCGTGCTGCAGCTCAGTTTCAGGGTCTTGGTCACCGTGCTGCAGCTCAGTTTCAGGGTCTTGGTCACCGTGCTGCAGCTCAGTTTCAGGGTCTTGGTCACCGTGCTGCAGCTCAGTTTCAGGGTCTTGGTCACCGTGCTGCGGCTCAGTTTCAGGGTCTCGGTCATCGTGCTGCGGCTCAGTTTCAGGGTCTCGGTCACCGTGCTGCAGCTCAGTTTCAGGGTCTCGTCATCGTGCTGCGGCTCAGTTTCAGGGTCTCGGTCACCGTGCTGCAGCTCAGTTTCAGGGTCTCGTCATCGTGCTGCAGCTCAGTTCAGGGTCTTGGGTCTTGGTCACGTGCTGCGGCTCAGTTTCAGGGTCTCGTCACCGTCCTGCAGCTCAGTTTCAGGGTCTCGTCATCGTGCTGCAGCTCAGTTTCAGGGTCTCGGTCACTGTGCTGCAGTTCAGTTTCAGGGTCTCGTCATCGTGCTGCGGCTCAGTTTCAGGGTCTTGGTCATCGTGCTGCAGCTCAGTTTCAGGGTCTCGTCATCGTGCTGCAGCTCAGTTTCAGGGTCTTGGTCACCGTGCTGCAGCTCAGTTTCAGGGTCTCGGTCACCGTGCTGCAGCTCAGTTTCAGGGTCTCGGTCACCGTGCTGCAGCTCAGTTTCATGGTCTCGGTCACTGTGCTGCAGTTCAGTTTCAGGGTCTCGTCATCGTGCTGCGGCTCAGTTTCAGGGTCTTGGTCATCGTGCTGCAGCTCAGTTTCAGGGTCTCGTCATCGTGCTGCAGCTCAGTTTCAGGGTCTTGGTCACCGTGCTGCAGCTCAGTTTCAGGGTCTTGGTCATCGTGCTGCAGCTCAGTTTCAGGGTCTCGTCATCGTGCTGCGGCTCAGTTTCAGGGTCTTGGTCACTGTGCTGCAGCTCAGTTTCAGGGTCTTGGTCATCGTGCTGCAGCTCAGTTTCAGGGTCTCGGTCACTGTGCTGCAGTTCAGTTTCAGGGTCTCGTCATCGTGCTGCGGCTCAGTTTCAGGGTCTTGGTCATCGTGCTGCAGCTCAGTTTCAGGGTCTCGTCATCGTGCTGCAGCTCAGTTTCAGGGTCTTGGTCACCGTGCTGCAGCTCAGTTTCAGGGTCTTGGTCATCGTGCTGCGGCTCAGTTTCAGGGTCTTGGTCACTGTGCTGCGGCTCAGTTTCAGGGTCTTGGTCATCGTGCTGCAGCTCAGTTTCAGGGTCTCGGTCACCGTGCTGCAGCTCAGTTTCAGGGTCTTGGTCATCGTGCTGCAGCTCAGTTTCAGGGTCTTGGTCACCGTGCTGCAGCTCAGTTTCAGGGTCTCGGTCACCGTGCTGCAGCTCAGTTTCAGGGTCTTGGTCATCGTGCTGCGGCTCAGTTTCAGGGTCTTGGTCACTGTGCTGCGGCTCAGTTTCAGGGTCTCGGTCACCGTGCTGCAGCTCAGTTTCAGGGTCTTGGTCACCGTGCTGCAGCTCAGTTTCAGGGTCTCGGTCACCGTGCTGCGGCTCAGTTTCAGGGTCTCGGTCACCGTGCTGCAGCTCAGTTTCAGGGTCTTGGTCATCGTGCTGCAGCTCAGTTTCAGGGTCTTGGTCATCGTGCTGCAGCTCAGTTTCAGGGTCTTGGTCACCGTGCTGCAGCTCAGTTTCAGGGTCTCGGTCACCGTGCTGCAGCTCAGTTTCAGGGTCTCGGTCACCGTGCTGCAGCTCAGTTTCAGGGTCTTGGTCACCGTGCTGCAGCTCAGTTTCAGGGTCTCGGTCACCGTGCTGCGGCTCAGTTTCAGGGTCTCGGTCACCGTGCTGCAGCTCAGTTTCAGGGTCTTGGTCATCGTGCTGCAGCTCAGTTTGAGGGTCTTGGTCATCGTGCTGCAGCTCAGTTTCAGGGTCTTGGTCACCGTGCTGCAGCTCAGTTTCAGGGTCTCGGTCACCGTGCTGCAGCTCAGTTTCAGGGTCTCGGTCACCGTGCTGCAGCTCAGTTTCAGGGTCTTGGTCATCATGCTGCAGCTCAGTTTCAGGGTCTTGGTCATCGTGCTGCAGCTCAGTTTCAGGGTCTCGGTCACCGTGCTGCAGCTCAGTTTCAGGGTCTTGGTCACTGTGCTGCGGCTCAGTTTCAGGGTCTTGGTCACTGTGCTGCGGCTCAGTTTCAGGGTCTTGGTCATCGTGCTGCAGCTCAGTTTCAGGGTCTTGGTCACTGTGCTGCGGCTCAGTTTCAGGGTCTTGGTCACTGTGCTGCGGCTCAGTTTCAGGGTCTTGGTCACTGTGCTGCAGCTCAGTTTCAGGGTCTCGGTCACCGTGCTGCAGTTCAGTTTCAGGGTCTTGGTCATCGTGCTGCAGCTCAGTTTCAGGGTCTTGGTCATCGTGCTGCAGCTCAGTTTCAGGGTCTCGTCATCGTGCTGCGGCTCAGTTTCAGGGTCTTGGTCATCGTGCTGCAGCTCAGTTTCAGGGTCTCGTCATCGTGCTGCAGCTCAGTTTCAGGGTCTTGGTCATCGTGCTGCAGCTCAGTTTCAGGGTCTCGGTCATCGTGCTGCAGCTCAGTTTCAGGGTCTTGGTCATCGTGCTGCAGCTCAGTTTCAGGGTCTCGGTCATCGTGCTGCAGCTCAGTTTCAGGGTCTCGTCATCGTGCTGCGGCTCAGTTTCAGGGTCTCGTCATCGTGCTGCAGCTCAGTTTCAGGGTCTCGGTCATCGTGCTGCAGCTCAGTTTCAGGGTCTCGGTCACCGTGCTGCAGCTCAGTTTCAGGGTCTTGGTCATCGTGCTGCAGCTCAGTTTCAGGGTCTCGGTCATCGTGCTGCAGCTCAGTTTCAGGGTCTTGGTCATCGTGCTGCAGCTCAGTTTCAGGGTCTTGGTCATCGTGCTGCAGCTCAGTTTCAGGGTCTTGGTCATCGTGCTGCAGCTCAGTTTCAGGGTCTCGGTCATCGTGCTGCAGCTCAGTTTCAGGGTCTTGGTCATCGTGGTGCAGCTCAGTTTCAGGGTCTTGGTCATCGTGCTGCAGCTCAGTTTCAGGGTCTTGGTCATCGTGGTGCAGCTCAGTTTCAGGGTCTCGTCATCGTGCTGCAGCTCAGTTTCAGGGTCTTGGTCATCGTGGTGCAGCTCAGTTTCAGGGTCTTGGTCATCGTGCTGCAGCTCAGTTTCAGGGTCTTGGTCATCGTGGTGCAGCTCAGTTTCAGGGTCTTGGTCATCGTGCTGCAGCTCAGTTTCAGGGTCTTGGTCATCGTGGTGCAGCTCAGTTTCAGGGTCTTGGTCATCGTGCTGCAGCTCAGTTTCAGGTTCTCGGCAATCTTTATGTAGAGCAACGATTCTTTTATTTCAGATCCTCGGAGATCTCTGCCATGAGGTGCCATGTTGAATTTCCGGTGACCAGGATGAGAGTGTGAGAGCGATAACACCAAATTTAACACACCTTCTCCCCATTCTCACACGAGACCTTGTAACCGTAACGAGTCACATGACACCGGGGAGGGAAAATGGCTAATTGGGCGCAATTTGGAGCTTTTCTCTTAGGGGTGTCGTCCCTTGTGTTGGCAGCGGTTTAGACATTAATGGTTGTGTGCGTTGAGTTATTTTGAGGGACAGTAAAGTTACACAAGCTGCTGCACAATCACTACTTTACATTGTAACAAAGTGTCATTTCCTCCGAGTTTCACATGAAAAAATACAATAAAATATTTACACAAATGTGACGGGTGTATTCACTTCTGTCAGATACTGTATACAGTTGTGTTCAAAATTATTCAACCCCACTGAAATTGAGTGTTTTGGCCAGTTTGACATTGATTTTGATCATTCAGTCATCTTGCTTACAATTAAATCAAAGAGGCACGTGTAGGTCAGACAAATATAACATAACATTTATAATGAAATAAGCACAAATGTCTTTTCTGTGCTCACATCATTATCAGTTTTATTCAACCCCCAAGTGACATTCAATCTTAGTACTTAGTACAACATCCTTTTACAGTTATAACAGCTTTTAAACGTGAAGCATAGCTTGACACAAGTGTCTTGCAGCCATCTACGGGTATCTTCGCCCATTCGTCATGGGCAAAAGCCTCCAGTTCAGTCACATTCTTAGGCTTGCGCACTGCAACTGCTTTCTTTAAGTCCCACCAGAGGTTCTCAATGGGATTTAAGTCAGGTGACTGCGATGGCCACTCCAAAATGTTCCAGCCTTTAATCTGCAACCATGCTCTAGTGGACTTGGAGGTATGCTTGGGATCATTGTCCTGTTGAAAGGTCCAACGTCTCCCAAGCCTCAGGTTTGTGACGGACTGCATCACATTGTCATCCAATATCTCCTTGTACTGAAGAGAATTCATGGTACCTTGCACACGCTGAAGCTTCCCTGTACCTGCAGAAGCAAAACAGCCCCAAAGCATGATTGACCCCCCGCCATGCTTCACAGTAGGCAAGGTGTTCTTTTCTTCATAGGCCTTGTTCTTCCTCCTCCAAACATAGCGTTGATCCATGGGCCCAAACAGTTCTAATTTTGTTTCATCAGTCCACAGAACACTATCCCAAAACTTCTGTGGTTTGTCCACATGACTTTTGGCATACTGCAGTCGACTCTTCTTATTCTTTGGAGACAGCAAGGGGGTGCGCCTGGGAGTTCTGGCATGGAGGCCTTCATTACGCAGTGTGCGCCGTATTGTCTGAGCTGAAACTTCAGTACCCACATCTGACAAATCTTTTCTCAGTTCCTCAGCAGTCACATGGGGACTTTTCTCCACTCTACGCTTCAGGTAGCGCACAGCAGTCGAAGCCAGCATCTTCTTTCTGCCACGACCAGGTAGCGTTTCAACAGTGCCCTTTGCCTTGAATTTGCGAATGATGCTTCCTATGGTCTCTCTTGGTATGTTTAACATCTTTGCAATCTTCTTATAGCCATTGCCCTTCCTGTGAAGAGTAATCACCTCTTCTCTTGTCTTCCTGGGCCATTCTCTTGACTTCACCATGTTTGTAACCACACCAGTAAATGTCTAGAAGGAGCTGAGTATCACAGTCATTTTAAAGCTGCCTAATTGGTGCTTATTATGCTTTATTGCTGCTCCGTGACATCCACAGGTGTTTTCAATACCTGATTGAAAACACTTGAATGAACCTCTGTTCTTCAGAGTGGTAGTCTTTAAGGGGTTGAATAATTGTGTCAATGAAGAATTCACAAAAGAAACATTTACTACTGTATTACAAAACCAATTGATGTCATTTTAGTTGCATATGGTTCTTTAAAAAGTCCTTGTAGGATTTCATTCTGAATACAATTACAAATGTCACTAAATTCCCTAAAACCCTTTACAGCATTGGGGGTTGAATAATTTTGAACACAACTGTATATAGGGGTGTATTCACTTCTGTCAGATACTGTGTATAAAGGGGTGTATTCACTGCTGTCAGATACTGTGTATATAGGGGTGTATTCACTTCTGTAAGATACTGTATATATAGGGGTGTATTCACTTCTGTCAGATACTGTATACAGTTGTGTTCAAAATTATTCAACCTCCAATGCTGTAAAGGGTTTTAGGGAATTTAGTGACATTTGTAATTGTATTCAGAATGAAATCCTACAAGGACTTTTTAAAGAACCATATGCAACTATAATGACATCAATTGGTTTTGTAATACAGTAGTAAATGTTTCTTTTGTGAATTCTTCATTGACACAATTATTCAACCCCTTAAAGACTACCACTCTGAAGAACAGAGGTTCATTCAAGTGTTTTCAATCAGGTATTGAAAACACCTGTGGATGTCACGGAGCAGCAATAAAGCATAATAAGCACCAATTAGGCAGCTTTAAAATGACTGTGATACTCAGCTCCTTCTAGACATTTACTGGTGTGGTTACAAACATGGTGAAGTCAAGAGAATGGTCCAGGAAGACAAGAGAAGAGGTGATTACTCTTCACAGGAAGGGCAATGGCTATAAGAAGATTGCAAAGATGT
The DNA here is from genome assembly GCA_009667805.1 of Leptobrachium leishanense. Classification (NCBI taxonomy): domain Eukaryota; kingdom Metazoa; phylum Chordata; class Amphibia; order Anura; family Megophryidae; genus Leptobrachium; species Leptobrachium leishanense. The sequence goes on along the minus strand of CM019068.1, from coordinate 1,444,438 downwards.
TAAACAAACCAAGAGAGACCATAGGAAGCATCATTCGCAAATTCAAGGCAAAGGGCACTGTTGAAACGCTACCTGGTTGTGGTAGAAAGAAGATGCTGACTTCGACTGCTGTGCGCTACCTGAAGCGTAGAGTGGAGAAAAGTCCCCGTGTGACTGCTGAGGAACGGAGAAAAGATTTGTCAGATGTGGGTACTGAAGATTCAGCTCAGACAATACGGCGCACACTGCGTAATGAAGGCCTCCATGCCAGAACTCCCAGGCGCACCCCCTTGCTGTCTCCAAAGAATAAGAAGAGTCGACTGCAGTATGCCAAAAGTCATGTGGACAAACCACAGAAGTTTTGGGATAGTGTTCTGTGGACTGATGAAACAAAATTAGAACTGTTTGGGCCCATGGATCAACGCTATGTTTGGAAGAGGAAGAACAAGGCCTATGAAGAAAAGAACACCTTGCCTACTGTGAAGCATGGCGGGGGGTCAATCATGCTTTGGGGCTGTTTTGCTTCTGCAGGTACAGGGAAGCTTCAGCGTGTGCAAGGTACCATGAATTCTCTTCAGTACCAGGAGATATTGGATGACAATGTGATGCAGTCCGTCACAAACCTGAGGCTTGGGAGACGTTGGACCTTTCAACAGGACAATGATCCCAAGCATACCACCAAGTCCACTAGAGCATGGTTGCAGATTAAAGGCTGGAACATTTTGGAGTGGCCATCGCAGTCACCTGACTTAAATCCGATTGAGAACCTCTGGTGGGACTTAAAGAAAGCAGTTGCAGTGCGCAATCCTAAGAATGTGACTGAACTGGAGGCTTTTGCCCATGACGAACGGGTGAAGATACCCGTAGATGGCTGCAAGACACTTGTGTCAAGCTATGCTTCACGTTTAAAAGCTGTTATAACTGTAAAAGGATGTTGTACTAAGTACTAAGATTGAATGTCACTTGGGGGTTGAATAAAACTGATAATGATGTGAGCACAGAAAAGACATTTGTGCTTATTTCATTATAAATGTTATGTTATATTTGTCTGACCTACACGTGCCTCTTTGATTTAATTGTAAGCAAGATGACTGAATGATCAAAATCAATGTCAAACTGGCCAAAACACTCAATTTCAGTGGGGGTTGAATAATTTTGAACACAACTGTAATATATATATATATATAGGGGTGTATTCACTCCTGGGAGATACTGTATATGTAGAGCTTATAAGATATATGCTGCACCAGACATTGGTTTAGAGTCACGACATCATAGTGTTGACTAAGCTATGCATGATGGGAAATCCCTGGCAGGATATATCAGTGTCGTTATATCATATCTCACACCTGTAAAAACACAAATCGATGATTTTACACCCAGGCAGTTAAATGGTTTAACCCTTGCCAAGTTACATTTGGCGAATACAGGCAACTCATGCGATAATCATGCAGACTCCGGGCGCAGAGACGCAAACCCTGCACGCTGACGTTTGTGGACGCGATAAAACCCCCATAAGCTACTGGCAAGCAGGAATCTCTGTCCACAAACAAGGCGTCGCTGAGGTGTTGCCGTCACCGGCCCGGTGTCCTTACTTTCACTTCCTGTGTGTTCTCTTCTGGTTGCGGCGCTGCTGCCGGTGGCGGCGCTGCTGCTTCTGTCAGACCCTGGTGATGGAGCAGTTCAGTCATTTATCGGTTAAATCCATTTATTTTCGCATTTTAAGGAGTGGGGCGGCCAGAAGGCGTCGAGAGGTCACAGGGAACGTCACGGTTTATCAGTGAAGCCTGGCGTCTATGTGCAGAGAAACTGGGGAGCAGGACGTTGGAACTAAGTGTCAGCTCTCTGGGTCAGGGTACTGCATACAACAGACCACCCTGACCCTATGTTTATGTGCAGGTGGGGGAAACCCCCCAGATCTGGCCCTGGTCCCCCCATATTACTTTCCCTCGCAACGCACAATCAAACAAGGAGCAAATCAGGTGCCGACCCAAGAGCAACGGGTAGAAGGCCTCGCATGCCAGTACTATCCCTCCATATCGGGGTGATGGACCCTGACCTCTCCCAAGCTGAGCTGTGACACCTGGGGCCAAGCAGCCATAAGAACCCAACGAGGGAAGGACAGCGGGATGAGCAATACACGTCCGACCGTAACCTGCAGCAGCTGTAGCTCCCCGCCGGCCATGTTCTGGAGACTCGTTTTATACGCGGTGGTGAAGCCTGTGACTGTGCGCCAGGTAACGGCACGTGACTGCTTAGGCATGGTATCTACCTACCAGCCGGGTAACGGCACGTGACTGCTTAGGCATAGTATCGACCTACCAGCCGGGTAACGGCATGTGACTGCTTAGGCATAGTATCTACCTACCAGCCGGGTAACGGCACATGACTGCTTAGGCATAGTATCTACCTACCAGCCGGGTAACGGCATGTGACTGCTTAGGCATGGTATCTACCTACCAGCCGGGTAACGGCACGTGACTGCTTAGGCATTGTATCTACCTACCAGCCGGGTAACGGCATGTGACTGCTTAGGCATGGTATCTACCTACCAGCCGGGTAACGGCATGTGACTGCTTAGGCACGGTATCGACCTACCAGCCGGGTAACGGCACGTGACTGCTTAGGCATGGTATCGACCTACCAGCCTGGTAACGGCACGATGCTCACCTTGGTCTTCAATCGATTCACATTCTGTACCGGACGCAGGCGAACCCCATCCTTAATGCGAGCCATCATCTCATCCACTGCCTGCTTCTTAATATCCACGATATTCCCTGGAGAAAACAGAACACGAGGTAAAATATCCCCTCTGCACCCGGCCTGCAGCATGCGGAACGCGACGGACATAGCGTAGCAACCATCACGGCGCACGAAATGCAGCTTCAACATGTGGAAAGCAAAGGATACAGCAAGCAGCAGCCACATCATTAGGGAGCGCGAAACGCGACTGCCCTGTGCAGAGCACAACAGACACACAAAGCGGCAGCCATGACAGGATAAACATCACCGGGAGTGAAACGCGCCTCCAGTACCCAGAATGTGACAGACACACATCAACAAAAGGCTTTCACAAAGTATTCAGACCCTTCATTAAAACATTTTTCGTGTTGAAGCTTTATGTGGAAATTGTTTCAATTATTTATTTTTCACATCTTAAGTCAGTTTCACAGAACGACATAACAAACCCCGACCCGACAAACCCCGCCACGACAAACCCCGCCACGACAAACCCCGACCCACCCTGACACGACAAACCCCGCCCCCACAAACCCTGACCCGACAAACCCCGACCCGACAAACCCCGACCCGACAAACCCCGACCCGACAAACCCCGCCCCGACAAACCCTGACCCGACAAACCCCGACCCGACAAACCCTGACACGACAAACCCCGACCCACCCCGACACGACAATGCACGCCACGACAAACCCCGACACGACAAACCCCGCCACGACAAACCCTGACACGACAAACCCCGACCCACCCCGACACGACAATGCACGCCACGACAAACCCCAACATGACAAACCCCGCCACAACAAACCCCGCCACGACAAACCCCGACCCGACAAACCCCGCCACTACAAACCCTGACCCACCGACACGACAAACCCCGCCCTGACAAACCCCGACACGACAAACCCCGACACGACAAACCCCGACACGACAAACCCCGACACGACAAACCCCGACACGACAAACCCCGAAACGACAAACCCCGAAACGACAAACCCCGACACGACAAACCCCGACACGACAAACCCCGACACGACAAACCCCGACACGACAAACCCCGAAACGACAAACCCCGAAACGACAAACCCCGAAACGACAAACCCCGAAACGACAAACCCCGACCCGACAAACCCCGACCCGACAAACCCCGACCCGACAAACCCCAACCCGACAAACCCTGACCCGACAAACTCCGACACCACAAACCCCGACACGCTGCAAAGTCAACAAAAAGGAAAACCTGAAATATCACAGGCAGATAAGTATTCACACCCTTTGCTCAGATACATCTCATTTCCCTGGATCATCAGATCTTTCTGCGCTTTGACTGGATCCTCCTGTGGCAGATTCAAGTCAACGGACGTGATTTTGGAAGGTGCCACCCGTCATGGAGGAAGTCTAAAACAACCAGGACTCTGCCAATAACCGCCACCCGGCCAAACTGAGCGAGCGGGGGAGAACAGGGGCCGAGTAACAGAGGCAACAAAAACACAAGAGTCACTCTGCGTCAGCTCCAGCGATCATGTGTGGAGATGGGAGGAACGTACGGAAGGATGAATCAACGCTGCAATGGTCCACCGATCCGGCCTCTATAGCAGACTGGTCAAACAGAAGCCTCTCCTCATGGCAAGACACATGAAAGGTTGCCTGGAATTTACTAAAAAGCTCCTAAAGGGCCCTCAGTCTGCAAGAAACGAGATTCTCTGGTCTGAGGAAATGAAGAATGAACTGACTGGACTAAATTCAAAGTGTCATGTCTGGAGGAAACCCGGCATCACCTGTCCCATACCATCCCAACCAGGCCCATCTTTAATATTGATTGGACCCTGGGCAAACATTTTCTTGGGCCCCCCCGAAAGCCCACCAACCCCATAATTTTGCTCTCCACCCCCCACATCTCAAAAAAAACCCCACAAATACATCATGGACTTGTCTCAAAAATGTAAACCTAAAGAACTGTCTCGCAAACAAGTCCTTAGATCTGTAACAGTACGTACATGCCAATTATAGCCTCTTCTAGGCTCTTTCTCAAATATTTCTATTAACCGTTATATGTTCTTGGGAGAAAAGGCATGTTAATATCTTAATAGAAATATATGTACTCAACACAGGCCCCCAGAATTATATATATCCAGCACAGATCCCCCAGAATTATATATATCCAGCACAGACCCCCCAGAAATATATGTATCCAGTACAGGCCCCCAGAATTATATGTATCCAGCACAGATCCCCCAGAATTATATGTACTCAACACAGGCCCCCAGAATTATATGTATTCAGCACAGATCCCCCAGAATTATATATATCCAGCACAGACCCCCCAGAAATATATGTATCCAGTACAGGCCCCCAGAATTATATGTATCCAGCACAGATCCCCCAGAATTATATATATCCAGCACAGACCCCCAGAATTATATGTATCCAGCACAGACCCCCAGAATTATATTTTCCCTGGTTCTGACCCTCTGGCCTGGCTGACTGATATTCTGGTTCTGGACCCCTCGCTCTGTAGAAGGTATACGTTTTGGTTTATGACTTCTGGCTTTTCTCTTGACTTCTCTATCTGGATACTCCTTGTCTGTACCGTTTATATATTGATATATTCCTGTCTCGTCTGTAAGTCCTTAGACTCTGCACGGCGTTATGTTTTTTTTCCTTTATAGCAGATCCGGCTATTCTAAAGACCGGTCTTTCAGAATAGGGCTGCTGTATACCATGCAGGATCTCTGGCCTAGGCTGTCTACTCTGCATCCTCTGCATATTGGGGCTTTCCTTTGTACCAGTACCTCACCTTGGCGTATGCAAGGTGCCCTCCCTGTGACTGATTGTGACAGCTGTCCTCTCCAACCATGACCAGTTTGCTGGTTTGTGCTGCTGAATCATCCTTCAATGTGATGCTCCCACCATGTTTCACTGTTGGGATCAGGGCTGTCTTAACGCAGGGCAAAAGGGGCAGTTGCCCCGGGCCCAATCATTGTTGAGGGGCCCAAAGCAGCTGCCGCTTGGGCCCGTGTAAACCGTGGACGACAGCAGCCGCTGCTAGCGGAATACATTAACAGCATTCCGCTAGCAGCCCCCTCGACTGGCCGTGTCTTCGTGCCAGCATTTAGGGACAACTATGTGACTGTCCTGGATTGATCCGGCCAGAACCAGACCTGAAGCCAAGTGAACATTACTGGAGGGACCTGAAAATGGTTGTCCATCCTCGGCCCTGTGATGTGCTTCACTTTGGACTTGAAGTACATGGGCTTAGAAATGTATTTAGGAGGTGCGCGCCTGATGTTTTATATTTGTTTTCCTGCTCTTTCCTTTGCTAAAGTCACCCTGTATCTACAATTCTAGATGCAGGGTGTTTGTGTTTCTTTGTACCTTCTCTCTGTATAGTGTAGATCTCTGTATTAGTACCTGCGCTCTCTATTGCGTAAGTTCTCTCTGCAAGAAATTCCTTTGTTTACCTGGTTTTCTCTTCCCCCATTCTCCATTGTTTGAAGGTCCTGTGCGGTTATCTGATCTGTGCAGCTATCTCCTTGATTGTATGCAAATGGAGTTGGTGGTTGAGTGAAATCTCTGTGCCTGTGTAATAAACAGTCAGTTCTATTCTGACCAAGCTTGAAGTCACGGCTCATGATTTGGGGTACCAGGAATCTTCTGGCCGCTGTGCCAAGGAAAGGCTCCAGGTCTACAGCTTTGGCTTATTTCTGGGGGTGCTAGCCAGGCTCTCTACATGCACCGGGCCTTAAGCTGTGGCTAAGGTACTAGAGAAAGGTGTGAGAGTCATGAGGAGAACCTGGGTGTCCAGCGAGGAAGCAGCATTTGACAGATGTGACCCTGGCCGGGCACAGAGATCTGTTACAGCCCCCATCAAACCTTTTTTTAAATTCTTTATTTTTGAATTTTGCAGTTTCAAGATAGGACTTAAATAAATGTGGCATCGCAGGGCGGCAGGAGCAAAACAAGAGGTGTCTCAGGAAAATGAAAAGGGGGGGAGCGCAAAAACATCCCCGAATTGGGGGGGGGGGTCTCATCAAAAAAGAAAAGCCATCTGAAAAGGTGTCACAGAATAATCAGGGCTGTGCACAAAAGACATAATGTCCTCAAAATCGTCCAAGTAACATGAGAATATGGGAGTAGAAATAACGGGGGAATCGCGTGAGATAACAGACTCAGAAGCCTAGGCCAGAGACCCCCTCAGCCTGCGTCGACAAACGGCAAGGGGTTTCGGACAGGCAACACATCACCTAATAGGCCGGAGCATCTGTCTACCGGCCCCCTCAAACCTGACAGAGTGTGAGAGGAAGGTCAGAAACTGCCCAAATCGCGGCGTGCAAACCCTGAAAGAGCCCAGGCTGCAAAGGGGCTTCAACCACGCCCTGAGACGTGACGGCTCTGAATACTCAGGTCTTAGGTATATTTCGGTTTTTTTGTTTATAATAAATTTGCAATGTCATAAAAATCCTGGATTTTGATTGGTGGTTACGGGGAGCTGCGTGATGTGAAAAAATAAACAACTTAACCAACAGCTGCACCATGAAAGAAATGCAGGGCTGTGAATACGTTCTGAAGCCGCACTGCAGCTTGGGCTGATCTGGTCACGATGCCGACACGCCGCTCCCCATGTGTGAGACGCTGAGCAGAGCATGGTGTTTGTGTTGACAGAACGTGCGGGTCTCGTCGTGGAGCAGCGCCGGGAATAAGGAGCGAGGCGGCGCGGCGGACGCTCGCTCCGCTCTGGAGACTAATTGCCCATTTTCCTATTAATACAATGTGCGATTTGGTTAGACATGCAAAGTGTTTCCGTTGTGTATTGTGTGCGCTGAGTGACGTCCTAATGGCACGGCGCCTTAAAAGCCCAAATCCGTCACTTTCCTGTGACAGCCGCGTGCCGGCGCTTCCAGCGGGGAAGCGATTTATTCTCTGAATGAAAGACTTTCAAACCGCGCAGAAATCTCAAAACACACAAAACCTGTTACGAAGCGAAGAAACGGCTTTAAACAAATCACACAAATACGGTGTTAACCGAAAAATAATGGCTTTACATAAACTACCACTAACAGGCGGCGAGGAGTGCGCACAAAACACCGCAACCAACAAAACCAAGCAGAGACCCACCAAAACCACCGCACAAAACACCGCAACCAACAAAACCAAGCAGAGACCCACCAAAACCACCGCACAAAACACCGCAACCAACAAAACCAAGCAGAGACCCACCAAAACCACCGCACAAAACACCGCAACCAATAAAACCAAGCAGAGACACCAAAACCACCGCACAAAACACCGCAACCAATAAAACCAAGCAGAGACCCACCAAAACCACCGCACAAAACACCGCAACCAACAAAACCAAGCAGAGACCCACCAAAACCACCGCACAAAACACCGCAACCAACAAAACCAAGCAGAGACCCACCAAAACCACCGCACAAAACACCGCAACCAACAAAACCAAACAGAGACACCAAAACCACCGCACAAAACACCGCAACCAACAAAACCAAACACCCCAAAACCACCGCACAAAACACCGCAACCAACAAAACCAAACACCCCAAAACCACCGCACAAAACACCGCAACCAACAAAACCAAGCAGAGACCCACCAAAACCACCGCACAAAACACCGCAACCAACAAAACCAAGCAGAGACACCCCAAAACCACCGCACAAAACACAACAAAACCAAGCAGAGACAACCAAAACCACCGCAACAAAACACCCCAACCAACAAAACCAAGCAGAGACACCCCAAAACCACTGCACAAAACACCGCAACCAACAAAACCAAGCAGAGACACCCCAAAACCACTGCACAAAACACCGCAACCAACAAAACCAGAGACAACCAAAACCACCGCACAAAACACCGCTACCAACAAAACCAGAGACACACCAAAACCACCGCACAAAACACTGCAACCAACAAAACCAAGCAGAAACACCACCAAAACCACCGTACAAAACACCACAACCAACAAAACCAAGCAGAGATACACCGAAACCACCGCACAAAACACTGCACAAAGCCCCGCAACCAACAAAACCAAGCAGAGGCACCCCAAAACCACCGCACAAAACCAAGCAGAGAAATACCAAAACCACCGCACAAAGCACCGCAACCAACAAAACCAAGCAGAGACACACCAAAACCACCGCACAAAACACTGCACAAAGCACCGCAACCAACAAAACCAAGCAGAGACACACCAAAACCACCACACAAAACAATGCAACCAAAAGACAAAACCAAACACCCCAAAACCACCGCACAAAACACCGCAACCAACAAAACCAAGCAGACACCCCAAAACCACCGCACAAAACACCACAACAAAACCAAGCAGAGACAACCAAAACCACCGCAACAAAACACCCCAACCAACAAAACCAAGCAGAGACACCCCAAAAACACTGCACAAAACACCGCAAACAACAAAACCAAGCAGAGACACCCCAAAACCACTGCACAAAACACCGCAACCAACAAAACCAGAGACAACCAAAACCACCGCACAAAACACCGCTACCAACAAAACCAGAGACACACCAAAACCACCGCACAAAACACTGCAACCAACAAAACCAAGCAGAGACACCCCAAAACCACCGCACAAAATACCGCAACAAAACCAAGCAGAGACACCACCAAAACCACCGTACAAAACACCACAAACAACAAAACCAAGCAGAGATACACCGAAACCACCGCACAAAACACTGCACAAAGCCCCGCAACCAACAAAACCAAGCAGAGGCACCCCAAAACCACCGCACAAAACCAAGCAGAGAAATACCAAAACCACCGCACAAAGCACCGCAACCAACAAAACCAAGCAGAGACACACCAAAACCACCGCACAAAACACTGCACAAAGCACCGCAACCAACAAAACAAGCAGAGACACCCCAAAACCACCGCACAAAACACTGCAACCAACAAAACCAAGCAGAGACACCCCAAAACAACCGCACAAAACACTGCAAACAACAAAACCAAGCAGACACACCCCAAAACCACCACAACTGACAAAACTGAGCAGAGACACACCCCAAAACCATCGTGCAAAGCAGACGCCCCAAAACAACAACGCATAGCACCGCAACCAACAAAAACTGAGCAGAGACACACCCCAAAACCAGCGCACAAAGCAGAGACACCCCAAAACTACCACACAAAGCAATGCAATCAACAAAAAAAAGCAGCGACACACCCCAAAACCAGTGCACAAAGCACCACAACCAACACAACACAAAAACTACAGACACACACCAAAGCCACTGCACAACAACACAAACAACACATCACAAATATCACAGACACAACTTGCCCCCAAAAAGCAGCGCACGGTGACAGCGGGGGAGGGGGAGTTATTATTTATCAATAACAGTAAAAGAGACACAAAACAGAAATGCTTCAGAGAGAAACGTCGCATTTTATTGATACACTTAAAGTAGATCTGTACAGAAACACACAAGAAAGTATCCCGGAGACATGAAAAAGGATCACTGTGTACGTACACAAAACGCACACACGCACAGAATGATCTAACGCACTCACATACACACTTGAATACTCACACACACACACACACACACACACACACATTCACTCACATACACACATTTACTCAAATACACACATGTACACCCACATATACAGTCACATACACACTCACACACACACCGACACAGTCACATACACACATATACACTCACATACACACACACACACAGACACAGTCACATATACACTCACATATAGACCGACACACATTCTCTCACATATTTGCCACAGATTTGTATTTACAGAGACGAGCTGGGCTGTAACGTGTCTGCTCAGATGCTCAGGGACTCACCAGAAGCCGTCTGAGCCGCACTTTCCTTTTTCGATGCATTAGCAGAAATGCTGGGCTTCTTCCGAATCATAGATATAAAGGATCTGGACACAAAGAGAAGAGTAAAGTATGACATCATAAGAGGGGCAGTATGACATAAGTGGGTGCCGTATCTTGGATTTGCGATCGTGTGATGTAAGAGGGGCGCCGTATCTTGGACAGAGGTCCGTTTGATGTAAGAGATGTATCTTGGATTCGAGGCCATGTGATGTAAGAGGGGGCTGGATTGGGGGCCATTTGTTGTAAGAGGGGGCACCGTATCTTGGATTGGGGGCCGTGTGATGTAAGAGGCCACAGTGTTTTGAAAAGCAATTGTGTGATGTAAGAGGAGGCGCCGTATCCTTTAAAGGGTGAGTCTAATGTACATAATGGCAGTAAGTAAGACCTGGTGAGTTACTGGGTTTATGCACAGTTATACTTACTGTATTGCACTGGGTGGTGGAGGTGGTAAAGGAGGCGGAGGTGGTGGTGGTGGAGGTGGTGGGTTCTCTGCCTGCTGCACTCGTTTCTGAAGAGCGTCCACTGAAAAGAGAACAAAATGTAAAATACGGACAAAAAATGAAATATGCGTTAAATCAAAAACCAAGCAATCTCCATCATGAACCATCAGGAACCAACCCATCTCAATCCACTGCCTAGAAGATCAAGAACCAACCCATCTCCATCCTGAACCATTAGAAACCAATCAATCTCCATCCAGAACCAATCCATCTCCATCCATAACAACCAGGAACCAACCCATCTCCATCCGTAACCATCAGGAACCAACCCATTTCCATCCGTAACCATCAGGAAGCAACCCATCTCCATCCATAACCATCAGGAAGCAACCCATATCTGTCTATAACCATCAAGAACCAACCAATCTCCATCCATAACCATCAAGAACCAACCAATCTCCATCCATAACCATCAAGAACCCCCCCCCATTGTCTAGAACGTCAAGAACCAACCCATCTCCATCCATAACCACCAGGAACCAACCCATCTCCATTTGTAACCCTCAGGAACCAACCCATCTCCATCTATAACCATCAAGAACCCAACCCATCTCCATCTCCATCCATAACCATCAAGAACCCATCTCCATCCATAACCACACGGAACCAACCCATCTCCATCCATAACCATGAAGAACCAATCAATCTTCTATTGTCTGGAACATCAGGAACCAACCGATCTCCGTCCACAACCGCAAACATCGAAAACCAATCTCCATCTATTGTCATGAACACCCAGCCAATCTCCCTCCATTATTTGAGATCACCCAGAACACATGACCATGGGTCAGTTTGTGTCCCGGCCCTGGGGACAGGAACGGTCCTTTATGACATACAGATATCAGGTAAGGAGATGTGGAAAATGTTGGTGAATTTTAATAATGACTCGGAGGCGAATATTTGCTTTAACTTTCTTTACTTTTTATCCTCACGGAATATTAATAAAGTTATAAAAGCCTTATGAAAACAGAAAAAGCACGTATAACCCAAAGCCCCTCCCTCTAGTCTTATCCACCAATCCGGTGTTGTCATTGCAGCATAGGGAGGTTGCAGGGTAACTCCTCTTCCTCTTTCTTTGCTGCCTCACAGAGTCAAGATAAACATAACGCTCTCCCCACATTTTCAGATTTTGGGGACATTTTATTCACTTTATTTGTATATTTTCTGTCAGGATTTCTGGCAGGTGTTTGTCCGTTTCTTCCCTACAGGTTTTAACCACGGCGGCCATACAAATTCTTGTTCGCTCATATCCTCGGTGCTGCACCGCTAGCGGCTAGACTTGGCTCCCTAACAGGCCGCGATATAGTGCGCTGACGCGGCTCCGCCATCTTAGTTCTAGATTTGCGCACTTTTGAGTTTGAAGAGCCATGACTCCATTTTGACAAATCTGCACTTCCATATGTCTGTCGCCTCAGCGCTGCAAACAGCAATTCATTACATGACAGAAATATTTATTAAATCACTCATAGAATTTACCTCAGAAACAGCTTCTTCCCGCCGCAGAGCCCCCCCCTTCCCCCGACAGGGAAGATCCTGACTCTGAGGAGATTCCTCCCCCGTGTTACAAACTCCCGCTCCAATCCCTGCGCCCAGAAAAACATATACAAAATGAAGGGGCTGGCAACCTTGCACCACTGCTGGTATTAGGGGCTGACATCCCCTCATCAATGTCTGCCATAGGGGCTGGCAACCCCGCACCACTGGCATCAATAGGGGCTGGCATCCCCGCACCACTGGCATCAATAGGGGCTAGCATCCCCGCACCACTGGCATCAATAGGGGCTAGCATCCCCGCACCACTGGCATCAATAGGGGCTAGCATCCCCGCACCACTGGCATCAATAGGGGCTGGCAACCCCGCACCACTGGCATCAATAGGGGCTGGCATCCCCGCACCACTGGCATCAATAGGGGCTAGCATCCCCGCACCACTGGCATCAATAGGGGCTGGCAACCCCGCACCACTGGCATCAATAGGGGCTAGCATCCCCGCACCACTGGCATCAATAGGGGCTAGCATCCCCGCACCACTGGCATCAATAGGGGCTAGCATCCCCGCACCACTGGCATCAATAGGGGCTAGCATCCCCGCACCACTGGCATCAATAGGGGCTGGCATCCCCGCACCACTGGCATCAATAGGGGCGGGGGGCATCCCCGCACCACTGGCATCAATAGGGGCTGGCATCCCCGCACCACTGGCATCAATAGGGGCTGGCAACCCCGCACCACTGGCATCAATAGGGGCTAGCATCCCCGCACCACTGCCATCAATAGGGGCTGGCATCCCCGCACCACTGGCATCAATAGGGGCTGGCAACCCCGCACCACTGGCATCAATAGGGGCTAGCATCCCCGCACCACTGGCATCAATAGGGGCTAGCATCCCCGCACCACTGGCATCAATAGGGGCTGGCATCCCCGTACCACTGCTTGCCCTACCCCCACCCAGTAAGCGAGCGCCTGATGTTCTTTTACCCAGAGAACGAGGCAAAAAGGGCAAATATCAGAATAATCCCTCACATGAGGATTTACAGGATCAATTTGTTTATGTGGAGCAGGATGAGGATGAATTCCTCTTACATGTCCCTGATGATGACCTGCTGGGTGATGATGATCCTCTTTCCCCCAGCAGAAACACCATTACCCCCTCCACGAGAGGGACAGATTATAGACAAACCAGGCAAACCCCTGTTGGCTCCGAGGAGCTTGCACCCCCACGCTCTACAGTATGGGCTCCTAGAGAGCATATTGTTCCAATTCCTCGACTCTCGCATGAGTTGCCCTATAGATAGGGAAACGCGCAATGCTCTAAGGGCAGAATGTCCTAGACCCACCACCCCTGGGAAAGTCTGCATCACTCCCTCTGCCGATGTGAATATTATTGAATTTGCATCTACAAATGGTTTTATAGGCATATGTGGTTTAGACCATGTCTGTCAAAACAAGTTATAAGATGCAGGACCCCTTACCAATATTTTTGACATGGTTAAAGCAGCCATTGAACGATACAGCGGTACAAAATGAGGAACTGAATGGCGAATGCCACTTTAGCACCCGAACGCCTCAAATCGTGGCCCATTAAAATAGACGCTAAATTCACTTCCCTCTCTACGACAGAGCACGGAAGTGACGCTGCTGCCATGCTTTTTGGTAGATCCTTTGTAAAGGATATTGGCGATCGCGCTCAGGGCTAGGTCTCTATTGACAAGGCTCAGACCTCAATTAGAAAGGTCTTTACCCCCTCACTTTTTTGGGAGGGCCAGCAGTTCAAGGAACCGCCCTGCTGGCCGTGCTGCCAGTTCTACCTCGAGAGAAGTTCAAGGTGCCACCTATGGTAATTCAGGGGCTACATACACCAGTCCCTTCTACCCCACCAAAGCCAGATATGGCAGATCAAGAGGATCCCGCTGCAGCTTCAGATCAAGAAGACCTTTTGGCAAATCTGATCAACAATCCCCCTTTTTCCGATGTACCCATAGGGGCGCAGATCTCCCATTTTTTCCACAACTGGCAGTTACTAACTACAGACACTTGGGTCCTGCAAACAGTGTTGGGGTTCAAAATAGATTTCCTATCCCCGCCGTCCCAACACTTCCTGCCCAATCCGCTGTACTTCAGAGGACAACTGAGAAGCAATACGCGACAAGGTCCGAGAACTTCGACATAAAGGGGACATAGAACCGATGCCACACAGTCAACTAGGTTTCAACAGCAATATCTTCCTAGGAAGGAAGAACAAGGGGGGGCCTTCATCCCGTTATAAACTTGTGAGCGCTGAATGCCGGTATTCAGTACCGACACTTTATAATGAAAATAATTCACTGCCTACCAGATACCCCTTTTAAAGGATGATTGGCTAGCAAATATAGACCTCAGGGACGCCTACCTGTCGGTTTCGATGGCTCCTCAACCTAGAGATTTCCTCAGGTTTCAATGGGACTGCAAGGGCTCAGAGGATATGTCTGATAAATTATCTGGACGATATCCTCCTCATGGCTTAATCGAGAATGTTGTTAGTGGTCCACTTAACATCGTACAGTGTCACTTTTACAGTGTCTCAGGTTCCTGATACATTCAGAGGTATCGGCACGGAGCACGGACCCGGATTCAATCCCTGGGATTCCTTGTCCAGTCAGTGGACAGGAGCTTGAGTCTTCCTCAGACAAAAGTGTCTCTATGAATATAAAAAGAGTTAGCTTCCTTGTTGAAGAAGTGATCAAGTCTACTGCGGGCTCTGACCAGAGTTTGAGGCCTACAGACAGCATCACACAATGCCATACCTCCTACCCCATTACATTATCGTGAGCTGCAACGCCTACGCATTTGTTATCTGCAAACGTATCTATCGTGCGAGACAATTATCAGTCTTGTCGAAGAAGCCTCAGACGACCTAAGGTGGTGGCTTCGGAACATAGATGTATGAAACGGGAAGTAAATCTCTGCCCTGGAACCGGAAATATCAATAGAGTCCGAAGCATGCAAACTCGATGGGGAGCACATTGTGGCCAAATCCCCACGGGAACCTGCTCATCCCTGGAACGGAGGAACCATTTCAATTAGCAGGCCTGTTTGCAGTCCAATGCTTTACCAAGGGTAAGAGCAATAGCACCATGGTGGTTCACACGGATTATCTGCCGACGCTAACAAACATCATCTGCATGGGCGTCCACAGGTCCAAAATCCTAGCAGATCTAGAGAAGACCTTCTGGAACTTTTGCGTCAGGCATCAAATCCTCATGAAGGCCCAGTATCTGTCGGGGTTGGACAACACGGTGGCAGACTGGCATTCCCGCCACTTGAAGGACTCAGGGGACTGGCGTCTGCACTCGTCCATCTTTTCCAAGCCATCAACTCTTTGGGGTCTCCTTCATCCGGACCTATTCGCCTCTCACCTCCGGAGGCTTTGGCGACAGATGCTTTCCTGCAAGATTGGTCCAACGGTTGGAATTATGCCTTCCCTCCGTTCCCGATGGTAGCGCAATCTCTCCACTATATTCGTCATCAGCGACAGTGGTGCTTGTCACGCCTCTATGCTGTCACAACCTTGGTAACCCGGCATGCTGGAGTTGTCTGTGGACACCCCCAAGAGTCTTCCCAACATACCACATCTGCTTGTGGATCTGGATGGTCATTGTCACCTGCAATTACAACACAATCATTTACAGAAGGTGGTGTGGTTGGTCTCCGGGATCCTTGGTCTATCCCAGACTTTTCAGGATGCACTGCCGAGCTCCTACAGCAAACCTGGGCCCCACAAGCCTATTAGAGCGACTTTATGATCAAGGCATCTACATCCCTCTGCAGCCCCTCTGAACGCAGTCCTGCTTTACCTTTCGGCTGCTTTTACGGAGGACAAAGACCTATCGGTCCATTGACCACTACAGGTCAGCTATATACGCTTTGACACTGGGGTGAAGGTGGTTCGCCCGTCGGATGTCACCCCCTTGTTTGCTGTGTCCTTAGAGGAATCGGATGTTCGCGTTCTCCACAAACGAGGTATACCATCCTCTGCAACGTTGGCCAGACAACGAAGATTTATCCTTAAAACAACTTTCTGCTAAATTATTGATGTTGTTATGTCTCATTTCAAGCAAATGAGTCGGCGGCGCCAGAGCGCTAAATTTCCAAATCTGCTCTTTCGTCCTCGTGGGAGTCAGGTTTAACATTTCTCCTCATACCTAAAACTCAATAACCTGAGTGTTCTATCCAGCGTTTCAAACTGCCCTCAAATTGTGTCCAGTAACTGCCTGCAGGTTTACGAAGAGCCTACGCAGCCTCTTAGACGCCAGGACGTGCAACCTCTTTTCATTTCTTTCAAAAAGCCACATGCTGCCGTGTCATCTACCACATTAGTTTGATGGATCCGTTGGCTGATGTTTCAAGCGGGTATTGACGTGTCCGATTTTAGAGTCCATTCTGCAAGAGGAGCAATGGCATACACGGCCATGGCGGCTGGGGCTCGCCTGGAGGACATTAGGCTGTCTGCGGACTGGTCTTGCGCTTCGACCTTTAAATAATTCTACTTTAAACTGGTCTCACACTGGCCTACTGAGTTGATTCTTCAGCGACGAACTAGCAAATATGAGCCAACGAGACATGTATTAAAATTCCAAGATTTTCCTAGCGAAGTAAAGGAAGGTCAGGATTTTAATAATGACTCGGAGGCGAATATTTCCCTCCCTGGCATCCTCCCTACGTTTGTGTATAGCTTTGTGATTTGTCAACATGAATCAATGAAATTATTTCTCTATGCTGATGACCGTCTCCATCTCTTTCTGGGCATTATTCTCGGTGATACGGTTGTTGCATACGGACACACAGTTCCCGCCCACAGTTCTAATCTTCCTTTCGTGTCCCGTTTTCTTTTCCAGTGCCTTATCAGCATAGATGAGCTTCGAAGGGTCTTCGGTTCCTCCTACATATTCCTCTATTTCTTCATTTCAAGATTTCTTCTTCTGCCTGTTGCAGTTGGACGGCTGTTCTGTTGTTTGGTGGATGTTTTACGTTTATTGGACTATGTTCGGTTCAGGACAAAGAAAGAGGAGTTTGCCTACAACCTCCCTATGAGGCACCATGAGACAGGATTGGTGAAAGGGACTGTAGGGCGGGGCTTTGGGTCATACGTGTTTTTTCTGTTTTAACAAGCACTTTTTACAACTTGTGTAAAAAGAGAAATGGTAAGCGCCTGCAATATGACCTCCAAGTACCCAGCTAACCAGATGAATAGTGGTTTCCCTCAAACCAAAGGACAAATGGAACAGAGTATACGTATCTGGTCAGCGCGAGACACACGCAAGGGGACTCGGACGGCTTCTCAAATGACGTCATCCATAGTTAAACATAGTAGGATAAAAAACACAGAACTAAGTGCAATAGATTAACAAGTGAGGATTTGTCGAATCTCTTATGGTTAATCAATTCACAAGTGGAGAGCCCAAACACTGGCTCTGAGTGGATAAACGCCTTTGGGTTGTTTGTCTGGAAAGGTTTCTCAGGTAACCCACTCCTTGTTATTGGGGGTATCTCATCACGTCCATTCAAGATGGGAAAGAGAAAAAGAAACAGATCTTGTGTATACCTGGCGTGGTAATATATAATGTGAGATCATGACAAATGGAAACTCACATTCGATGGAGCTATTCCAAGCTCGAAACGAACAGCGGATGGGTTTCGTAGGTCAAACCCAATAAAGACCCAAAACATGCAGGAACTGGTTCTTCTTAAAATTTAATAAAAGAAATAAACAATTAAAACTAGACTAACATCCAGAACGCGTTTCGCCGTCCAAACACAGCTTCATCAGCTGGTCCTTCCCTTGATTTACATTATTAAAATCCTGACTTTCCTTTTACCACGCCAGGAAAATCTTGGAATTATAAATGATAATATCTGATTTATCTCATTTTAATACACGAGATTGATTACATATTATCAATAAAAACGCCATTAATTCAGGATCCAGATCGGCCAGAAGCTCCAAGGTCTCGTCATGGGAAACAGGCTGTGAAGGAGGAGGGGAGGGCCTGGTGGAGATGTCGGATTTTTCGTAATGCGCTGGACACTTTGTTGAATGCAGAAAAGCTGCTCTAATTACAGGCTGCGAGCGGTTTATCCTCAACCTTCTCCTGATGAACTGCTTTGCGCTTTTTTAATGGAGCACAATATTGATCTGTGTCTTCTAATCACAGCCCTTTCTTTATAACATCCCACGGCATAATGACGACGTGAGGAGGAAGGCCACACCGCTACGGCAGAATTACCTCCTGAATATGTAAGTGGAATCCTACAAAGGCCCGAGTAATTATTACTATAGTCTGTTATTTATTATTTTATTTTGCTGTTTATTACTTTATTCCGTTATATATTCATTATTTTATTCCCTTATATATGAATTAAAATTTTATTCCGTTATATATTCATTATATTATTCCGTTATATATTCATTATATTATTCCGTTATATATTCATTATATTATTCCGTTATATATTCATTATATTATTCCGTTATATATTCATTACTTATTATTGATCTTAATTGATTCTGTCATTTATTTATTATTTATTCTGTTATTTATTTATTATCATCTATTATTTTATGATCTATTATTTTATTCTGCCATTACGGCGCTCGGCACATAAAGAGAAGGAAACGCGAGGTTTGACCAGACTGCAGTGTATGTCAATAAGAGGTGATGGTTACCGGGGAGGGTGACCTTCAGAAAGCAGCGACTCCGAGCCGCTAGCCATTAGATTTAGACGGTTTTTATGTCAGGGACTAAATGGAGTCTAAAGAAATGTATTAAAATCTCTGCATCATCCGGTTGAGCCAAGGCTTCAAGTCATTGTGCGCCTTTATATCCCGAAATCAAGGCCTGTCCTTTTCACACGTTGCCTGATATTGGTTATTTTGTGGGTTTTTTGTCTCCTTTTATCGTTGTGAATGAGTGGTCTGGTAGGTGACGCGTTCGCTTCCATTAGGAGGATAGCATTGTGCTGCTTTACCCATAACAAAAGGTCTAGATAAACGCTCCGCCGTTCCCAGTGTCTGACAAAGCCTGGCAGGCGAGGGATGGGAACGGCACAAAAACAGATTCATTTGAAAAATAAGTGAATGTGACAATAGGATTTCATTGGCCAACAATATCGGACACAGATTCTGTGTAACCGCGTGCACGGACGCAACGGGGGGGGGGGGCATCAGTAATTTCTGAACATGATGACTCTCAGGAATCGACACACAAATTATGTTAAAAAACAGGTAAACCTACATCTTATAGGGGGCAGTGTTATAAAAGGTGCCTGCACTGTGCCCCCCCTCCCACTTCTGACATCTGTCTGCAGAAGCCTTAGAAAACAACTGAGCAGGTCAAGAATTTAGGACGTTTGTTAAACCTGCCCGAGCTGAGGTCACTTTGCACATGCTCAGTCTGGCCGAGGTGGGTTTCCCTGTTCAACATCTAACAATATCACCCCTGACTCTCAGGATATATTACAATGACAAGATGCTGTGTAGTCAATATGAATTTAGGCCAATGTGGGTCACTGCTTTCCAGACACGGCCTGTCTTAGGGCTGGACACACACCATCAGGTTGGATCTTTTTGGTGGAAGGCTCCATAGTAACCCATGAGGTTCCAATGATGAGCAGCACAGTACAAGCTCCATACAATCGCTGAGAAAGCTAGCCTTGCTGTCTCTCCCACGGGATGCAACGCCTGGAAGTCTAAACATGTGGCCATCACAGGACACGGGTGTTACCTGAATGCTTTAGATTCCGGATGGTGGACTCCGAGCTCAGGTATTTGGATTCCAAGTCTTTGCGGTCCTCTTCTAGCAGGTCCAATTGTCTCCTCAGGCTTTCTATCTCCATCAGCAGCCTGTCCTGGTCAAGTTTTTCTTCTAATTCCTTCACCTGTATTTACACATAAGAAAAGTACACAATCTCCTATCGGAACACGAGACATGGAGCTGGGATTGGTGACTTCCATCGGAGAGTTAGAATTAGGAGTATCTGGGTAAAAATCTGCACATTACATGACTAACCAGTCATGACTTGCCGGCTGATAATTCCTCTCTTGCTGTTATACAAGCCAAGTCGAGGAAACAGAAGAAGGCCAAGAAATGTAACAGGCGCAACGTGACCTAAAGAGGCATCATGGTGTGGTGATCCGGCGTGGCACAGCAAGGTTACAGCTAATTCCCAGGGAAGGGTGGTATGGCAAGCTCACATTTTGGGAGGGGATTAAGATGAAGGTTACAGGGGTTGGACAAGTAAGTGGGTTAGGATAGATTTGGTGGGGTCAGGTCTTGTAAGATTAGGTAATCATGTGATGGAGTTACAGGGGGCTTTCATGTAGGGGGGTTTACATAGGGCTAGCATTGTGTTTGGGCTGGAATTAAGGGGTTCCTGCTTTCTTTGGGTTGGTGTGATGGGAGTTACAGCTCCCAAAATCTGAAAAGAAAGCACTTACTGACACTGGTCCCTCCTTAACCTGAAGATGCCTCATGTTGAAAGGTCCCAGTAAAGGAACCATGTAGGGCACCCCAATGTCCCCGGCGTACCCCAGCAGCCGTTCACGATCCTGCGTGCCGCTAGGATTACATTGCAGTACATGAATTGCAGTGCGCGCTGCGGCGTCACTGGAGTGTTAAAGCCATTCCGTAGGTGAGGAGATCCGCTCAGGACCAAGGTAAGGTGGTCCAGCTAGTGTACACCCTCACCTTCTGCTGATGCCGCATCCGTTCCTCCTCCAGTGCCTGGGTGAGCTTGGCGTTCTCCTCCAGCGCCTTGAGGAGCTGCTCGCTGGGGACGGAGCTCTGCAGGAGGAGCTGGCTCTGACGCTTCAGTTTTTTTTGTTCTATATACATCTACAAAAAAAAAGGGGGGGGGGGTGATAAACATACTGGCGTCATTTCACCGGAGCCCCCCCTAAAGAGAAGCACATTTTGTGGCCAGACCACCAGGTCTCCCTGATTGGCTGCCTGGTTCTACTTTGCGGAGACAGGCGCAGGACTCAGGACGGGTGGTATAATACTGGACAAAGCGTATGGATGCAGTGACAATGCCACCATACACCTATACTCATTTATTTCTGTATTTCTGCAGGCCTCCCTAAGCTGCCATGGTGACAGGACCACCAGGAACCACAAAGCGGACACGTAATAAACAGATTGTGGCCACACCTCCTGCGCCAGCGACTCCGCTTTCTCCCGCAGATCCTTCTCCATCTCTAGGTTGGTCTGGAGCTCCTCATACTCCTCCACAGCCAGCATGGACACTGCAAGAAAAAGAGGCGTCAGCAACGTCCTACGAACACAAACATACGGCTGACAAATCACAACAAAGAAAGGGCTCTATTACATTGTCCCACGCGCAAAATCGCACGCGCAGCGCAAAACGGCAGACGGAAAATCCCAAAGCAGGTCACAATTTATCATATTTTGGCCCTTAATTTTTGACTCAATCTCCAGCAGGTCCTGCACAAAGAACGGTGCCCCCGCTGCCGGGTTATTACCATGTGACCCCCAGATTACACCGGCCACTCGAATGCTACAGAGGCTGGGGATAAGACAGCTGACCAGATACAGAGACAGACAGAGAGACACTGACAGCTAGACACAGACATGCACATCTAGACACAGAGACACAGACATGCACATCTAGACACACAGACATGCACATCTAGACACAGACAGAGACATGCACATCTAGACACAGACACAGCCATGCACAGCTAGACACAGACATTCACATCTAGACCTAGACGGACAGAGAAACAGAGACAGGGAGACGGACAAAGAGACAGAAAGATGGACAAAGAGACAGAGAGACGGACAGAGAGACGGACAGAGAGACGGACAGAGAGAGGGACAGAGAGAGGGACAGAGAGAGGGACAGAGAGAGGGACAGAGAGACGGACACAGAGACGGACACAGAGACGGACACAGAGACGGACACAGAGACGGACAGGGAGACGGACACGGAGACGGACAGGGAGACGGACAGGGAGACGGACACAGAGACGGACACAGAGACGGACACAGAGACGGACACAGAGAGAGGGAAGAGAGACGGACAGAGAGACGGACAGAGAGACGGACAGGGAGACGGACAGGGAGACGGACACAGAGACGGACACAGAGACGGACACAGAGACAGTGAAAGTCCATGTTGTAAGAAATGAAACCTGTTTCTTTTACGGATTTAACGCTTAATGTGTCGCCTGAAAACAAACACCGAGAAAATCCCCCAAACACAAAACGCGTCAAACCAGACCGCGCGGCTGAAGCGGGGGGGGGGGGGTAATAACAGGCCCGGCTATTTGTTCTGCAGATTTAGGTGCTCGTTAGGTTAAATGTGGTACAATTAGCGTAAGTTTCTAATCCCATTAACCGATGAACAACTTTACGCTCTGTGTGCAAACAGAGCCTCCCGCCCCCTCCCCCCCTTAGCCGCGGCGCGGAAACCTGGTGATTACAATCAGGAGGCATTTGAACCTGCCAGCACTTCTCCTCCCAAACACCGGACATTATTATTCATGGCCTCCTCCTCCTCAATGGGATTTAATTGCTAATCAAAGCAGAATCAATTAGCCGCGCCGGCCATTCACCGCACACAAGGAGTGTTGGCAAACACGTCCCAGTGACGCTTTGCCGTGGAACAGGCTGGAAGGCGAAATCAGAATTCTTGGCGCAGGTGGACGCCGCCCGCTGCCGATTAGGAGGACGCAAAAGGAGGTTTCCTGGCACATACTCTTCATGGCAGTACCGGCCCGGCAATGAACCTGCCACAGAGCCACGGCACACACTGACCACTAAAAAGCTGTGAGCCCGCTGGGCTCAGTGTGGACTGGCAGACTCCACGAGGACCATGGGAAATGTAGTCCAGCTGCACTGCCATAATCAGCCACAGGTCAGTGACATAAAACATCCCCCAGAAACGGCTGAGGGACAGAAGGTGCCGCGCCCCGGTCAGTATCGCCTTCATGACTCCGCGTTCCCCCCTTATTATATATATATTCTTACAGAGCTGCAGGACCGGCGCGGTGCGACCAGCCTTACCGCGCCTCCATCACCAGGAGTGCCAATCACAAAGCACCGAGCAGGCATGACACCAGTAACTCGCTGTGTTCGGTGAGTTGTACTTGTCAGCGTCGGCTCAGCTGATCACGTGGGGAAATGCCGGTAAAACCGGTCACTCAGTGACCATCACCGTTACCGCTCGTAACAAACCCGGCTGCAGGAAGCTGCGCAGGGGCCGCGTGGAGATGAACAAAAGAAGCAGCGTCCAACGGTGACACCGGCTGTGCAGCATCTGGCAAGTCTGAAAAAGGTGGCTGTGCAGGGCCCGGCGAGAAGGGGCAGAGGTAGCCGTGTAGGGCCCGGCGAGAAGGGGCAGAGGTAGCCGTGTAGGGCCCGGCGAGAAGGGGCAGAGGTAGCCGTGTAGGGCCCGACGAGAAGGGGCAGAGGTAGCCGTGTAGGGCCCGACGAGAAGGGGCAGAGGTAGCCGTGTAGGGCCCGACGAGAAGGGGCAGAGGTAGCCGTGTAGGGCCCGACGAGAAGGGGCAGAGGTAGCCGTGTAGGGCCCGACGAGAAGGGGCAGAGGTAGCCGTGTAGGGCCCGACGAGAAGGGGCAGAGGTAGCCGTGTAGGGCCCGACGAGAAGGGGCAGAGGTAGCCGTGTAGGGCCCGACGAGAAGGGGCAGAGGTAGCCGTGTAGGGCCCGGCGAGAAGGGGCAGAGGTAGCCGTGTAGGGCCCGACGAGAAGGGGCAGAGGTAGCCGTGTAGGGCCCGACGAGAAGGGGCAGAGGTAGCCGTGTAGGGCCCGACGAGAAGGGGCAGAGGTAGCCGTGTAGGGCCCGGCGATAAGGGGCAGAGGTAGCCGTGTAGGGCCCGGCGAGAAGGGGCAGAGGTAGCCGTGTAGGGCCCAGGAAGGGGCAGAGGTGGCCGTGTAGGGCCCGACGAGAAGGGGCAGAGGTAGCCGTGTAGGGCCCAGGAAGGGGCAGAGGTGGCCGTGTAGGGCCCGACGAGAAGGGGCAGAGGTGGCCGTTTAGGGCCCAGGAAGGGGCAGAGGTAGCCGTGTAGGGCCCGACGAGAAGGGGCAGAGGTAGCCGTTTAGGGCCCAGGAAGGGGCAGAGGTGGCCGTGTAGGGCCCGACGAGAAGGGGCAGAGGTAGCCGTGTAGGGCCCAGGAAGGGGCAGAGGTGGCCGTGTAGGGCCCGACGAGAAGGAGCAGAGGTAGCCGTGTAGGGCCCGACGAGAAGGGGCAGAGGTAGCCGTTTAGGGCCCAGGAAGGGGCAGAGGTGGCCGTGTAGGGCCCGACGAGAAGGGGCAGAGGTAGCCGTTTAGGGCCCAGGAAGGGGCAGAGGTAGCCGTGTAGGGCCCGACGAGAAGGGGCAGAGGTAGCCGTGTAGGGCCCAGGAAGGGGCAGAGGTGGCCGTGTAGGGCCCGACGAGAAGGGGCAGAGGTAGCCGTTTAGGGCCCAGGAAGGGGCAGAGGTAGCCGTGTAGGGCCCGGCGAGAAGGAGCAGAGGTAGCCGTGTAGGGCCCGACGAGAAGAGGCAGAGGTGGCTGTGTAGGGCCCAGGAAGGGGCAGAGGTAGCCGTGTAGGGCCCAGGAAGGGGCAGAGGTAGCCGTGTAGGGCCCAGGAAGGGGCAGAGGTAGCCGTGTAGGGCCCAGGAAGGGGCAGAGGTAGCCGTGTAGGGCCCAGGAAGGGGCAGAGGTAGCCGTGTAGGGCCCAGGAAGGGGCAGAGGTGGCTGTGTAGGGCCCAGGAAGGGGCAGAGGTAGCCGTGTAGGGCCCAGGAAGGGGCAGAGGTAGCCGTGTAGGGCCCGGGAAGGGGCTAGAGCAGCATGGCCAGGCCGGTGACCGGCTGCAGGGAGAGGGAGGCGTTACCTCGGTTATATTTCTGCAGGAGCTTTCGCTGATCAGAAACTTCTTTACGTAAAGTAACATTTTCTTTTTTCGTTGTGTTTATCTAAAAGAAATGAGACAAAATAACAAAACAAATAAAGCCAAAACCTGCCCCCCCCAGCACAGACAGTCATGTGACTAGAGGGGAGGAGCTACGCTGTCTATTACCCTAACAACAACATTACTGCTCTATACCCACCATACTACACTATACCTTACATACACTATACCCTCTATACCTTACATACACTATACCTTACATACTGCACTATACCCCACTATACCTTACATACACTATACCCCACTATACCTTACATACACTATACCCTCTATACCTTACATACTGCACTATACCCCTCTATACCTTACATACTGCACTATACCCTCTATACCTTACATACTGCACTATACCCCTCTATACCTTACATACTACACTATACCCCACTATACCTTACATACACTATACCCTCTATACCTTACATACTGCACTATACCCCACTATACCTTACATACACTATACCCTCTATACCTTACATACTGCACTATACCCCTCTATACCTTACATACTACACTATACCCCGCTATACCTTACATACTACACTATACCCCGCTATACCTTACATACTGCACTATACCCCGCTATACCTTACATACTGCACTATACCCCGCTATACCTTACATACTGCACTATACCCCACTATACCTTACATACTACACTATACCCTATATACCTTACATACACTATACCCTCTATACCTTACATACTACACTATACCTTACATACACTATACCCTCTATACCTTACATACTACACTATACCCCGCTATACCTTACATACTGCACTATACCCCACTATACCTTACATACTGCACTATACCCTATATACCTTACATACTGCACTATACCCCACTATACCTTACATACTGCACTATACCCTATATACCTTACATACTGCACTATACCCTATACCTTACATACTGCACTATACCCTATATACCTTACATACTACACGATACTCCACTATACCTTACATACTACACTATACCCCACTATACCCTCTATACCTTACATACTACACTATACTCCACTATACCTTACATACTACACTATACCGCGCTATACATTACATACTGCTCTATATCCAGCTATACCTTACATACTGCTATATACCCTCTATACCTTACATACTACACTATACTCCACTATACCTTACATACTACACTATACCCTCTATACCTTACATACTACACTATACCCCGCTATACCTTGCATACTACACTATACCCCACTATACATTACATACTACACTATACCCCGCTATACCTTACATACTGCTCTATACCTCGCTATACCTTACATACTGCTCTATACCCCGCTATACCTTACATACTACACTATACCCTACATACTACACTATACCCTACATACTACACTATACCCTACATACTACACTATACCCAGTTATACCTTACATACTACACTATACCCGGTTATACCTTACATACTGCACTATACCCGGTTATACCTTACATACCGCACTATACCAGGTTATACCTTACATACTGCACTATACTTGGAGATACCTTACATACTGCTCTATACCCTCTATAACTTACATACTACACTATACCCTCTATACCTTACATACTACACTATACCCCACTATACCTTACATACTACACTATACCCAGTTATACCTTACATACTACACAATACCTGGTTATACCTTACATACTACACTATACCCCGCTATACCTTACATACTACACTATACTCCGCTATACCTTACATACTACACTATACCCGGTTATACCTTACATACTACACTATACCCGGTTATACCTTACATACTATACTATACCCGGTTATACCTTACATACTACACTATACCTTACATACTACACTATACCCCACTATACCTTACATACTACACTGTACCCGGTTATACCTTACATACTACACTATACCCCGCTAAACCTTACATACTACACTATAACTGGCTATACCTTACATAATACACTATACCCGGTTTATACCTTACATACTACACTATACCCGGTTATACCTTACATACTACACTATAACCGGTTATACCTTACATACTGCACTATACCCGGTAATACCTTACATACTGCACTATACCCGGTAATACCTTACATACTGCACTATACCCGGTTATACCTTACATACTACACTATACCCCACTATACCTTACATACTGCTCTATACCCTCTATAACTTACATACTGCACTATACCCTCTATACCTTACATACTGCGCTATACCCACTATACATTACAAACTGCACTATACCCTATATACCTAACATACTGCTCTATAACCACTATACCTTACATACTGCTCTATACCCACTATACCTTACATACTGCACTATACCCTCTATACCTAACATACTGCACTATACCCGCTATACCTTACATACTGCACTATACCCCGCTATATGCCCTACATACTGCACCATACCTTACATACTGCACTATACACTCTATACCTTATATACTGCTTTATACCCCGTAATACTTTACATCACAATAACCCGCTAAAACTTCCATACTGCACTATACCCTATTAACCTTACATACTGCACTATACCCCGCTAAACCTTACACACACTGCACTATACTCCGTAATACCTTACATACTGCACAATAACCCGCTAAAACTTACATACTGCACTATACCCCTCCATACCTTACATACTGCACTATACCCCTCCATACCTTACATACAGCACTATACCCTCCATACCTTACATACAGCACTATACCTTACATACTGCACTATATCCTCTATACCTTACTTACGGCACTATACCTTACATACTGCACTATATCCTCTATACCTTACTTACGGCACTATACCCTCTAGACCTTACATTACACCGCATTACAGCACCATACCTTGCTATACCAAACATGGGACAAACACAAACACCTCCCCTAGAATTGAATAAACATTCTTAGACAGACAATGAACAGAGAAGATTAAAGACAGCAGGTCATGGGGCAGTGTTTGCCTGACAAAACAGATTAACAAACTACTCAAATATAAACAGATATTAACACGTTCCTGAGAGCAATCCTATCAGCAGAAAGCAAGATACACATGGACCGTACAAAAGACAGACAATAACATTATTCTTGCATAACGACGATTACATAACACTCTGCACACAAGGGAGGCCAAGGAAATGATATAGAACATCAGGCCTGCAACCCCCCAAATACACCACCAGGTCCATGCACCCCAAGCCCTTACGTCACCCCCCTCCCTCCCGTTTCCCATACAATTATCCCCATTTCCAATAAAAAAAAATTGTTCTTCCCTGCATTATGCCAGGTCTGGTGTTTGGGGAGAGATACCTAGGAATATACAGCGCTCCCTAAAGTGCCGGCTGAGGGTTGTGAGAAGGAAAGCTGCTGCAGATCATCTTGATTGGAGAGAAGGGACGGGTGCTGTAACAGGTTCCGGTCTGGTCCATAAGCCGGAGACCAGTAAACCCAGCTGCTGTTACAATCTTTCTCCCCCCTTACAGGTTGACTAACCAGATACCAGATCTCAGCCGGGTCTGTATCGGAGTCAGCTGACCAGTCTTACCAAGAACTTGGCCTGTCCCGGATTCTGCAAGACTTGCCATACCCATAGTTCAGTCCACCAAAATCTCTGTGTCACTGTGTGCTGATAAAATCGCATCCTTTCCTGGATTAGGCCACTGGAACTAAGTAAAGGCTACGTGAGGACCCAAAGTCAGAATGGGAGTTGTGGTGCTGGAGCCGCTCTTCTCCATTGAGCCGGTGCTCTCTGCTTGAACAGTGAAAAGCCTATGGGTTGATCCACTCACAGGACAACTCCATGGACCTTCATCTGCTGCTGTTTAGTCCCACAGATTGAACCCTCCATGAATATGTCCATCTGCTAATGGAGAGAGAAAGTGACCCCCTTGACATAATGTCATAATAAGTGTGACCCACTGGAGGACAGACCCACCATTAGTGCAGATTCCCTGGATTTCCATCCATGATGGGGAAGACGTGTTAACCACGCAGGCTCCTGGTACATTACGCTGTTACTGGTGATAATGTCTGGTACAATGCGAGCGTCCTGTACGTCTCTTTGTAATGTGGAGGGCGCGCACACCGCGCAGCCTCCCAGGACATCCAACTCTGACTTCAAAGGAGCAACACCAATACCTTCCTCTGGGACTGGGGTCTTTCCCCAGAATGGCTCTAGAATAGCGCCCACTTGCTGGACCTTCTCCTCCTGCTGGATAGCTGGGCCAGTTAAACTATGCCCAGACACTCTCCTTTCCCTCTGAGGAGACATACCGACAGCGCTGTCTCCCTGGACCTTGAACTCCAGCTGCAACTTTTCAGTGCCTGCAGCATTTCCTAAAACCTCCCACAGTTGGTTTGAACAAAGTGCGCTTGTGCTCCCCTCCGATGGTTCCACTTACACTGTATGTTGCAGCTCTGACTCCCCGTTCTGGGTATCCCTGTCTGCAGAGCATTCCAGTGGGAGCTTCAGGTGACTTTCTCCATTGAACACAGCATCAGAGCTGATCTCCCTGGGCAGTATGTCATGGTCACAGCACTGCTTGGACTTCTTGATCTCTTTAAAAGCCACCTCCGAACTCCACTCCTCTGCCACAAGGTCCTCCAGTTCACGCCAGAACTTTGAAAGATCTGACAGACTGAGCCAGTCCAGTCTCTTGTCCCGTATTGCCCAGTAGAGTACCTCAAGCTCACTGCCATAATCCTCATCACATGCCAGAGGATACCACAGTATTCCTAGACCACACGAAGCCAGACACGGGGGTGGGGCATAGTGAAACTGGTCATTGTATTCCTGGAAAATTGGGGATTGAAAAGCTTCATAGCTTCCCTCCAGGCCGAGTACCTCTTCAATATACACAATAAATAATGTTTCTTCCTCCTTGGAAGGACAAGGTCCCACAAGGCGGCTCCTCCACAGTTCAATGTCCTCAGATAACCTCAGATTGTAAGACATGAACCCAGGCCATTCTCCTTCCTGGCTAAAACTGCCCTCCTGATCAAACCAATGCAGGTTACTGTGACCCTCACTCTCCTGCATGTGCTCATGGACAGCTTGTTCCTCCATCCATAGGATCCTGCTGCCATCATCACAGGACACAGGTTCCTTTGCTCTCTTCTCAAGCCCCACAATCCGGATTTGAGACGTCTGTTCCATCTCCTTCATTCGGGCCAGTTCGCTCTCCTCTCCCTGTAATTTGGAGTCTTCTACCGTCACCTCTGTGATAATATCATGGCTGGGATTTGGACCTGACCTTTCCAGACGTTCTCTCACTCTCTTGGAGAAGTCGCTCTCCTCCATCTTTGTATGGTTTCCAGCCAATCCCTTGCTTTCTGTGTTTAGTCCATGATGTTTCTCTGCTGCAGTTTCTAGGAGGGAAATCCCACAGCTCGCCACCAGATTGTAACAGCAACTGGGCTATACTGGTCTCCGGCTTGAGGACCAGACCCGAACCTGTTACCGCGTCCATCCCTTCTCTTCAGACAAGCTGATCCGCAGCAGCTTTCCTTCTCACAACCCTCAGACAGAAATTGAGGGAGCGCTGCATATTCCTAAGTGTATCTCTCCCCAAACAGCAGACACGGCTTAATGCAAGGAAGAAGAATGATCTTTAATGTGAAATGGGGAGCAGTTATATGGGAAACAGGGAGGGGGGAGGGCACAAAGGTAGAGGGGGCTTTGTTTACAAGAACACATTACCTCCTCGATGAAATCCAGCAACCTGGAACGGAGGTCATCAAGCTCAGAGGACGCCGTCTGCTTCTCGCGCTGGGCAGCAAGTACCTGTTCCTGAAGTTCTACAAACCAAGGCAAATGGGACGGGATTCATCCATCTGTACGTTGCACCAGCATTCCGCGTGTTACCCAGCGCGGCCACTACTCTGACACACTGGGGGGTTAGTCACTAACTGCTGATGTACCCCAACACTGCAACTACCCAAAGCTCCGCCTCCCTGTGTCCCAGAGGAGAAAATCCAACACGCCTGCCGACATTATTGCAAAGAACGCACCACTGCTGCCCTCCCGTACAATGAGTGACCTGCGTCTGTTCCCCACTCAGCGAGCTCTGCCGTTCTTGGTAAAACCAGGGAATGTACTGCGCGGAATTCAAAGCCAGGAGCCCCACGGACCCACAACAGAAACAACGGTGAGACCAACACTGGTCAGCGGAGAATTAAACACAGGCGTAAAACTGAGACTGATTAACCTCAGGAACCGAGGGGAACAGAATGGTAAAACATACCAATAACTAGGAGGAATCACCATAAATAATCTCTGTGCAGACATTCCACACCAGACCCCATGCAGACACACAGACATCCCACACCAGACCCTATGCAGACACACAGACATTCCATACCAGACCCCATGCAGACACAGACATTCCACACCAGACTCTGTGCAGACAGGCATTCCACATCAGACCCCGTGCAGAAAGGCATTCCACATCAGACCCCGTGCAGACACAGACATTCCATATCAGACCCCGTGCAGACACACAGGCATTCCACATCAGACCCCGTGCAGACACAGACATACCATATCAGACCCCGTGCAGACAGGCATTCCACACCAGACCCCGTGCAGACAGGCATTCCACATCAGACCCCGTGCAGACAGACATTCCACACCAGACCCCATGCAGACACAGATATTCCACACCAGACTGCGTGCAGACACACAGACATTCCATATCAGACCCCGTGCAGACACACAGACATTCCATATCCGACCCCGTGCAGACAGACATTCCATATCAGACCCTGTGCAGACACACAGACATTCCATATCAGACCCTGTGCAGACACACAGACATTCCATATCAGACCCCATGCAGACACACAGACATTCCATATCAGACCCTGTGCAGACAGGCATTCCACATCAGACCCCGTGCAGACAGACATACCACATCAGACCCCGTGCAGACACACAGACATTCCATACCAGACCCCATGCAGACACATACATTCCACACCAGACTCTGTGCAGACAGGCATTCCACATCAGACCCTGTGCAGACACAGACATTCCATATCAGACCCCGTGCAGACAGGCATTCCACACCAGACCCCGTGCAGACAGGCATTCCACATCAGACCCCGTGCAGACAGACATTCCACACCAGACCCCATGCAGACACAGATATTCCACACCAGACCGCGTGCAGACACACAGACATTCCATATCAGACCCCGTGCAGACACACAGACATTCCAGATCAGACCCTGTGCAGACACACAGACATTCCATATCAGACCCCGTGCAGACAGACATTCCATATCAGACCCTGTGCAGACACACAGACATTCCATATCAGACCCTGTGCAGACACACAGACATTCCATATCAGACCCCGTGCAGACACACAGACATTCCATATCAGACCCCGTGCAGACAGGCATTCCACATCAGACCCCGTGCAGACAGACATACCACATCAGACCCCGTGCAGACACACAGACATTCCATACCAGACCCCATGCAGACACAGACATTCCACACCAGACTCTGTGCAGACAGGCATTCCACATCAGACCCCGTGCAGACACAGACATTCCATATCAGACCCCGTGCAGACAGGCATTCCACACCAGACCCCGTGCAGACAGGCATTCCACATCAGACCCCGTGCAGACAGACATTCCACACCAGACCCCATGCAGACACAGATATTCCACACCAGACCGCGTGCAGACACACAGACATTCCATATCAGACCCCGTGCAGACACACAGACATTCCAGATCAGACCCTGTGCAGACACACAGACATTCCATATCAGACCCCGTGCAGACAGACATTCCATATCAGACCCTGTGCAGACACACAGACATTCCATATCAGACCCTGTGCAGACACACAGACATTCCATATCAGACCCCGTGCAGACACACAGACATTCCATATCAGACCCCGTGCAGACAGGCATTCCACATCAGACCCCGTGCAGACAGACATACCACATCAGACCCCGTGCAGACACACAGACATTCCATACCAGACCCCATGCAGACACAGACATTCCACACCAGACTCTGTGCAGACAGGCATTCCACATCAGACCCCGTGCAGACACAGACATTCCATATCAGACCCCGTGCAGACAGGCATTCCACACCAGACCCCGTGCAGACAGGCATTCCACATCAGACCCCGTGCAGACAGACATTCCACACCAGACCCCATGCAGACACAGATATTCCACACCAGACCGCGTGCAGACACACAGACATTCCATATCAGACCCCGTGCAGACACACAGACATTCCAGATCAGACCCTGTGCAGACACACAGACATTCCATATCAGACCCCGTGCAGACAGACATTCCATATCAGACCCCGTGCAGACACACAGACATTCCATATCAGACCCTGTGCAGACACACAGACATTCCATATCAGACCCCGTGCAGACACACAGACATTCCATATCAGACCCCGTGCAGACAGGCATTCCACATCAGACCCCGTGCAGACAGACATACCACATCAGACCCCGTGCAGACACACAGACATTACATATCAGACCCCATGCAGACACACAGACATTCCATATCAGACCCCGTGCAGACATTCCATATCAGACCCCGTGCAGACATTCCATATCAGACCCTGTGCAGACATTCCATATCAGACCCCGTGCAGACACAGACATTCCATATCAGACCCTGTGCAGACACACAGACATTCTGTATCAGACCATGTGCAGACATAAACATTCCATATCAGACCCCGTGCAGACACACAGACATTCCATATCAGACCCCGTGCAGACAGGCATTCCACATCAGACCCCGTGCAGACAGACATACCACATCAGACCCCGTGCAGACACACAGACATTTCATATCAGACCCCGTGCAGACAGACATACCACATCAGACATCGTGCAGACACACAGACATTTCATATCAGACCCCGTGCAGACAGGCATTCCACATCAGACCCCGTGCAGACACACAGACATTTCATATCAGACCCCGTGCAGACAGACATACCACATCAGACCCCGTGCAGACACACAGACATTTCATATCAGACCCCGTGCAGACAGGCATTCCACATCAGACCCCGTACAGACAGGCATTCAACATCAAACATCAGACCCCGTGCAGACAGACATACCACATCAGACCCCGTGCAGCACACAGACATTACATATCAGACCCCATGCAGACACACAGACATTCCATATCAGACCCCGTGCAGACACACAGACATTCCATATCAGACCCCGTGCAGACACACAGACATTCCATATCAGACCCCGTGCAGACACACAGACATTCCATATCAGACCCCGTGCAGACACACAGACATTTCATATCCGACCCCGTGCAGACAGACATACCACATCAGACCCCGTGCAGACACACAGACATTCCATATCAGACCCCATGCAGACAGACATTCCATATCAGACCCCGTGCAGACACAGACATTTCATATCAGACCCCATGCAGACAGACATTCCATATCAGACCCCGTGCAGACACAGACATTCCATATCAGACCCCATGCAGACACAGACATTCCATATCAGACCCCATGCAGACACAGACATTCCATATCAGACCCCATGCAGACACAGACATTCCATATCAGACCCCATGCAGACACAGACATTCCATATCAGACCCCATGCAGACACAGACATTCCATATCAGACCCCATGCAGACACAGACATTCCATATCAGACCCCGTGCAGAGAGACATTCCAAATCAGACCCCGTGCAGACACAGACATTCCATATCAGACCCCGTGCAGACAGACATTCCAAATCAGACCCCGTGCAGACACACAGACATTCCATATCAGACCCCGTGCAGACACAGACATTCCATATCAGACCCCGTGCAGACACAGACATTCCAGATCAGACCCCGTGCAGACAGACATTCCATATCAGACCCCGTGCAGACATTCCATATCAGACACCGTGCAGACATTCCATATCAGACCCCGTGCAGACACAGACATTCCATATCAGACCCTGTGCAGACACAGACATTCCATATCAGACCCCGTGCAGACATTCCATATCAGACCCCGTGCAGACACACAGACATTCCATATCAGACCCCGTGCAGACACAGACATTCCATATCAGACCCCGTGCAGACACAGACATTCCATATCAGACCCCGTGCAGACATTCCATATCAGACCCCGTGCAGACATTCCATATCAGACCCCGTGCAGACATTCAATATCAGACCCCGTGCAGACACAGACATTCCATATCAGACCCCGTGCAGACATTCCATATCAGACCCCGTGCAGACATTCCATATCAGACCCCGTGCAGACATTCCATATCAGACCCCGTGCAGACATTCCATATCAGACCCCGTGTAGACAGACATTCCATATCAGACCCCGTAAAGACACACAGACATTCCATATCAGACCCCGTGCAGACATTCCATATCAGACCCCGTGCAGACACAGACATTCCATATCAGACCCCGTGCAGACACACAGACATTCCATATCAGACCCCGTGCAGACACACAGACATTCCATATCAGACCCCGTGCAGACACACAGACATTCCATATCAGACCCCGTGCAGACACAGACATTCCATATCAGACCCCGTGCAGACACACAGACATTCCGTATCAGACTCAGTGCAGACACACAGACATTCCGTATCAGACCATGTGCAGACACACAGACATTCCATATCAGACCCCGTGCAGACACAGACATTCCATATCAGACCCCGTGCAGACACACAGACATTCCATATCAGACCCCGTGCAGACACAGACATTCCATATCAGACCCCGTGCAGACACACAGACATTCCATATCAGACCCCGTGCAGACATAGACATTCCAT
Organism: Leptobrachium leishanense; assembly: GCA_009667805.1. Lineage (NCBI taxonomy): Eukaryota > Metazoa > Chordata > Amphibia > Anura > Megophryidae > Leptobrachium > Leptobrachium leishanense. The sequence goes on along the minus strand of CM019068.1, from coordinate 1,407,980 downwards.
ATCAGACATCGTGCAGACACACAGACATTCCATATCAGACCCCGTGCAGACACACAGACATTCCATATCAGACATCGTGCAGACACACAGACATTCCATATCAGACCCCGTGCAGACACACAGACATTCCATATCAGACCCCGTGCAGACACACAGACATTCCATATCAGACCCCGTGCAGACATAGACATTCCATATCAGACATCGTGCAGACACACAGACATTCCATATCAGACCCCGTGCAGACATAGACATTCCATATCCGACATCGTGCAGACACACAGACATTCCATATCAGACCCCGTGCAGACACAGACATTCCATATCAGACCCCGTGCAGACACACAGACATTCCATATCAGACCCCGTGCAGACACACAGACATTCCATATCAGACATCGTGCAGACACACAGACATTCCATATCAGACCCCGTGCAGACACACAGACATTCCATATCAGACATCGTGCAGACACACAGACATTCCATATCAGACCCCGTGCAGACACACAGACATTCCATATCAGACCCCGTGCAGACACACAGACATTCCATATCAGACCCCGTGCAGACACACAGACATTCCATATCAGACCCCGTGCAGACACACAGACATTCCATATCAGACCATGTGCAGACACACAGACATTCAATATCAGACATCGTGCAGACACACAGACATTCCATATCAGACATTGTGCAGACACACAGACATTCCATATCAGACCCCGTGCAGACACACAGACATTCCATATCAGACCCCGTGCAGACACACAGACATTCCATATCAGACCCCGTGCAGACACACAGACATTCCATATCAGACATCGTGCAGACACAGACATTCCATATCAGACCCCGTGCAGACACACAGACATTCCATATCAGACCCCGTGCAGACACACAGACATTCCATATCAGACCCCGTGCAGACACAGACATTCCATATCAGACCCCGTGCAGACACACAGACATTCCGTATCAGACTCAGTGCAGACACACAGACATTCCGTATCAGACCATGTGCAGACACACAGACATTCCATATCAGACCCCGTGCAGACACACAGACATTACATATCAGACCCCGTGCAGACATAGACATTCCATATCAGACATCGTGCAGACACACAGACATTCCATATCAGACCCCGTGCAGACACACAGACATTCCATATCAGACATCGTGCAGACACACAGACATTCCATATCAGACCCCGTGCAGACACACAGACATTCCATATCAGACCCCGTGCAGACACACAGACATTCCATATCAGACCCCGTGCAGACATAGACATTCCATATCAGACATCGTGCAGACACACAGACATTCCATATCAGACCCCGTGCAGACATAGACATTCCATATCAGACCCCGTGCAGACACACAGACATTCCATATCAGACCCCGTGCAGACACAGACATTCCATATCAGACATCGTGCAGACACACAGACATTCCATATCAGACCCCGTGCAGACACACAGACATTCCATATCAGACCCCGTGCAGACACACAGACATTCCATATCAGACCCCGTGCAGACACACAGACATTCAATATCAGACATCGTGCAGACACACAGACATTCCATATCAGACATTGTGCAGACACACAGACATTCCATATCAGACATCGTGCAGACACAGACATTCCATATCAGACCCCGTGCAGACACAGACATTCCATATCAGACCCCGTGCAGACACACAGACATTCCATATCAGACATCGTGCAGACACAGACATTCCATATCAGACCCCGTGCAGACACAGACATTCCATATCAGACCCCGTGCAGACACAGACATTCCATATCAGACCCCGTGCAGACATAGACATTCCATATCAGACATCGTGCAGACACACAGACATTCCATATCAGACCCCGTGCAGACATAGACATTCCATATCAGACATCGTGCAGACACACAGACATTCCATATCAGACCCCGTGCAGACACACAGACATTCCATATCAGACCCCGTGCAGACACACAGACATTCCATATCAGACATCGTGCAGACACACAGACATTCCATATCAGACCCCGTGCAGACACACAGACATTCCATATCAGACATCGTGCAGACACAGACATTCCATATCAGACCCCGTGCAGACACAGACATTCCATATCAGACCCCGTGCAGACACAGACATTCCATATCAGACCCCGTGCAGACACACAGACATTCCATATCAGACCCCGTGCAGACACACAGACATTCCATATCAGACCCCGTGCAGACATAGACATTCCATATCAGACATCGTGCAGACACACAGACATTCCATATCAGACCCCGTGCAGACATAGACATTCCATATCAGACATCGTGCAGACACACAGACATTCCATATCAGACATCGTGCAGACACACAGACATTCCATATCAGACCACGTGCAGACACACAGACATTCCATATCAGACCCCGTGCAGACACACAGACATTCCATATCAGACCCCGTGCAGACACACAGACATTCCATATCAGACCCCGTGCAGACACAGACATTCCATATCAGACATCGTGCAGACACACAGACATTCCATATCAGACCCCGTGCAGACACAGACATTCCATATCAGACATCGTGCAGACACACAGACATTCCATATCAGACCCCGTGCAGACACACAGACATTCCATATCAGACCCCGTGCAGACACACAGACATTCCATATCAGACCCCGTGCAGACACACAGACATTCCATATCAGACCCCGTGCAGACACACAGACATTCCATATCAGACCCTGTGCAGACACACAGACATTCAATATCAGACATCGTGCAGACACACAGACATTCCATATCAGACATTGTGCAGACACACAGACATTCCATATCAGGCCCCGTGCAGACACACAGACATTCCATATCAGACCCCGTGCAGACACACAGACATTCCATATCAGACCCCGTGCAGACAGGCATTCCACATCAGACCCCGTGCAGACAGACATTCCATATCAGACCCCGTGCAGACACACAGACATTCCATATCAGACCCCGTGCAGACAGACATTCTATATCAGACATCGTGCAGACACACAGACATTCCATATCAGACCCCGTGCAGACAGACATTCTATATCAGACATCGTGCAGACACACAGACATTCCATATCAGACTCCGTGCAGACACAAACATTCCATATCAGACCCCGTGCAGACACAGACATTCCATATCAGACCCCGTGCAGACATTCCATATCAGACCCCGTGCAGACACAGACAATCCATATCAGACCCCGTGCAGACACACAGACATTCCATATCAGACCCCGTGCAGACACACAGACATTCCATATCAGACTCCGCACGTGTCCATTGCAGATATTACACTTTTATCGGCCTCAGGGCCTTAGACTCTAAACCGAGCGTCCAGCCGGCCCCCGTGGAAAGGTCTTGGTAGACCCCCGTGGTAAGGTTTTGGTTGGCCCCCGTGGTAAGGTCTTGGTTGGCCCCCGTGGTAAGGTCTTGGTTGGCCCCCGTGGTAAGGGCTTGGTTGCCACCCATGGCAGTCACTGCCCCCAGCCCTACCTTTAAATCTCTGCTGACACTGCAGTGAGGTGCAGGCGGTGATCTCGGCGTCGGCTCCGGGAGTAGAATCGTCTTCGTCCAGGTTGATCTCCTCGGTGATGGCGTCGGGCCCCAGCTTGGCCATGCACATCATGCTAATCCGCTTCAACGTCTTGTTTTCTTTGTTGAGCTAAAAGCAGGAGAAACGTCACAGATTTGGGCAGATTTGTCCCATATGTGAAACACACGCAAACAACCATCCTCAAACCGTGCAGAGAATGGCCAGAGGGCCGGGGGCTGGGAGAACGCAGATAAAGGGGCGAGCGATGAGGTGACGCAGGAGCTGACCCTCAATGCCAGCGTTTCCCAGACGCGCAGAGTGGGAGAAAATACATTTCACATTCTCTGTGCTGCTGCCCCGGCCCCCCTGGACAGCCTGATGATTAAACTCACTGTTCTGTCTTCCCACTCAGTGTCCGCAAACACAGCGACAGTCACGATGAATCATCCGCTCCCAATCCACGGAAGCACTCAATTACAACGGTGACCCGCGTCCTGCGCGTCCCCTGACCCACAACCTGCGTGTCCCGACCCGCGTCCTGCACGTCCTCTGACCCACAACCTGCGTGTCCCAACTCGCGTCCTGCACGTCCTCTGACCCACAACCTGCGTGTCCCAACTCGCGTCCTGCGCGTCCCCTGACCCACAACCTGCGTGTCCCGACCCGCGTCCTACGCGTCCCCTGACCCACAACCTGCGTGTCCCAACTCGCGTCCTGCGCGTCCCCTGACCCACAACCTGCGTGTCCCGACCCGCGTCCTACGCGTCCCCTGACCCACAACCTGCGCGTCCCGACCCGCAACCTGCGCGTCCCGACCCGCGTCCTACGCGTCCCCTGACCCACAACCTGCGTGTCCCAACTCGCGTCCTGCGTGTCCCGACCCGCGTCCTACGCGTCCCCTGACCCACAACCTGCGCGTCCCGACCCGCAACCTGCGCGTCCCGACCCGCGTCCTACGCGTCCCCTGACCCACAACCTGCGTGTCCCAACTCGCGTCCTGCGCGTCCCCTGACCCACAACCTGCGTGTCCCGACCCGCGTCCTACGCGTCCCCTGACCCACAACCTGCGCGTCCCGACCCGCAACCTGCGCGTCCCGACCCGCAACCTGCGCGTCCCGACCCGCAACCTGCGCGTCCCGACCCGCAACCTGCGCGTCCCGACCCGCAACCTGCGCGTCCCGGCCCGCAACCTGCGCGTCCCGACCCGCAACCTGCGCGTCCCGACCCGCAACCTGCGTGTCCCGACCCGCAACCTGCGTTTCCCGACCCGCAACCTGCGTTTCCCGACCCGCAACCTGCGTGTCCCGACCCGCAACCTGCGCGTCCCCTGACCGACAACCTGCGTGTCCCGACCCCAGCCCTGCGCGTCCCCTGACCCACAACCTTCGTGTCCCTACCCCAGCCCTGCGCGTCCCGACCCACAACCTGTGTGTCCCTACCCCAGCCCTGCGCGTCCCCTGACCTGTGCGTTACCTGACCCACAACCTTTGTGTCCTGACCCGCAACCTGTGTCTGTTACAGTTACATGTATTTATAAAGTGCTAGCAAGTTCCGTAGCGCTGTACAATGGGAGAGACAGAATAACAAATACATACAGGTTAAAACACACAGAACCGTAGGAGAGGGGACCCTGCCCCAGAGCTTACAATCTAAGAGGAGAGGGGACCCTGCCCCAGAGCTTACAATCTAAGAGGAGAGGGGACCCTGCCCCAGAGCTTACAATCTAAGAGGAGAGGGGACCCTGCTCCAGAGCTTACAATCTAAGAGGAGAGGGGACCCTGCTCCAGAGCTTACAATCTAAGAGGAGAGGGGACCCTGCCCCAGAGCTTACAATCTAAGAGGAGAGGGGACCCTGCCCCAGAGTTTACAATCTAAGAGAGGGGACCCTGCCCCAGAGCTTACAATCTAAGAGGAGAGGGGACCCTGCCCCAGAGCATACAATCTAAGAGGAGAGGGGACCCTGCCCCAGAGCTTACAATCTAAGAGGAGAGGGGACCCTGCCCCAGAGTTTACAATCTAAGAGGAGAGGGGACCCTGCCCCAGAGCTTACAATCTAAGAGGAGAGGGGACCCTGCCCCAGAGCTTACAATCTAAGAGGAGAGGGGACCCTGCCCCAGAGCTTACAATCTAAGAGGAGAGGGGACCCTGCCCCAGAGCTTACAATCTAAGAGAGGGGACCCTGCCCCAGAGCTTACAATCTAAGAGGAGAGGGGACCCTGCTCCAGAGTTTACAATCTAAGAGGAGAGGGGACCCTGCTCCAGAGCTTACAATCTAAGAGGAGAGGGGACCCTGCCCCAGAGCTTACAATCTAAGAGGAGAGGGGACCCTGCCCCAGAGCCAGTATGAAGTATTGGGGCGCATGTGGGCTGTGTGGGAAGATGGTGTATGAAATGTACAGTGGGGGGGGGATCATGGAGTGAGCTGATAGGCATCTCTAAAGTAATGTGTTTTCAGAGACTTCTTGAAGGACTGGAGAGACGGGGAGAGTCTGATGTTGCGGGGGAGGGAGTTCCATAGAAAGGGGGCAGCTCGGGAGAAGTCCTGAAGGCGGGAGTTGAGGGTGCGGGTATGAAGAACTGATAGTGTCAGATCATTGGCCGAGGGAAGTGGTCAGGATGGGATGTACCTGTTAATAAGGGAGGAGATGTAGGCAGCGGCGCGGTTATTGAGAGCTTTGTATGTGACCAATATAATGAATTTGATTCTACAGGAAACAGGAGCCAGTGTAGAGATAGACAAAAGGGTGAGGTGTGAGAGGTGCGGGAGGTGAGGTGTGAGAGGTGCGGTATGAGAGGTGCGGGAGGTGAGGCGTGAGAGGTGCGGGAGAGGAGGTGTAGAGGTGCAGGAGGTGAGGTGTGAGAGGTGCAGGAGGTGAGGCGTGGGAGGTGAGGCGTGAGAGGTGCGGGAGGTGAGGTGTAGAGGTGCGGGAGGTGAGGTGTAGAGGTGCAGGAGGTGAGGTGTAGAGGTGCAGGAGGTGAGGTGTGAGAGGTGCAGGAGGTGAGGCGTGAGAGGTGCGGGAGATGAGGTGTAGAGGTGCAGGAGGTGAGGTGTGAGAGGTGTAGGAGGTGAGGTGTATGAGTCGGGCACAGGCTTTAACCACTTCGCTGCGGAGGACGCGCTCAGCGCGTCCTGCCGCAGGAAGGGTTGGCTGCGGAAGACGCGCTGAGCGCGTCCTCCCGAAGCAGCCTGCGATCGGCCGGATTCCGGCCGATCGCTGTGCCCCCCGGTGCAGGCTGACATCTTTGATGTCAGCCCGTCAATCCGGGACCGCCGCGGGCACAATAGATGTCATCGCGGCGGCGCAATGACATCTATTTCAGGCCCCCCCCTGCGTGTGCGGAGGAGGCACCTGAAAGGGAGGGGGGGGACCTCTCTTCCTCCCGATCGCGGGGGTCCTGAGCTTAATGCCAGGCACCGTTTGGAAGGGCACAGCCTGCCCTTCCAAATGGTACCTGGCATTAACCCCATGGGGGCCGGATCACGAATCGGTGCCGAAAAGCACCAGTTCGTGATCCTTTCCCGGAGCTGGCCGACATCTTGGATGTCGGCCAAGCCTCCAGGAACTCCCCCTGAGGACTGGCGTCATCGTGCATAGCACGATGACGCCAGTCCTGGAGTTAACCCCTAGCTGCCACCAATGGTGGAGATAGGGGGTTCCAATGAACCCCCTATCTCCCGATCTGTGGGAGCTAGGGGTTAATGTTTGATATAGTTGGATCGGCCAGAGCATGGCCTTTCCAACGATATCAAACATGACTGTGAAAAAAGTTTTTTAAAAAAAATAAAAATTAGAAAAAAATAATAAAAAAAATAAGTTTTTTATTTGTTTTGTTAATGCAGCAATATTGTTCCCATTTAATTTATAATGTGAATAATAATGCTGCACTAACGATTTTTGTATGCGGTGCGTTTGTTAAAAATAGCGAAATTTTCCCCCAAAAAAAATGTAACGAGACCCCATTTCTAATTTTTTTAACAAGTGCACCCCATACAAAATATAACCGCAAACGATCGCATGTTAAAATGTGAAAAAAAACACTTTACACATTGTTATAATATACAGACAGGTCATGACGTATACATATAATAATGACATATTATGAATCTGCCGAGTCTGCCGGAAAGAACGATATATAATATGTCTGGGTCATATACTAAAATAAGCTTCAAAACGCGGTTAAACATGATGAGCAAAACCGGTAAAAATGACCTCAGCACAGAGGTGTGAAATGCCTCAGCAGCGAAAGGGTTAATAACAGACTGCAGAGGGAGAATCTGGGATCTCTTAAGGCCAGAGAGAAGGAGGTTACAGTAGTCAAGGCGGGAGAAAAGAGCTTGGATGAGTATCCTCCAAAAGAGGATCGTGCCTTGCAGCCCCGTCGAATACGAGTCGTAGCGCTTTCAGAACGTCTGCAGCACGCCTGCTGTTGCGCGCGCTTCAGCGTGTGGCCGGGCCCCATCGAAGTGACACAATGCTGCGACGGACGTCGGAAGGCACGGCAGTATGGGTGCACAGTGCGCTTGTCTGACTCCAGCCTTATGCTGCGGCAGAAAAGCCGCGTGCACGTTTATTCTTCCCTCCACACGTACTTACTGAATAAAATCCAACATTTTATTAATGTTTAAAAGAGAAAAAAAACATAAATATGCAAAAAGCAAATAAAAGCCTTGAGCACAAAGTTCTGCTGGACTTACTAACCCCCCCCCCCCACCATGAGTAGAGACTGAAAAAATGAGTAAAGAGGAGAAAATAATGGAGGATAAAGCGCGGCGCAGTCACTGCGCTCTCAGGCATTTTCCCTTCATATAAACAAATAAGCATTTCTCTGCGCTTAACACACAAAGCGCTTTCGAGGGAAATTCGGGCCCGGTGGTGAACGCCGCGCACAATCACACGCTGAACACTTCTTTTGTGCTCCTGGCGGTGAAGTTGTGCCGGCCACTAATGGACGGCGGTGAATATTACGCGCCGGGGGCCGATAAGTGGAGCATCACGCCCCCTCACTCAGACATTAAGGTGTTTAGGCAGCCGAGCAGTGGCGCGCAGTGATGTGTTTACCTGATTGGCCGGCTGGTTATTGTGCGCACCGTTACTATTACTGAGCCATTTAACGCAAACAATGAAAAGCAGCGCGGCTTTACGCTCACATCGGCCATCACTGGGCAGAAAGCGGGCGCTCTAATGCCGTGACGCCCGGGGCTTTAGGGGCAGATATGTAAACTGCTTAAATCTGCTGAAGGGACCAGAGGCGATACAGAGCCGGAGGTGATACAGAACCGTTACAGAGCACGAGCCAGAGGCTATACAGAGCCGGCGTGGGAGGCGATACAGAACTGGCGCCGGAGGCGATACAGAGCCGGCGCCGGAGGCGATACAGAGCCCATGCCAGAGGCGATACAGAGCCGGAGGCGATACAGAGCCGGCGCCAGAGGCGATACAGAGCCGGCGCCGGAGGCGATACAGAGCCCGTGCCAGAGGCGATACAGAGCCGGAGGCGATACAGAACCGGCGCCGGAGGCGTTACAGAGCCCGTGCCGGAGGCGATACAGAACCGGCGCCAGAGGCATTACAGAGCCCGCGCCGGAGGAGATACAGAACCGGCGCCGGAGGCATTACAGAGCCGGCGCCGGAGGCGATACAGAGCCCGCGCCGGAGGAGATACAGAGCCCGCGCCGGAGGAGATACAGAGCCCAGACCGGAGGGGATACAGAGTCCGCACCGGAGGGGATACAGAGTCCGCACCGGAGGGGATACAGAGTCCGTGCCAGAGGTGATACAGAATCCAGGGCCGAAGGCGATGCAGAGCCGCAGGCAGTACAGAGCCTGCGCAGGAATCGATACAGAGCCTGCGCCGGAGACAGAACCGCGTTACAGAACCGGCGTCAAAAGCACAGGGCTGGGGCACATGGGAGCAGCGGGACCTGGGTTGTGGGGGCTGTATAAAGGACGCGCGGGGCTGGGGCACATGGGAGCAACAGGGCCCGGGTTGGGGGGGCTGTATATTATTATTATTATTCTTTATTTATAAAGCGCCAGCATATTCCGCAGCGCTGTACAATAAACACAGTATAGACAGGGTTACAATACATTGAACAACATTTGACAAACAGTACAGGAGGAGATGAGGGCCCTATTCCCGTAGGAACTCACAATCTGGGAGGGTTGGGGTTGGAAACAGGAGGAGAGGACTGTAAGGTGAGAGTGATTGATGGTTGCGTCAGTGAGTTGGGTGGTAGGCTTCCCTAAATAGGAATGTTTTCAGGGAGCGTTTGAAGGAAGAGAAGTTAGGGGAAAGTCTGACAGTACGAGGGAGAGCGTTCCAGAGAGTGGGGGCTGCGCGTGAGAAATCCTGCAGTCTATCATGGGAAGAGGTGATGCGGGGAGAAGCTAGGCGCAGGTCACTGTTTGACCTTAGGGAGCGGGCTGGGGTGTATTTGGTGATTAGTGAGGACAGGTAGTGGGGCGCTGAGTTAGTGAGGGTTTTGTAGGTAAGGATAAGGATTTTGAACTTAATTCTGCAGTGGATGGGGAGCCAGTGAAGGGACTCGCAGAGGGGAGCGGCAGAGACAGAGCGGCGGGTGAGGTGAATTAGCCTGGCGGAGGCGTTCAGGATGGATTGTAGGGGGGAGAGGCGGGACAGAGGGAGGCCAGATAAGAGATTATTGCAATAGTCGAGTCGGGAGATTACCAGGGCGTGTATGAGTTGTTTTGTGGTGACAGCGGTAAGAAATGGCCGAATTCTGGAAATATTACGCAGTTGGTATCGGCAGGAGGAGGAAAGAGACTTGATGTGGGGGATGAAGGAAAGAGCAGAGTCCAGTGTAACTCCAAGACAGCGAACTTGGTTTGATGGGGAGATGGTGATACCCTCCACCGTGATAGAGAAGTCAGGAGGTGGGGAGGCATTGGAGGGAGGAATAAGTAGGAGCTCAGTCTTTGACATGTTGATCTTTAGGCGGTGGGAGGCCATCCAGGAGGAGATGCCAGATAAACAGTCACTGACTTTGGAAAGGACAGGGGGAGAGAGATCAGGGGTAGAGAGGTAGATCTGAGTGTCATCAGCGTAGAGGTGGTAATTGAAGCCAAAGCTGTTGATGATTTTGCCCAGGGAGGAGGTGTAGATGGAAAAGAGCAGAGGACCAAGGACAGAGCCTTGAGGTACACCAACAGATAGAGGCAATGAGGAGGAGGAGTTACCAGCAAAGGACACACAGAAGGACCTGTTGGATAAATAGGATTCGACCCAAGTGAGTGCAGTGTCACCGAGACCCAGAGAGTTGAGGGTCTGTAGAAGGAGGGGGTGGTCAACAGTGTCAAAAGCAGCCGAGAGGTCAAGCAGGATGAGAATAGAATAGTGGCCGTGTTTTTTAGCAGTTAGGAGGTCGTTGGTGACTTTGGTGAGGGCAGTTTCAGTTGAGTGTAGGGGACGGAAGCCAGAATGCAGGGGGTCAAGTAGGGAATTGGAGGACAGGAAGAGGGAGAGGCGGTTGAAGACTAGTTTTTCTAAGAGCTTTGATGTGAAGGGAAGCAGGGATACAGGACGGTAGTTGGATGGAGAGTTGGGATCTAGGGATGGTTTCTTTAGTAAGGGGTAACTAGCGCGTGTTTGAAGGCGGATGGAAAGGAGCCAGTGGAGAGAGATAGGTTGAAGAAGTGTGTGAGAGCAGGGGTGAGGGAGGAGGAGAGGGGAGGAATTAGATGTGAGGGAATGGGGTCGAGCGGGCACGTGGTGAGATGTGAGGAGGACAATAAGGAATTGACTTCCTCCTCAGTGGCTGGGAGGAAGCGGCAGAGGGTGGCAGAGGGGACCTGTGGGAGTGGAGGTGGCAGATAACTATCTTGTGTTGGGATGTTGCGTCTGATATTTAGAGTTTTACTGAGGAAGTAGTCTGCCAGGTCTTGAGCGCTGAAGGCAGCTGTGGGGGGAGGTGCAGGTGGGTAGAGGAGGGTGTTGAAGGTGGACCAGAGCCGTTTAGGGTTGGAGGACAGCGTAGATATAAGAGATGAGAAGAAGGATTGTTTGGCCAAGTGGAGGGCAGAGGTGTATGACCGGAGAATAGACTTGAAGTGAACAAAATCAGCTTCAGAGCGGGATTTCCTCCAGGCACGCTCTGCAGTGCGGGAGCATCTTTGCAGGTAGCGTGTCTGGAGGGTGTGCCAGGGCTGAAGCTGGCGGCGTGGGGCCTTACAGAGTCGAAGAGGAGCAAGAGTGTCTAGAGCAGAGATAAGAGTAGTGTTGTAGTGATTAGTGGCAGCATCAGGGCAGGTGAAGGATGAGGTATGAGGGAGGTGGTGAAGTAGGTTGGAGAATTGATGGGGGTCCACAGCATGTAGATTTCTGCGAGTGTGTGTGCGGGGTGGGGGAGCAGGGTGTTTAGGAAGTCCAGATAGGTTGAAAGGGAGAAGGTGGTGGTCAGAGATGGGGAAAGGGCGACAGTTGAACTCAGAAATGGAGCAGAGGTTGGAAAAGACAAGGTCAATAGCGTGACCATCGCGGTGGGTAGGGAGGAGGGAGGATTGTGTGAGTCCAAGGGAGGACGTGAGTGAAAGAAGTTTGGAGGCAGCAGGGGCGGAAGGATCGTCAATGGGAATGTTGAAGTCGCCGAGAATTAGGCATGGAAGATTAGAAGACAGGAAGTGAGAAAGCCAGGTAGCAAAGTGGTCAAAGAACTGGGAGGTTGGTCCCGGTGGGCGGTAGATGACTGCCACCCTGAGAGCCAGAGGAGAGAACAGGCGGATGCAGTGTGTCTCGAAGGAGGAGAAGGAGAGGGATGGGGGTGGAGGGAGATGCTGGTAGGTGCAGGTGGGAGAGAGCAGGATTCTGACCCCGCCACCATTTCTCTCACCCGGTCTGGGGGTATGGCTCAAGTGTAGACCGCCATGTGAGAGAGCAGCAATGGAGGCCGTGTCAGAGGGAGTTAGCCAGGTTTCAGTTAAAGCTAGGAGGTTGAAGGAGTTTGAAAGGAAGAGGTCATGGATTGCTGTGAGTTTGTTGCACACAGAGCGAGCGTTCCAGAGGGCGCAGGAGAAAGAGGACAGGCGCTGAGGGATTATGGGAATGAGGTTGCTGGGCTTGCAGGGAGGTGATTTATGTGCGATGGAGATAGGATGAGAGGGAAGTATTGGATGTGTTGTGGGGCAGGGTTAGGGGATATGTCACCTGAATAGAGTAACAGCAGGAAGGTGAGAAAGAGAAGGTGGGAATGGGATTTGTGGAGTGGGAGTGATTGGCAGCGCGAGAGTTAGAGGGAGACCATGTTCTGAGGAAACAAAGGAGCTCATGCGAGGCCATCATGTGGGACGAGAGGAGGGAGGGAGAGATGCAGATAGTGTAGGGGTCGGTGGTAGAGGGGCAGGAGTTCCATTTAAGGAGAAAGGTAGAAGTAAAGAGCAGAAGCGTGAGAGAAAGCATGATATAGACGTGTGTTTACCCAGAGTGTATAAAGGACACACGGGGCTGGGGCACATGGGAGCAGCGGGCCCCCGGGTAGAGGGGGCTGTATAAAGGACGCGCGGGGCTGGGGCACATGGGAGCAATAGGGCCCGGGTTGTGGGGGCTGTATAAAGGACGCACGGGGCTGGGGCATATGGGAGCAATAGGGCCCGGGTAGAGGGGGCTGTATAAAGGACGCACGTGTTAGGGGCACATGGGAGCGGCAGGGCTAGGGGTGTGGGGGCTGGGGCAAATGGGAGCAGCGGGGCCCGGGTTGTGGGGGCTGTATAAAGGACGTGCGGGGCTGGGGCACATGGGAGCAGTGGGGCCCGGGTAGAGGGGGCTGTATAAAGGACGCACGTGTTAGGGGCACATGGGAGTGGCAGGGCTAGGGGTGTGGGGGCTGGGGCAAATGGGAGCAGCGGGGCCCGGGTTGTGGGGGCTGTACAAAGGACGCGCGGGGCTGGGGCACATGGGAGCAACAGGGCCCGGGTGGGGGGGCTGTATATTATTATTATTATTCTTTATTTATAAAGCGCCAGCATATTCCGCAGCGCTGTACAATAAACACAGTATAGACAGGGTTACAATACATTGAACAACATTTGACAAACAGTACAGGAGGAGATGAGGGCCCTATTCCCGTAGGAACTCACAATCTGGGAGGGTTGGGGTTGGAAACAGGAGGAGAGGACTGTAAGGTGAGAGTGATTGATGGTTGCGTCAGTGAGTTGGGTGGTAGGCTTCCCTAAATAGGAATGTTTTCAGGGAGCGTTTGAAGGAAGAGAAGTTAGGGGAAAGTCTGACAGTACGAGGGAGAGCGTTCCAGAGAGTGGGGGCTGCGCGTGAGAAATCCTGCAGTCTATCATGGGAAGAGGTGATGCGGGGAGAAGCTAGGCGCAGGTCACTGTTTGACCTTAGGGAGCGGGCTGGGGTGTATTTGGTGATTAGTGAGGACAGGTAGTGGGGCGCTGAGTTAGTGAGGGTTTTGTAGGTAAGGATAAGGATTTTGAACTTAATTCTGCAGTGGATGGGGAGCCAGTGAAGGGACTCGCAGAGGGGAGCGGCAGAGACAGAGCGGCGGGTGAGGTGAATTAGCCTGGCGGAGGCGTTCAGGATGGATTGTAGGGGGGAGAGGCGGGACAGAGGGAGGCCAGATAAGAGATTATTGCAATAGTCGAGTCGGGAGATTACCAGGGCGTGTATGAGTTGTTTTGTGGTGACAGCGGTAAGAAATGGCCGAATTCTGGAAATATTACGCAGTTGGTATCGGCAGGAGGAGGAAAGAGACTTGATGTGGGGGATGAAGGAAAGAGCAGAGTCAAGTGTAACTCCAAGACAGCGAACTTGGTTTGATGGGGAGATGGTGATACCCTCCACCGTGATAGAGAAGTCAGGAGGTGGGGAGGCATTGGAGGGAGGAATAAGTAGGAGCTCAGTCTTTGACATGTTGATCTTTAGGTGGTGGGAGGCCATCCAGGAGGAGATGCCAGATAAACAGTCACTGACTTTGGAAAGGACAGGGGGAGAGAGATCAGGGGTAGAGAGGTAGATCTGAGTGTCATCAGCGTAGAGGTGGTAATTGAAGCCAAAGCTGTTGATGATTTTGCCCAGGGAGGAGGTGTAGATGGAAAAGAGCAGAGGACCAAGGACAGAGCCTTGAGGTACACCAACAGATAGAGGCAATGAGGAGGAGGAGTTACCAGCAAAGGACACACAGAAGGACCTGTTGGATAAATAGGATTCGACCCAAGTGAGTGCAGTGTCACCGAGACCCAGAGAGTTGAGGGTCTGTAGAAGGAGGGGGTGGTCAACAGTGTCAAAAGCAGCCGAGAGGTCAAGCAGGATGAGAATAGAATAGTGGCCGTGTTTTTTAGCAGTTAGGAGGTCGTTGGTGACTTTGGTGAGGGCAGTTTCAGTTGAGTGTAGGGGACGGAAGCCAGATTGCAGGGGGTCAAGTAGGGAATTGGAGGACAGGAAGAGGGAGAGGCGGTTGAAGACTAGTTTTTCTAAGAGCTTTGATGTGAAGGGAAGCAGGGATACAGGACGGTAGTTGGATGGAGAGTTGGGATCTAGGGATGGTTTCTTTAGTAAAGGGGTAACTAGCGCGTGTTTGAAGGCGGATGGAAAGGAGCCAGTGGAGAGAGATAGGTTGAAGATGTGTGTGAGAGCAGGGGTGAGGGAGGAGGAGAGGGGAGGAATTAGATGTGAGGGAATGGGGTCGAGCGGGCACGTGGTGAGATGTGAGGAGGACAATAAGGAATTGACTTCCTCCTCAGTGGCTGGGAGGAAGCGGCAGAGGGTGGCAGAGGGGACCTGTGGGAGTGGAGGTGGCAGATAACTATCTTGTGTTGGGATGTTGCGTCTGATATTTAGAGTTTTACTGAGGAAGTAGTCTGCCAGGTCTTGAGCGCTGAAGGCAGCTGTGGGGGGAGGTGCAGGTGGGTAGAGGAGGGTGTTGAAGGTGGACCAGAGCCGTTTAGGGTTGGAGGACAGCGTAGATATAAGAGATGAGAAGAAGGATTGTTTGGCCAAGTGGAGGGCAGAGGTGTATGACCGGAGAATAAACTTGAAGTGAACAAAATCAGCTTCAGAGCGGGATTTCCTCCAGGCACGCTCTGCAGTGCGGGAGCATCTTTGCAGGTAGCGAGTCTGGAGGGTGTGCCAGGGCTGAAGCTGGCGGCGTGGGGCTTACAGAGTCGAAGAGGAGCAAGAGTGTCTAGAGCAGAGATAAGAGTAGTGTTGTAGTGATTAGTGGCAGCATCAGGGCAGGTGAAGGATGAGGTATGAGGGAGGTGGTGAAGTAGGTTGGAGAATTGATGGGGGTCCACAGCATGTAGATTTCTGCGAGTGTGTGTGCGGGGTGGGGGAGCAGGGTGTTTAGGAAGTCCAGATAGGTTGAAAGAGAGAAGGTGGTGGTCAGAGATGGGGAAAGGGCGACAGTTGAACTCAGAAATGGAGCAGAGGTTGGAAAAGACAAGGTCAATAGCGTGACCATCGCGGTGGGTAGGGAGGAGGGAGGATTGTGTGAGTCCAAGGGAGGACGTGAGTGAAAGAAGTTTGGAGGCAGCAGGGGCGGAAGGATCGTCAATGGGAATGTTGAAGTCGCCGAGAATTAGGCATGGAAGATTAGAAGACAGGAAGTGAGAAAGCCAGGTAGCAAAGTGGTCAAAGAACTGGGAGGTTGGTCCGGTGGGCGGTAGATGACTGCCACCCTGAGAGCCAGAGGAGAGAACAGGCGGATGCAGTGTGTCTCGAAGGAGGAGAAGGAGAGGGATGGGGGTGGAGGGAGATGCTGGTAGGTGCAGGTGGGAGAGAGCAGGATTCCGACCCCGCCACCATTTCTCTCACCCGGTCTGGGGGTATGGCTCAAGTGTAGACCGCCATGTGAGAGAGCAGCAATGGAGGCCGTGTCAGAGGGAGTTAGCCAGGTTTCAGTTAAAGCTAGGAGGTTGAAGGAGTTTGAAAGGAAGAGGTCATGGATTGCTGTGAGTTTGTTGCACACAGAGCGAGCGTTCCAGAGGGCGCAGGAGAAAGAGGACAGGCGCTGAGGGATTATGGGAATGAGGTTGCTGGGCTTGCAGGGAGGTGATTTATGTGCGATGGAGATAGGATGAGAGGGAAGTATTGGATGTGTTGTGGGGCAGGGTTAGGGGATATGTCACCTGAATAGAGTAACAGCAGGAAGGTGAGAAAGAGAAGGTGGGAATGGGATTTGTGGGAGTGGGAGTGATTGGCAGCGCGAGAGTTAGAGGGAGACCATGTTCTGAGGAAACAAAGGAGCTCATGCGAGGCCATCATGTGGGACGAGAGGAGGGAGGGAGAGATGCAGATAGTGTAGGGGTCGGTGGTAGAGGGGCAGGAGTTCCATTTAAGGAGAAAGGTAGAAGTAAAGAGCAGAAGCGTGAGAGAAAGCATGATATAGACGTGTGTTTACCCGAGTGTATAAAGGACACACGGGGCTGGGGCACATGGGAGCAGCGGGCCCCCGGGTAGAGGGGGCTGTATAAAGGACGCGCGGGGCTGGGGCACATGGGAGCAATAGGGCCCGGGTTGTGGGGGCTGTATAAAGGACGCACGGGGCTGGGGCATATGGGAGCAATAGGGCCGGGTAGAGGGGGCTGTATAAAGGACGCACGTGTTAGGGGCATATGGGAGCGGCAGGGCTAGGGGTGTGGGGGCTGGGGCAAATGGGAGCAGCGGGGCCCGGGTTGTGGGGGCTGTATAAAGGACGTGCGGGGCTGGGGCACATGGGAGCAGTGGGGCCGGGTAGAGGGGGCTGTATAAAGGACGCACGTGTTAGGGGCACATGGGAGTGGCAGGGCTAGGGGTGTGGGGGCTGGGGCAAATGGGAGCAGCGGGGCCCGGGTTGTGGGGGCTGTACAAAGGACGCGCGGGGCTGGGGCACATGGGAGCGGCAGGGCCCGGGTAGAGGGGGCTGTATAAAGGACGCACGGGTTAGGGGCACATGGGAGCGGCAGGGCTAGGGGTGTGGGGGCTGGGGCAAATGGGAGCAGCGGGGCCCGGGTTGTGGGGGCTGTATAAAGGACGTGCGGGGCTGGGGCACATGGGAGCAGTGGGGCCCGGGTAGAGGGGGCTGTATAAAGACGCACGTGTTAGGGGCACATGGGAGTGGCAGGGCTAGGGGTGTGGGGGCTGGGGCAAATGGGAGCAGCGGGGCCCGGGTTGTGGGGGCTGTACAAAGGACGCGCGGGGCTGGGGCACATGGGAGCGGCAGGGCCCGGGTAGAGGGGGCTGTATAAAGGACGCACGGGTTAGGGGCACATGGGAGCGGCAGGGCTAGGGGTGTGGGGGCTGGGGCAAATGGGAGCAGCGGGACCCGGGGTGTGGAGCTCATATCTGAGGGGAACTCGCATAAAACCCTAGATTAGATTTAAGGGGGGGGGGCAATCATATATGTTGTATAAATGAGCTGCTGCTTCCATTGAGACGTGAAGGGTTAATCCCATACGATTTTCTAAAGGAAAGTAGAATTCCCCTCGCCCAGCATGGCGGACCCCTCTTCCTCTCGTCAGGTTACAGACACCCCCAGAATGGTGGCCGCTGTCCTGCACGGCCCCCTCTGCTGGAATTCCAGCGCGCACGTAATGACAGGGGGCGTCCAGGCGCCGGCGCTGCGTGGCGGGCGAATGTATTTTGGCTGGAAATTGCAGTAATCCAGCTTGTGATGAAGAGGCTCAAACGTTTTTCAAGACACTGAAAACACAGGACGCGGCGGATAAAAACAATCCGTAATGAAACGGCTGATGGGAGGGAGCGGAGAAAATTACAGGCCGGCGGTAATCAGCGCCCGCAAGGAGGTCAGCGCTCCCCCTGCGCGCGCCATAAACAATCACATTCAATCGCAGAAACTAAATGGCTTTTCTGTCGCACTAAACGCTATGTATTTAACCCCCCCCCCCACACACACACACACTAAAAAACACCACGCTCAGGGGATATTAACCATCCGACGCCCGGAGATATAGCTCTTACACTGCAGGTGCTTTACCCTTTACCTGCCAGGTGCTTTCAGCCACCAAGAAGGAATGGTGTATGTCCCCCAATGCACCTGGCTGCGCCCTCAAGCTGAGCCTGGAGAAATGGTCGACGCAACAAAATGTGGAGAAAGCAGCTCCTGGCGTGGGGGTCACTGGGGGCGCAGAGCCCAAACCAGGAAAACTTTAAACTTTGTTATTTTCAGCTAAAGAATAACATAATGCTCTCACTGTGCCTGCTCCGAGCATACCCCCCCCCCCCGTGTGACAGTGCAACGGGATGCCACAATGGGCACTGCGGCTCTGAGTCTAGACAGAACACCACCCTGCCCTCACCCCAAAAGCCCAAGTCAAAGCAAGCAATAAAGACAGAGCCAGGAGTCAAGACAGAGGGCAGCGATGATGCCTTATTCTGATTGGCTGAGCTGAAAGGTGGATTTGGGCACCAGAGCAGAAGGATGGCATTGAATGGCAGTGCATTGGTGTGGGTATCAGAGTGTTAGGTTGGCATTGGATGTGAGAGCATTTATTTATTTATTTGCAAAGTGTTTCCCAGGACGGACACATTGAGATTCTCTGGTGTCCCAGGACGGACACATTGAGATTCTCTGGTTTCCCAGGACGGACACATTGAGATTCTCTGGTTTCCCAGGACGGACACATTGAGATTCTCTGGTTTTCCAGGACGGATACATTGAGATTCTCTGGTGTCCCAGGACGGACACATTGAGATTCTCTGGTTTCCCAGGACGGATACATTGAGATTCTCTGGTTTCCCAGGACGGATACATTGAGATTCTCTGGTGTCCCAGGACGGATACATTGAGATTCTCTGGTGTCCCAGGACGGATACATTGAGATTCTCTGGTGTCCCAGGACGGACACATTGAGATTCTCTGGTTTTCAGTTTGTTCTGGATTCAAGAAACATTGAATTGTTACAGAAAATGCAAGATATTAAAAACACAAATATGCAGATTAACCCAGAAAATAAATATGTAGCAAATCTAGTCACTATGTTACATGTTTACAGGTGCATTCTGTATATAGTCACTGTGTTACATGATTACAGGTGCATTCTGTATATAGTCACTGTGTTACATGTTTACAGGTGCATTCTGTATATAGTCACTGTGTTACATGTTTACAGGTGCATTCTGTATATAGTCACTGTGTTACATGTTTACAGGCGCATTCTGTATATAGGCACTGTTACATGTTTACAGGTGCATTCTGTATATAGGCACTGTTACATGTTTACAGGTGCATTCTGTATATAGTCACTGTGTTACATGTTTACAGGCGCATTCTGTATATAGTCACCGTGTTACATGTTTACAGGCGCATTCTGTATATAGTCACTGTGTTACATGTTTACAGGTGCATTCTGTATATAGTCACTGTGTTACATGTTTACAGGTGCATTCTGTATATAGTCACTGTGTTACATGTTTACAGGTTATAGTCACTATGTTACATGGTTACAGGCGCATTCTGTATATAGTCACTATGTTACATGTTTACAGGCGCATTCTGTATATAGTCACTGTGTTACATGTTTACAGGTGCATTCTGTATATAGTCACTGTGTTACATGTTTACAGGTGCATTCTGTATATAGTCACTGTGTTACATGTTTACAGGTGCATTCTGTATATAGTCACTATGTTACATGGTTACAGGCGCATTCTGTATATAGTCACTATGTTACATGTTTACAGGCGCATTCTGTATATAGTCACTGTGTTACATGTTTACAGGTGCATTCTGTATATAGTCACTGTGTTACATGTTTACAGGTGCATTCTGTATATAGTCACTGTGTTACATGTTTACAGGTGCATTCTGTATATAGTCACTGTGTTACATGTTTACAGGTGCATTCTGTTTATAGTCACTGTGTTACAGGTTTACAGGTGCATTCTTTATATAGTCACTGTGTTACAGGTTTACAGGTGCATTCTATATATAGACACTGTTACATGTTTACAGGTGCATTCTGTATATAGACACTGTTACATGTTTACAGTAGGGCTGTGCAATATTGACAAAATAAATTATATTGCGATTTCTTGAATGAATATTGCGATTTTATTTGCGATTTAGCCAATTGTTTTTGCTTTTTCAAACATGCTACATACATTCTAAATGTATTCAGTATTCAGCACATGGATACTGCCCCAGCACATGGAAATACTGCCAGCCCCCAGCACATGGATATACTGCCAGCCCCCAGCACATGGATATACTGCCCCAGCACATGGATATACTGCCCCAGCACATGGATATACTGCCCCAGCACATGGATATACTGCCCCAGCACATGGATATACTGCCCCAGCACATGGATATACTGCCAGCCCCCAGCACATGGATATACTGCCAGCCCCCAGCACATGGATATACTGCCAGCCCCCAGCACATGGATATACTGCCCCAGCACATGGATATACTGCCCAGCACATGGATATACTGCCCCAACACATGGATATACTGCCCCAGCACATGGATATACTGCCCCAGCACATGGATATACTGCCCCAGCTGATGGATATGCCCCAGCTCATGGATACTGCCCCAACACATGGATACTGCCCCAACACATGGATACTGCCCCAGCACATGGATACTGCCCCAACACATGGATACTGCCCCAGCTCATGGATCTTGCCCCAGTACATGGATATACTGCCCCAGCTCATGGATATTGCCCCAGCACATGGATATTGCCCCAGCACATGGATACTTCACAAGCTCATGGATACTGCCCCAGTACATGGATACTGCCCCAGCACATGGATACTGCCCAAGCTCATGGATATTGCCCCAGTACATGGATACTGCCCCAACACATGGATACTGCCCAAGCACATGGATACTGCCCAAGCTCATGGATATTGCCCCAGTACATGGATACTGCCCAAGCTCATGGATACTGCCCCAGTACATGGATATTGCCCCAGTACATGGATATTCCCAGACATGGATATTGCCCCAGCACATGGATACTGCCCAAGCTAATGGATACTGCCCAGCACATGGATACTGCCCCAGCACATGGATACTGCCCAAGCTCATGGATATTGCCCCAGTACATGGATTACTGCCCCAGCACATGGATACTGCCCAGTACATGGATATTGCCCCAGCACATGGATACTGCCCAAGCTCATGGATACTGCCCCAGCACATGGATACTGCCCCAGCTCATGGATATTGCCCAGTACATGGATACTGCCCCAGCACAGGATACCTGCCCCAGCACATGGATACTGCCCCAGCTCATGGATACTGCCCAGCACATGGAATATTGCCCCAGTACAGGATATTGCCACAGCACATGGATACTGCCCAAGCTCATGGATACTGCCCAGCACATGGATACTGCCCCAGCTCGTGGATACTGCCCCAGCACGTGGATACTGCGCCGCAGCTCACCTCTGTGCGCCGCTGTGTTCTGTGCGCCACGCCGCGTGTTCGGCTCCCTGCTTTAACTTCGGCGGCACATGGAGCTTGGGCGCTCGCCTGGGGGAACCATGTGACGAGTTGCGGAGAACGCGGCTCGTCACGTGGGTCCCCTGCGAGCGCTCAAAGCCCATGCCGCCGCCAGCTAACAGACACGAAAATCGCAAGCCTTATGCAATTTAGAAATCGCAGGGTCGGAAATCGCGATTCGATTGCGATTGCAATTAATTGCACACCCTAGTTTACAGGCGCATTCTGTATACAATCACTGTGTTACATGTTTACAGGTGCATTCTGTATATAGTCACTGTGTTAACGTTTACAGGCGCATTCTGTATATAGTCACTATGTTACATGTTTACAGGCGCATTCTGTATATAGTCACTGTGTTACATGTTTACAGGTGCATTCTGTATATAGTTCACTATGTTACATGTTTACAGGCGCATTCTGTATATAGTCACTGTGTTACATGTTTACAGGCGCATTCTGTATATAGTCACTGTGTTACATGTTTACAGGCGCATTCTGTATATAGTCACTGTGTTACATGTTTACAGGTGCATTCTGTATATAGTCACTGTGTTACATGTTTACAGGTGCATTCTGTATATAGTCACTGTGTTACATGTTTACAGGCGCATTCTGTATACAGTCATTGTGTTACATGTTTACAGGTGCATTCTGTATATAGTCACTAGGTTACATGTTTACAGGTGAATTCTGTATACAGTCACTGTGTTACATGTTTACAGGTGCATTCTGTATACAGTCACTGTGTTACATGTTTACAGGTGTATTCTGTATATAGTCACTGTGTTACATGTTTACAGGCGCATTCTGTATATAGTCACTGTGTTACATGTTTACAGGTGCATTCTGTATATAGTCACTAGGTTACATGTTTACAGGCGCATTCTGTATATAGTCACTGTGTTGCATGTTTACAGGTGCATTCTATATATAGTCACTGTGTTACATGTTTACAGGTGCATTCTATATATAGTCACTGTGTACATGTTTACAGGTGCATTCTGTATATAGTCACTGTGTTACACGTTTACAGGTGCATTCTGTATATTGTCACTTTATATATAGAATGCGCCTGTAAACATGTAACAAAGTGACAATATACAGAATGCACTGTAAACATGTAACCTAGTGACTACATACAGAATGCACCTGTAACATGTAACCTAGTGACTATATACAAAATGCACCTGTAAACATGTAACATAGTGACTATATACAGAATGCACCTGTAAACATGTAGCACAGTGACTATATACAGCAGGGTTCTCAAACTCTGGCCCCCTGATGTTTCTGAACTACAACTCCCATGATTCCACGGCCATCTATTGCATTCAAAGCATTCTGGGACTTGTAGGCAAAAACATCTGGGGGCCGTGAGTTTGAGATCCCTGATATACAGAATGCGCCTGTAAACATGTAACACAGTGACTATATACAGAATGCACCTGTAAACATGCAACACAGTGACTATATACAGAATGCGCCTGTAAACATGTAACAGTGACTATATACAGAATGCACCTGTAAACATGTAACCTAGTGACTATATTCAGAATGTACCTGTAAACATGTAACATAGAGACTATATTACAGAATGCGCCTGTAAACATGTAACACAGTGACTCTATACGGAATGCGCCTGTAAACATGTAACAGTGACTATATACAGAATGCACCTGTAAACATGTAACACAGTGACTATATACAGAATGCGCCTGTAAACATGTTACACAGTGACTATATATAGAATGCGCCTGTAAATATGTAACAGTCACTGTGTAACATGTTTACAGGCGCATTCTGTATATAGTCACTGTGTTACATGTTTACAGGTGCATTCTGTATATAGTCACTATGTTACATGTTTACAGGCGCATTCCATATAGAGTCACGGTGTTACATGTTTACAGGCGCATTCTGTATATAGTCTCTATGTTACATGTTTACAGGTACATTCTGAATATAGTCACTAGGTTACATGTTTACAGGTGCATTCTGTATATAGTCACTGTTACATGTTTACAGGTGCATTCTGTATATAGTCACTGTGTTACATGTTTACAGGCGCATTCTGTATATAGTCACATGTTTACAGGTGCATTCTGTATATAGTCACTATGTTACATGTTTATAGGCACATTCTGTATATAGTCACTATGTTACATGTTTACAGGTGCATTCTGTATATAGTCACTGTGTTACATGTTTACAGGTGCATTCTGTATATAGTCACTATGTTACATGGTTACAGGCGCATTCTGTATATAGTCACTATGTTACATGGTTACAGGCGCATTCTGTATATAGTCACTATGTTACATGTTTACAGGCGCATTCTGTATATAGTCACTGTGTTACATGTTTACAGGTGCATTCTGTATATAGTCACTGTGTTACATGTTTACAGGTGCATTCTGTATATAGTCACTGTGTTACATGTTTACAGGTGCATTCTGTATATAGTCACTATGTTACATGGTTACAGGCGCATTCTGTATATAGTCACATGTTTACAGGTGCATTCTGTATATAGTCACTATGTTACATGTTTATAGGCACATTCTGTATATAGTCACTATGTTACATGTTTACAGGTGCATTCTGTAAATAGTCACTGTGTTACATGTTTACAGGTGCATTCTGTATATAGTCACTATGTTACATGGTTACAGGCGCATTCTGTATATAGTCACTATGTTACATGTTTACAGGCGCATTCTGTATATAGTCACTGTGTTACATGTTTACAGGTGCATTCTGTATATAGTCACTGTGTTACATGTTTACAGGTGCATTCTGTATATAGTCACTGTGTTACATGTTTACAGGTGCATTCTGTATATAGTCACTATGTTACATGGTTACAGGCGCATTCTGTATATAGTCACTATGTTACATGTTTACAGGCGCATTCTGTATATAGTCACTGTGTTACATGTTTACAGGTGCATTCTGTATATAGTCACTGTGTTACATGTTTACAGGTGCATTCTGTATATAGTCACTGTGTTACATGTTTACAGGTGCATTCTCTATATAGTCACTGTGTTACATGTTTACAGGTGCATTCTGTATATAGTCACTATGTTACATGGTTACAGGTGCATTCTGTATAGTCACTGTTACATGTTTACAGGTGCATTCTGTATATAGTCACTGTGTTACATGTTTACAGGTGCATTCTGTATATAGTCACTGTGTTACATGTTTACAGGTGCATTCTGTATATAGTCACTGTGTTACATGTTTACAGGTGCATTCTGTTTATAGTCACTGTGTTACAGGTGCATTCTTTATATAGTCACTGTGTTACATGTTTACAGGTGCATTCTGTATATAGACACTGTTACATGTTTACAGGTGCATTCTGTATATAGACACTGTTACATGTTTACAGTAGGGCTGTGCAATATTGACAAAATAAATTATATTGCGATTTCTTGAATGAATATTGCGATTTTATTTGCGATTTAGCCAATTGTTTTTGCTTTTTCAAACATGCTACATACATTCTAAATGTATTCAGTATTCAGCACATGGATACTGCCCCAGCACATGGAAATACTGCCAGCCCCCAGCACATGGATATACTGCCAGCCCCCAGCACATGGATATACTGCCCCAGCACATGGATATACTGCCCCAGCACATGGATATACTGCCCCAGCACATGGATATACTGCCAGCCCCCAGCACATGGATATACTGCCAGCCCCCAGCACATGGATATACTGCCAGCCCCCAGCACATGGATATACTGCCCCAGCACATGGATATACTGCCCCAACACATGGATATACTGCCCCAGCACATGGATATACTGCCCCAGCACATGGATATACTGCCCCAGCTGATGGATATGCCCCAGCTCATGGATACTGCCCCAACACATGGATACTGCCCCAGCACATGGATACTGCCCCAACACATGGATACTGCCCCAGCTCATGGATACTGCCCCAACACATGGATACTGCCCCAACACATGGATACTGCCCCAGCTCATGGATCTTGCCCCAGTACATGGATATACTGCCCCAGCTCATGGATATTGCCCCAGCACATGGATATTACCCCAGCACATGGATACTGCCCAAGCTCATGGATACTGCCCCAACACATGGATACTGCCCCAGCTCATGGATACTGCCCCAACACATGGATACTGCCCCAGCTCATGGATACTGCCCCAACACATGGATACTGCCCCAGCTCATGGATCTTGCCCCAGTACATGGATATACTGCCCCAGCTCATGGATATTGCCCCAGCACATGGATATTGCCCCAGCACATGGATACTGCCCAAGCTCATGGATACTGCCCCAGTACATGGATACTGCCCCAGCACATGGATACTGCCCAAGCTCATGGATATTGCCCCAGCACATGGATACTGCCCCAACACATGGATACTGCCCAAGCACATGGATACTGCCCAAGCTCATGGATATTGCCCCAGTACATGGATACTGGCCAAGCTCATGGATACTGCCCCAGTACATGGATATTGCCCCAGTACATGGATATTGCCCCAGTACATGGATATTGCCCCAGTACATGGATATTGCCCCAGCACATGGATACTGCCCAAGCTAATGGATACTGCCCCAGCACATGGATACTGCCCCAGCACATGGATACTGCCCAAGCTCATGGATATTGCCCCAGTACATGGATACTGCCCCAGCACATGGATACTGCCCCAGTACATGGATATTGCCCCAGCACATGGATACTGCCCAAGCTCATGGATACTGCCCCAGCACATGGATACTGACCCAGCTCATGGATATTGCCCCAGTACATGGATACTGCCCCAGCACATGGATACTGCCCAAGCTCATGGATACTGCCCCAGCACATGGATATTGCCCCAGTACATGGATATTGCCCCAGCACATGGATATTGCCCCAGTACATGGATATTGCCCCAGCACATGGATACTGCCCAAGCTCATGGATACTGCCCCAGCACATGGATACTGCCCCAGCTCGTGGATACTGCCCCAGCACGTGGATACTGCGCCGCAGCTCACCTCTGTGCGCCGCTGTGTTCTATGCGCCACGCCGCGTGTTCGGCTCCCTGTTAACTTCCGGCGGCACATGGAGCTTGGGCGCTCGCCTGGGGGAACCATGTGACGAGTTGCGAGAACGCGGCTCGTCACGTGGGTCCCCCTGCGAGCGCTCAAAGCACCATGCCGCCGCCGGAAGCTAACAGCCGAAAATCGCAGCCTTATGCAATTTAGAAATCGCAGGGTCAGAAATCGCGATTCGATTGCGATTGCAATTAATTGCACAGCCCTAGTTTACAGGCGCATTCTGTATACAATCACTGTGTTACATGTTTACAGGTGCATTCTGTATATAGTCACTGTGTTACATGTTTACAGGCGCATTCTGTATATAGTCACTATGTTACATGTTTACAGGCGCATTCTGTATATAGTCACTGTGTTACATGTTTACAGGTGCATTCTGTATATAGTCACTGTTACATGTTTACAGGTGCATTCTGTATATAGTCACTGTGTTACATGTTTACAGGCGCATTCTGTATATAGTCACTGTGTTACATGTATACAGGCGCATTCTGTATATAGTCACTGTGTTACATGTTTACAGGTGCATTCTGTATATAGTCACTAGGTTACATGTTTACAGGCGCATTCTGTATATAGTCACTGTGTTGCATGTTTACAGGCGCATTCTGTATATAGTCACTGTGTTACATGTTTACAGGTGCATTCTATATATAGTCACTGTGTTACATGTTTACAGGTGCATTCTGTATATAGTCACTGTGTTACACGTTTACAGGTGCATTCTGTATATTGTCACTTTATATATAGAATGCGCCTGTAAACATGTAACAAAGTGACAATATACAGAATGCACCTGTAAACATGTAACCTAGTGACTACATACAGAATGCACCTGTAAACATGTAACCTAGTGACTATATACAAAATGCACCTGTAAACATGTAACATAGTGACTATATACAGAATGCACCTGTAAACATGTAGCACAGTGACTATATACAGCAGGGTTCTCAAACTCTGGCCCCCCTGATGTTTCTGAACTACAACTCCCATGATTCCACGGCCATCTATTGCATTCAAAGAATTCTGGGACTTGTAGGCAAAAACATCTGGGGGGCCGTGAGTTTGAGATCCCTGATATACAGAATGCGCCTGTAAACATGTAACACAGTGACTATATACAGAATGCACCTGTAAACATGCAACACAGTGACTATATACAGAATGCGCCTGTAAACATGTAACAGTGACTATATACAGAATGCACCTGTAAACATGTAACCTAGTGACTATATTCAGAATGTACCTGTAAACATGTAACATAGAGACTATATACAGAATGCGCCTGTAAACATGTAACACAGTGACTCTATACGGAATGCGCCTGTAAACATGTAACAGTGACTATATACAGAATGCACCTGTAAACATGTAACACAGTGACTATATACAGAATGCGCCTGTAAACATGTTACACAGTGACTATATATAGAATGCGCCTGTAAATATGTAACAGTCACTGTGTAACATGTTTACAGGCGCATTCTGTATATAGTCACTGTGTTACATGTTTACAGGTGCATTCTGTATATAGTCTCTATGTTACATGTTTACAGGTACATTCTGAATATAGTCACTAGGTTACATGTTTACAGGTGCATTCTGTATATAGTCACTGTTACATGTTTACAGGTGCATTCTGTATATAGTCACTGTGTTACATGTTTACAGGCGCATTCTGTATATAGTCACATGTTTACAGGTGCATTCTGTATATAGTCACTATGTTACATGTTTATAGGCACATTCTGTATATAGTCACTATGTTACATGTTTACAGGTGCATTCTGTATATAGTCACTGTGTTACATGTTTACAGGTGCATTCTGTATATAGCCTACAGCCTCGTTACGGTACAGGCTGCTAGATTAGCGCCTGCACCGTACTATCACGCTAAACCTGGGACGCTAAGGGGGAAACCTGCAGGCGCACATTATCCACCTTAGCGTCCCCGTTTTAGCATGATGTTTGCAATATGGCCCCAAGTTGAAAAAGTGAAGGGTGCGTCTGGATTCCAGCGACGGACAGTTTAGCTCTTTTAACATGTCACAACGGTGGGTCATGTAGTTACATTGTAGCACAAAGCGGCAGAATGAGTTATAGAATGTAGTAAGTTTCTGAAGGTGTGTTTGCGGGGCGGCTGCATACACTACATCTCCGTAATCAATAGCCGGCATAAGCATTTGTTGTACAATCTGCTTTGTTACCGCGGGGCTGAGGCAGGATTTGTTTCTGTACAGGGCACCTAGTTTGGGGTAAAGTTTAGATGAGAGTTTTTCGATGTGGGGCCAAAGGATAGATTTGGGTCTAACCACATACCTAGATATTTGAGAGAAGTGACTGTGGTCAGCGTGCCATTTGATTTCGTCCTGACATAGATGGGAAGTTTGCAATTTGTGTAGTTTACGTTTTGTTCCAAAGAGCATCGTTACAGTTTTGTCAGTATTTAGTTATAGTTTGTTGTGTTTGATCCACTTTTCTACCTCTGTGAATTGTTCTTGCAGCACGGCCTCCAGCGGAGGGAGATTTGGTTTGCTGGTATAGATTATGGTGGCGTCTGCGTACATGTGTACAGTTGAGGCTTTGCTGGTATAGGTTGCGGTGGCGTCTGCGTACATGTGTACAGTTGAGGCTTTGCAGACGTTGGGCAGATCATTTATGAATATTGTTAAGTGTAGACACATTTTTCCAAAAAATTTTGACATAACGGGGAGCAATGACAACTGACGATAGTCGGATACCATAGTATTGCTGCCATTTTTATGCATAAGTACCACTCTCGCAGTCTTCCAGAGTTTGGGTATGTATCCAGTCGCCAGTGAGTCATTGATTAGGGTCGAGATTCATTGCTGGGATTTGATGAGGTCCAGTCTGGTATTTCATTGGGTTGGCATTGGATGGCAGAGCAGTGATTTGGGTGTCATAGCTTTTTGGTGGCATTGGATGGCAGAGCAGTGATTTGGGTTTCATAGCTTTTTGGTGGCATTGGATGGCAGAGCAGTGATTTGGGGGTCATAGCTTTTTGCTGGCATTGGATGGCAGAGCAGTGATTTGGGTTTCATAGAAAAAACATAGAAACATAGAAAAATGTCGGCAGGTAAGAACCTTTCGGCCCATCTAGTCGCCCAATTACATGGATACTTTACCTGGATTTATCTTTTGTTTAGGATAGCCTTATGCCTATCCCATGCTTGCTTAAATTCAATCACTGTTTTGGCCTCTACCACTTCAACTGGAAGACTGTTCCATGTATCCACCACCCTCTCAGTAAAATAATGCTTCCTGATGTTACTTTTAAACCTTTGCCCCTCTAATCTAAGACTATGTCCTCTTGTTTTGCTACTTTGTTTCCTTTTAAATATACTCCCTTCCTCTACCTTGTGGATTCCCTTTACGTATTTAAATGTTTCTATCATATCTCCTCTGTCTCGCCTTTTTTCCAAGCTGTACATGTTAAGATCATTAAGCCTTTCCTGGTAACTTTTCTCCTTCAAGCCGTACACCATTTTAGTAGCCCTTCTCTGAACTCTCTCTAAGATGTATATATCCTTCTGGAGATACGGTCTCCAGTACTGCACACAGTACTCCAAGTGAGGTCTCACCAGTGCTCTGTACAGTGGCATGAGCACTTCCCTTTTCCTACTGCTAATACCTCTCCTTACACAACCAAGCATTCTGCCAGCATTTCCAAGCATTCTGCCAGCATTTCCTGCTGCTCTATTACATTGATTACTTACCCTTAGATCCTCTGCAATAATAACCCCTAAATCCCAACCCTCAGATGTATCAAATATTCTATATTCAGCCCTTGGGTTTTTACGTCCCAGATGCATTATCTTGCACTTATCCACATTAAAACTCAATTGCCACAGCTCTGACCATTTTTTTAATTTACCTAAATCATTTGTCATTTGGCTGATCCCTCCAGGAACGTCAACCCTGTTGCAAATCTTTGTGTCATCAGCAAAAAGACATACTTTACCATTAATACCTTCTGCAATATCACTAATAAAAATATTAAAGAGAATGGGTCCAAGTACTGACCCCTGAGGTACCCCACTGGTAACAAGACCTTGCGCCGAATAAACTCCATTTACCACAACCCTCTGTTGTCTGTCACTCAGCCACTGCCTAATCCATTCAACAATATTGGAATCCAAGCTCAAAGATTGCAATTTATTGATAAGCCTTCTATGCGGAACAGTATCAAAAGCCTTACTGAAATCTAAATAAGCAATGTCTACTGCACCACCTGTGTCTATTATTTCTGTTACCCAATCAAAAAAATCAATAAGATTAGTTTGGCATGATCTCCCTGAGGTAAACCCATGTTGTTTCTGATCCTGTAATCTATGTGTTTTTAGATGTTCAACAATCCTTTCCTTTAACATGGTTTCCATTAATTTCCCCACTACTGACGTAAGACTAACTGGCCTATAGTTCCAATTCCTCCCTACTACCCTTATTGTAAATGGGCACAACATTTGCTAATTTCCTGTCTTCTGGGACGACTCCCGTTAACAAGGATTGGTTAAATAAATCTGTTAACGGTTTTGCTATTACATCACTGAGCTCTTTTAATAATTTAGGGTGGATCCTATCAGGCCCCATTGACTTATTTGTCTTTACTTTAGACAGCTGCTGTAGAACCTCCTCCTCTGTAAACTCATATGTAAATGTTTCTTTAGTGTTTCCTCCTAACTGAGGTCCCTTTCCTTCCTTTTCTTCTGCAAAGACTGAACAAAAATATTCATTGAGGCAGTCAGCAAGACTTTTATCCTCTTCTACATACCTTCCTTCCTTTGTTTTTAATCGAACTAATCCTTGTTTTACTTTTCTTTTCTCGTTTATGTATCTAAAAAATGTTTTGTCCCCCTTTTTTACTGACTGAGCTATTTTCTCTTCTGCGTGTGCTTTGGAAGCTCTTATAAATTGCTTTGCCTCTTTCTGCCTAATCTTATAGGTTTGCCTATCTTCTTCACTCTGAGTTGTTTTATAATTATTGAATGCTGTCTTTTTGTTCTTCACTATTTTGGCCACTTCTGCAGAGTACCACAGTGGTTTCTTCCCTTTTTTGTTTTTGCTAACAAGCCGAATGCAATTTCCTGTGGCCTTCAATAATGCTTCCTTTAAATAATCCCATTTCTCCTGGACTCCCTTTAAACTCCTCCAGTCTGATAATGACTCATTCACACAAAACCTCATTTTAGAAAAATCTGTTTTTTTAAAGTCCAAAACTTTTGTTTTTGTGTGGTGCAGCTCCATCCCTCTTCTTATATTATATATAGCTATTATATATCATAGCTTTTGGTGGCATTGGATGGCAGAGCAGTGATTTGGGGGTCATAGCTTTTTGGTGGCATTGGATGGCAGAGCAGTGATTTGGGTTTCATAGTTTTTGGTGGCATTGGATGGCAGAGCAGTGATTTGGGTGTCAGTTTTTTGCTGGCATTGGATGGCAGAGCAGTGATTTGGGTGTCATAGTTTTTTGCTGGCATTGGATGGCAGAGCAGTGATTTGGGTTTCATAGCTTTTTGGTGGCATTGGATGGCAGAGCAGTGATTTGGGTGTCATAGCTTTTTGGTGGCATTGGATGGCAGAGCAGTGATTTGGGTGTCATAGCTTTTTGGTGGCATTGGATGGCAGAGCAGTGATTTGGGGGTCATAGTTTTTTTGGTGGCATTGGATGGCGGAGCAGTGATTTGGGGGGGGGTCATAGTTTTTTGCTGGCATTGGATGGCAGAGTAGTGATTTGGGGGACATGGGTTTTGGTGGCATAGCAGTGATTTGGGGGTCATAGTTTTTTGCTGGCATTGGATGGCAGAGCAGTGATTTGGGGGTCATAGTTTTTTTCTGGCATTGGATGGCAGAGCAGTGATTTGGGTGTCATAGCTTTTTGGTGGCATTGGATGGCAGAGCAGTGATTTGGGTGTCAGTTTTTGGTGGCATTGGATGGCAGAGCAGTGATTTGGGTGTCATAGCTTTTTGGTGGCATTGGATGGCAGAGCAGTGATTTGGGTTTCATAGCTTTTTGGTGGCATTGGATGGCAGAGCAGTGATTTGGGGGTCATAGTTTTTTTGCTGGCATTGGATGGCAGAGCAGTGATTTGGGGGTCATAGCTTTTTGGTGGCATTGGATGGCAAAGCAGTGATTTGGGTGTCAGTTTTTGGTGGCATTGGATGGCAGAGCAGTGATTTGGGTTTCGTAGCTTTTTGGTGGCATTGGATGGCAGAGCAGTGATTTGGGGTCATAGATTTTGGTGGCATAGCAGTGATTTGGGGGTCATAGCTTTTTGCTGGCATTGGATGGCAGAGTAGTGATTTGGGTTTCATAGCTTTTTGCTGGCATTGGATGGCAGAGCAGTGATTTGGGTTTCATAGCTTTTTGGTGGCATTGGATGGCAGAGCAGTGATTTGGGTTTCATAGCTTTTTGCTGGCATTGGATGGCAGAGTAGTGATTTGGGTTTCATAGCTTTTTGCTGGCATTGGATGGCAGAGCAGTGATTTGGGTTTCATAGTTTTTTGCTGGCATTGGATGGCAGAGCAGTGATTTGGGTTTCATAGCTTTTTGCTGGCATTGGATGGCAGAGCAGTGATTTGGGGTCATAGATTTTGGTGGCATAGCAGTGATTTGGGGGTCATAGCTTTTTGCTGGCATTGGATGGCAGAGTAGTGATTTGGGTTTCATAGCTTTTTGCTGGCATTGGATGGCAGAGTAGTGATTTGGGTTTCATAGCTTTTTGCTGGCATTGGATGGCAGAGCAGTGATTTGGGTTTCATAGCTTTTTGCTGGCATTGGATGGCAGAGCAGTGATTTGGGTTTCATAGTTTTTTGCTGGCATTGGATGGCAGAGCAGTGATTTGGGTTTCATAGCTTTTTGCTGGCATTGGATGGCAGAGCAGTGATTTGGGTTTCATAGCTTTTTGCTGGCATTGGATGGCAGAGCAGTGATTTGGGTTTCATAGCTTTTTGCTGGCATTGGATGGCAGAGCAGTGATTTGGGTTTCATAGCTTTTTGCTGGCATTGGATGGCAGAGCAGTGATTTGGGTTTCATAGCTTTTTGCTGGCATTGGATGGCAGAGCAGTGATTTGGGTTTCATAGCTTTTTGCTGGCATTGGATGGCAGAGTAGTGATTTGGGTTTCATAGCTTTTTGCTGGCATTGGATGGCAGAGCAGTGATTTGGGTTTCATAGCTTTTTGCTGGCATTGGATGGCAGAGCAGTGATTTGGGTTTCATAGCTTTTTGCTGGCATTGGATGGCAGAGCAGTGATTTGGTTTCATAGTTTTTTGCTGGCATTGGATGGCAGAGCAGTGATTTGGGTTTCATAGCTTTTTGCTGGCATTGGATGGCAGAGCAGTGATTTGGGTTTCATAGCTTTTTGCTGGCATTGGATGGCAGAGCAGTGATTTGGGTTTCATAGCTTTTTGCTGGCATTGGATGGCAGAGCAGTGATTTGGGTTTCATAGCTTTTTGCTGGCATTGGATGGCAGAGCAGTGATTTGGGTTTCATAGTTTTTTGCTGGCATTGGATGGCAGAGCAGTGATTTGGGTTTCATAGCTTTTTGCTGGCATTGGATGGCAGAGCAGTGATTTGGGTTTCATAGCTTTTTGCTGGCATTGGATGGCAGAGCAGTGATTTGGGTTTCATAGCTTTTTGCTGGCATTGGATGGCAGAGCAGTGATTTGGGTTTCATAGCTTTTTGCTGGCATTGGATGGCAGAGCAGTGATTTTTGGGTTTCATAGCTTTTTCTGGCATTGGATGGCAGAGCAGTGATTTGGGTTTCATAGCTTTTTGCTGGCATTGGATGGCAGAGCAGTGATTTGGGGGTCATAGTTTTTGGTGGCATTGGATGGCAGAGCAGTGATTTGGGGGTCATAGTTTTTGGTGGCATTGGATGGCAGAGCAGTGATTTGGGGGTCATAGTTTTTGGTGGCATTGGATGGCAGAGCAGTGATTTGAGGGTCATAGTTTTTGGTGGCATTGGATGGCAGAGCAGTGATTTGGGTTTCATAGCTTTTTGGTGGCATTGGATGGCAGAGCAGTGAGTTGGGTGTCATAGTTTTTGCTGGCATTGGATGGCAGAGCAGTGAGTTGGGTGTCATAGTTTTTGCTGGCATTGGATGGCAGAGCAGTGGTTTGGGTTTCATAGCTTTTTGGTGGCATTGGATGGCAAGAGCAGTGAGTTGGGTGTCATAGTTTTTGCTGGCATTGGATGGCAGAGCAGTGAGTTGGGTGTCATAGTTTTTTGCTGGCATTGGATGGCAGAGCAGTGAGTTGGGTGTCATAGTTTTTGGTGGCATTGGATGGCAGAGCAGTGATTTGGGGGTCATAGTTTTTGGTGGCATTGGATGGCAGAGCAGTGATTTGGGTTCATAGCTTTTTGGTGGCATTGGATGGCAGAGCAGTGATTTGGGTTTCATAGCTTTTTGGTGGCATTGGATGGCAGAGCAGTGAGTTGGGTGTCATAGTTTTTGGTGGCATTGGATGGCAGAGCAGTGAGTTGGGTGTCATAGTTTTTTGCTGGCATTGGATGGCAGAGCAGTGATTTGGGTTTCATAGCTTTTTGGTGGCATTGGATGGCAGAGCAGTGAGTTGGGTGTCATAGTTTTTGCTGGCATTGGATGGCAGAGCAGTGAGTTGGGTGTCATAGTTTTTGGTGGCATTGGATGGCAGAGCAGTGATTTGGGTTTCATAGCTTTTTGGTGGCATTGGATGGCAGAGCAGTGAGTTGGGTGTCATAGTTTTTGCTGGCATTGGATGGCAGAGCAGTGATTTGGGTTCATAGCTTTTTGCTGGCATTGGATGGCAGAGCAGTGATTTGGGTTTCATAGCTTTTTGCTGGCATTGGATGGCAGAGCAGTGATTTGGGTTTCATAGCTTTTTGCTGGCATTGGATGGCAGAGCAGTGATTTGGGTTTCATAGCTTTTTGCTGGCATTGGATGGCAGAGCAGTGATTTGGGTTTCATAGCTTTTTCTGGCATTGGATGGCAGAGCAGTGATTTGGGTGTCATAGCTTTTTGCTGGCATTGGATGGCAGAGCAGTGATTTGGGGGGTCATAGTTTTTGGTGGCATTGGATGGCAGAGCAGTGATTTGGGGGGTCATAGTTTTTGGTGGCATTGGATGGCAGAGCAGTGATTTGGGGGTCATAGTTTTTGGTGGCATTGGATGGCAGAGCAGTGATTTGAGGGTCATAGTTTTTGGTGGCATTGGATGGCAGAGCAGTGATTTGGGTTTCATAGCTTTTTGGTGGCATTGGATGGCAGAGCAGTGAGTTGGGTGTCATAGTTTTTGCTGGCATTGGATGGCAGAGCAGTGAGTTGGGTGTCATAGTTTTTGCTGGCATTGGATGGCAGAGCAGTGGTTTGGGTTTCATAGCTTTTTGGTGGCATTGGATGGCAGAGCAGTGAGTTGGGTGTCATAGTTTTTGCTGGCATTGGATGGCAGAGCAGTGAGTTGGGTGTCATAGTTTTTGCTGGCATTGGATGGCAGAGCAGTGAGTTGGGTGTCATAGTTTTTGGTGGCATTGGATGGCAGAGCAGTGATTTGGGGGTCATAGTTTTTGGTGGCATTGGATGGCAGAGCAGTGATTTGAGGGTCATAGTTTTTGGTGGCATTGGATGGCAGAGCAGTGATTTGGGTTTCATAGCTTTTTGGTGGCATTGGATGGCAGAGCAGTGAGTTGGGTGTCATAGTTTTTGCTGGCATTGGATGGCAGAGCAGTGAGTTGGGTGTCATAGTTTTTGCTGGCATTGGATGGCAGAGCAGTGTTTGGGTTTCATAGCTTTTTGGTGGCATTGGATGGCAGAGCAGTGAGTTGGGTGTCATAGTTTTTGCTGGCATTGGATGGCAGAGCAGTGAGTTGGGTGTCATAGTTTTTGCTGGCATTGGATGGCAGAGCAGTGAGTTGGGTGTCATAGTTTTTGGTGGCATTGGATGGCAGAGCAGTGATTTGGGGGTCATAGTTTTTGGTGGCATTGGATGGCAGAGCAGTGATTTGAGGGTCATAGTTTTTGGTGGCATTGGATGGCAGAGCAGTGATTTGGGTTTCATAGCTTTTTGGTGGCATTGGATGGCAGAGCAGTGAGTTGGGTGTCATAGTTTTTGCTGGCATTGGATGGCAGAGCAGTGAGTTGGGTGTCATAGTTTTTGCTGGCATTGGATGGCAGAGCAGTGATTTGGGTTTCATAGCTTTTTGGTGGCATTGGATGGCAGAGCAGTGAGTTGGGTGTCATAGTTTTTGCTGGCATTGGATGGCAGAGCAGTGAGTTGGGTGTCATAGTTTTTGGTGGCATTGGATGGCAGAGCAGTGATTTGGGTTTCATAGCTTTTTGGTGGCATTGGATGGCAGAGCAGTGAGTTGGGTGTCATAGTTTTTGCTGGCATTGGATGGCAGAGCAGTGATTTGGGTTTCATAGCTTTTTGGTGGCATTGGATGGCAGAGCAGTGAGTTGGGTGTCATAGTTTTTGCTGGCATTGGATGGCAGAGCAGTGCGTTGGGTGTCATAGTTTTTGCTGGCATTGGATGGCAGAGCAGATACAACGCCCCGGTTGAGGAGTCACATCACTACACACAATCACTGGTTGTTGAATTACCTTGGACGCCAGCGCCTCGGCACTCTCCCGGCACGTCTTCTCAATCTCTAGGTTTTTTTCAATGAAACTGACTTCTTCAATAACTTTATGAGAAACTGGAAGAAAAATAAAAACAGATTAAAGTGTAAAAAAGGAAAAAAAACATATTTTCAGCATCCAGAAACATTTGCCGTCCTGCCATTATTCGCTGGGCATAATCACAGGACTCGCCGCACTTCCTGTATTTTACACGGCGTGGCGCGAGAACGGGAACCCTGAGTGGATAATGCTACGCTTGGTCTCCGCAGACCGTATGGTGTAATTACTGCTTCATCAAGAGCTGCAAAATACTACAAAATCCCCTGGAAACGATCCCGAGATTTCTTTCCACCAACACGTTCCGGGAGCCACAAACCACGCCGTCCAAGACGATCAAACCCACCTTATTGCTGGCAAGCAGCTGGTTATTATGGGGATGGTGGCGGAATGTTTTGTGTTTGGGGTTTTCGTTGTAGGATCCCGGTTCCTGCGGCATTTTACGTCTGAGTGAGGGAAGGTCTAAATGCAGCAAATAATAAAAATAAATAGACACTGAATACACCGCACGTGCGGCCCCTCGTGGCGCCGGCCCCTCTAACAGGAGCGCCTTTGTCCCATCTGGACATGAAACGCGCGATTTCAAGGTGAGCAGGTTTTTATTTCATTTCATTATTTATTTCACTGGAATTCAGGAGAAACAGAAGCCGAGATTGAAACAAAGCCCAGAGATCCATCAACAAAAGGAAGGGGGAGCGGGCGCCGAACGCAGGAAGGGGGATCCAGGCAAAGTGTAAAACATATAGAAAACGCAACAATGGGGAGAAAAATAGAGCGAGGTGTCAGCGCGGCGCGGCGCCCTGCCTTGTGTCATTTCTCCAGCTAATTCCCACAGAAATATTCAGGAGGGAGAATGAGCGAGCAGGAGTCGCGCCTGTGGTGGGTTGGGAACACTCAAACACGCAGCGACGCATTGATCGAGCTTTTGGCAGGTGACCTGCTGGGTCAGGTTTTCCTCCATTTAACGTTGAATAGGACGCGTTGTGCATTGTCCCAAACGCCAGGAGAAACAACAACATCAAACACAAAGAGAGCAACAACGAGGCAGCGCAGGGAAGAGCTGCGTGCAGGGCCAGAGAGGGCGAGACGCGCCGGACCAGAGGGCGAGACGCGCCGGACCAGAGGGCGAGACGCACCGGACCAGAGGGCGAGACGCACCGGACCAGAGGGCGAGACGCGCTGGACCAGAGGGCGAGACGCGCCGGACCAGAGGGCGAGACGTGCCGGGCCAGAGGCGCCGGACCAGAGGGCGAGACGCGCCGGACCAGGGGGCGAGACGCGCCGGACCAGAGGGCGAGACGCGCCGGACCAGAGAGGGCGAGACGTGCCGGACCAGAGAGGGCGAGACGTGCCGGACCAGAAGGCGAGACGAGCCGGACCAGAGGGCGAGACGTGCCGGACCAGAGGGCGAGACGTGCCGGACCAGAGGGCGAGACGTGCCGGACCAGAGGGTCGAGACGTGCCGGACCAGAGAGGGCGAGACGCGCCGGACCAGAGAGCGAGACGCGCCGGACCAGAGGGCGAGACGCGCCGGACCAGAGGGCGAAACGTGCCGAACCAGAGAGAGCGAGAAGCGCCGGACCAGAGGGCGAGACGCGCCAGACCAGAGGGCGAGATGCGCCGGACCAGAGGGCGAGACGCG
The DNA here is from genome assembly GCA_009667805.1 of Leptobrachium leishanense. Taxonomy (NCBI): domain Eukaryota; kingdom Metazoa; phylum Chordata; class Amphibia; order Anura; family Megophryidae; genus Leptobrachium; species Leptobrachium leishanense. Next base: position 1,368,528 of record CM019068.1, on the reverse strand, counting down.
CCGGACCAGAGGGCGAGACGCGTCGGACCAGAGGGCGAGACGCGCCGGACCAGAGGGCGAGACGTGCCAGACCAGAGGGCGAGACGTGCCGGAGCCGAGAGTGCGAGACGCGCCGGACCAGAGAGTGTGAGACGCGCCAAACCAGATAGCGAGACGCGCCAGACCAGAAAGCGGGACGCGCCGGACCAGAAAGCGAGACGTGCCGGACCAGAAAGCAAGACGCGCCGGGCCAGAGAGGGCGAGAGGCGCCAGAGCCGTGAGTGCGAGACGCGGCGGAGCCGAGAGTGCGTGACGCGCCGGACCAGAGAGTGAGAGACGCGCCGGACCAGAGAGTGAGAGACGCGCCGGACCAGAGAGTGAGAGACGCGCCGGACCAGAGAGTGAGAGACGCGCCGGACCAGAGAGTGAGAGACGCGCCGGACCAGAGAGTGGGAGACGTGTCGGAGCCGAGAGTGCGAGACGCGCCGGACCAGAGCGTGAGAGACACGCCAGACCAGAGAGTGAGAGACGCGCCGGACCAGAGAGTGAGAGACGCGCCAGACCAGAGAGTGAGAGACGCGCCGGACCAGAGAGTGAGAGACGCGCCAGACCAGAGAGTGAGAGACGCGCCGGACCACAGTGCGAGACGCGCTGGACCAGAGAGTGAGATCCGCGCCAGACCAGAGAGTGATAGACGCGCCGGACCAGAAAGCGAGACGCGCTGGACCAGAGAGTGCGAGACACGCCGGACCAAAGAGTATGAGACGTGCCAAACCAGAGAGTGCGAGACACGCCGGACCAGGTGCTGAGGTCCAGGGAGCGCGAGGTGCGGAGGTCCAGGGAGTGCGAGATGCGGAGGTCCAGGGAGCGCGAGGTGCGGAGGTCCAGGGAGCGCGAGATACGCAGGGCAGAGGCGCCATTGGTCAGACATAGCGTGTGCCCGCCTGGTTCTTTGAGAAGCCCCTCAGATAACGTGCAGGAGGCCCCCTCCCCTCCAGTAGTAACGGCTGTGATTAGCAGCGTCAGGGGGTGCGCGGTGCAGGGAGCGAGGCGACCTCTGATCATGGCTACTTGCAGCATTTATTAACCCTTTAATTCACTCGCTCCCCTCACTGCACGATTGTCTGATATTACGGTTTTATTAGGATTATTTTTTGTATAATTCCAGGAGCGTCCGATGGATTTTACGCTTTATCGTGGCCGGTGTCGGCGCAGGATTTGGGCGTTTATGGTCGCTGTACGCGTGACATCATTAATATACACAGTTGTATGAGATTTCTATAAAAACGGGGGTTGGGAAAGGAGGCCTGTTCTGCCGGGGTCTGGGGTAGAGATCATAGAGGACCCGGCCTCTTCCTCCTCGGGGTACTTTGGGGCAAGTGAAGGAGTCTTGGTCCGGAGCCACGTTTCTGGTCGTTCAGTAAATCCATGGCGGGCGTTTTGGTTTAGGATTAGGAAATTAGCAAATGTTGTGCCCATTTAGAAGAAGGGTAGTAGGGAGGAATCGGGGAACTATAGGCCAGTTAGTCTTACGTCAGTAGTGGGGAAATTAATGGAAACCATGTTAAAGGAAAGGATTGTTGAACATCTAAAAACACATAGATTACAGGATCAGAAACAACATGGGTTTACCTCAGGGAGATCATGCCAAACTAATCTTATTGATTTTTTTGATTGGGTAACAGAAATAATAGACACAGGTGGTGCAGTAGACATTGCTTATTTAGATTTCAGTAAGGCTTTTGATACTGTTCCGCATAGAAGCTTATCAATAAATTGCAATCTTTGAGCTTGGATTCCAATATTGTTGAATGGATTAGGCAGTGGCTGAGTGACAGGCAACAGAGGGTTGTGGTAAATGGAGTTTATTCGGCACAAGGTCTTGTTACCAGTGGGGTACCAAGAGGGGTCAGTACTTGGACCCATTCTCTTTAATATTTTTATTAGTGATATTGCAGAAGGTATTAATGGTAAAGTATGTCTTTTTGCTGATGACACAAAGATTTGCAACAGGGTTGACGTTCCTGGAGGGATCAGCCAAATGACAAATGATTTAGGTAAACTAAAAAAATGGTGGGAGCTGTGACAATTGAGTTTTAATGTGGATAAGTGCAAGATAATGCACCTGGGGCGTAAAAACCCAAGGGCTGAATATAGAATATTTGATACATCTGAGGGTTGGGATTTAGGGGTTATTATTTCAGAGGATCTAAGGGTAAGTAGTCAATGTAATAGAGCAGCAGGAAATGCTGGCAGAATGCTTGGAAATGCTGGCAGAATGCTTGGTTGTGTAGGGAGAGCCTGTATTAGCAGTAGGAAAAGGGAAGTGCTCATGCCACTGTACAGAGCACTGGTGAGACCTCACTTGGAGTACTGTGTGCAGTACTGGAGACCGTATCTCCAGAAGGATATAGACATCTTAGAGAGAGTTCAGAGAAGGGCTACTAAAATGGTGTACGGCTTGAAGGAGAAAAGTTACCAGGAAAGGCTTAATGATCTTAACATGTACAGCTTGGAAAAAAGACGAGACAGAGGAGATATGATAGAAACATTTAAATACGTAAAGGGAATCCACAAGGTAGAGGAAGGGAGTATATTTAAAAGGAAACAAAATAGCAAAACAAGAGGACATAGTCTTAGATTAGAGGGGCAAAGGTTTAAAAGTAACATCAGGAAGCATTATTTTACTGAGCGGGTGGTGGATACATGGAACAGTCTTCCAGTAGAAGTGGTAGAGGTCAAAACAGTAATTGAATTTAAGCAGGCATGGGATAGGCATAAGGCTATCCTAAACAAAAGATAAATCCAGGTAAAGTATCCATGTAATTGGGCGACTAGATGCGCCGAAAGGTTCTTATCTGCCGACATTTTTCTATGTTTCTAGGATTGTTCCTGAGGTGACGCGTAGTTTCCACTTTCCAAATTTCAGTCAAACTCTTCCTGCGGTCCTGCTGAGGCATCACGCCCCCCCCCTCCATTCCACACCTGTCCGCTGGACAGCAAAACCACAACCTCTACACCACGAGCATGTAACCCCGCCACGGCCCAGCCGGTAATGCCACCACGGCCCAGCCGGTAATGCCACCACGGCACAGCCGGTAATGCCACCACGGCACAGCCAGTAATGCCACCACGGCACAGCCGGTAATGCCACCACGGCACAGCCGGTAATGCCACCACGGCACAGCCGGTAATGCCACCACGGCCCAGCCGGTAATGCCACCACAGCACAGCCAGTAATGCCACCACGGCCCAGCCGGTAATGCCGGCAGTTTAGTTTATGTTTGATTTTTAATTGATTTGACATTGGAATTTTAAGTGTGCCGCCAAGCGAGCCGCCAATCTAACCGGGACGAGATGCATATTTATACAGACACTGACAAACACTAATCAGCGGGAGCCGCGCCGGCGGCAAACCACTCAACTAATTAACGGTTACAGCCTCGCAGATCGACAGGAATCAGCGCGGTTATTACGATCGCCACCTCTGAGGAGCCTCTAATTACACCGTGATTACAGCCGCCCTGCATTAGTGACATTATCACCGCGGCCCGGCTCAGCCCACTCTGCGGCGGCCGGCAAAACGCCCGTCCTGTGTTAAATGGCACGTTAAGTTACTGGAGAGGTGGGAAATAAACAGGATGGAAAGTGAACTCTGGTCGAAGCGCGAGACCCGATGTGACACCTTGGAAGTGGACGTCCTAATTGAAAGCTTCTTTTATTCGGCGGCTCACCGCAGGCCAGGAGACAGTGCCGGTGGCGTGCGGTCTATTGTATCGGCTTGAGGCCCTGATGTGGTGGATGCAGATGCCTCAGCGGTCTTATCATTAAGAGAGAACAGTCATGCGGCCATCACCTCACCGGGGAGGGCTGAAAAGAAATGATTGTGCCGCGTCCTCCTCTTTCTTTATGCCACCCGGTGCCCCCTCCTCCCCGCGCTCTCACGCTGAATAGAGCCAATTTCCAGCAAAGGTTGAAATCAAGCAATAGGCCCTAAAAATGCAGCTGCTGGGCACACAATCGCCCCATTAAAGGGGAATCCCGCACAATGCTGGAATACCCTGCCAGAACAAATAGGAGCGCCGCGACCGCCAACTTTATTCACCAACACAAAGGCACGCGCAGCTCTTCAGCCGCATAATTACCTTTTTTACATTGTGATCCGGACAAAGGCAATTAAGGGCCAGATATGTTTGTGCCGTTGTCTGAGTGAGGCTGCGGCACGGGATCTTCACCCGGCGCGCTTGAAGCGGTGATGGAGATGCGCCGGAGCGTTATCCCTCCAGGTAGTCGCTTATGTTATCGATGCATGAAAGGAGAGAGGGCGCGATTGTGTGGACGGCGCGCCAGGTGGAAAGGAAAACATGATTCCCATAGCTCCACAGCCAGAAAGCGCGTCCGGCAATAACCAAAGACACTCGTAAAGTCATTAATGAGACGCGGTGAATACTCAGGAGCCGCCACGTATCAGCAGCCCCGGCCTCTTCATCCGGTGACAGGAATTTACGGTGTTCTTGGAGCAGAGGAAAAATTGATAAGATTGTGGTAGAATGTAATTTCTAGATATAAAGGCCGGCACAGCACACCACATACTGTATCCATTCCCTCCCTCTCACCCGGCTGGGCACGCCATGGTATGTGTGTGGTCCTCCCCGCGCTCCAGCCGGGACGGCGCTCTCGGTAAAGGAGAGGACGGCTTTCTTTTAGGTTAAGTGAAGAGAAAGTAATCCTTTCTGCCAGCGGATTTGCCGTTTCTCACCGCTCCGGCCTGCTTCCCCCTGTCTGTTCTGCCGCCTCTTTCATGGCTTCTCGGATGGTTTCAGTGCGGATCTCGCGCTTCCTGTGTATATTGTTATTATGGCGGTTTCGGTGTATCCCGGCACACATTATCACATCACTTCAGCCTTTATATTACGAGAAGCGCCGCATCCCTCACCGGCAATTCATAGAGATACAGCACGGCCGCATGGGAGGGAACACATGGCGCTGCTGAGTATCATGGCGCATGTAGTGATGCAGAGTATTACAGGGTACATGGCGGTGGTTCAGAGTATTGTGGGGTGCACCGCAGAGTGTCACAGAGCATGCGGCGGAGCAGAGTGTCACAGAGCATGCGGCGGTGCAGAGTGTCACAGAGCATGCGGCGGAGCAGAGTGTCACAGAGCATGCAGCGGTGCAGAGTGTCACAGGGCATGCAGCGGTGCAGAGTGTCACAGAGCATGCGGCGGTGCAGAGTGTCACAGAGCATGCGGCGGTGCAGAGTGTCACAGAGCATGCGGCGGTGCAGAGTGTCACAGAGCATGCGGCGGTGCAGAGTGTCACAGGGCATGCGGCGGAGCAGAGTGTCACAGAGCATGCGGCGGAGCAGAGTGTCACAGAGCATGCGGCGGTGCAGAGTGACACAGAGCATGCGGCGGAGCAGAGTGTCACAGAGCATGCAGCGGTGCAGAGTGTCACAGGGCATGCAGCGGTGCAGAGTGTCACAGAGCATGCGGCGGTGCAGAGTGTCACAGGGCATGCGGCGGAGCAGAGTGTCACAGAGCATGCGGCGGTGCAGAGTGTCACAGGGCATGCGGCGGTGCAGAGTGTCACAGAGCATGCAGCGGTGCAGAGTGTCACAGAGCATGCGGCGGTGCAGAGTGTCACAGGGCATGCGGCGGAGCAGAGTGTCACAGAGCATGCGGCGGAGCAGAGTGTCACAGGACATGCGGCGGAGCAGAGTGTCACAGAGCATGCGGCGGTGCAGAGTGTCACAGGGCATGCGGCGGAGCAGAGTGTCACAGAGCATGCGGCGGTGCAGAGTGTCACAGGGCATGCGGCGGTGCAGAGTGTCACAGGGCATGCGGCGGAGCAGAGTGTCACAGAGCATGCGGCGGTGCAGAGTGTCACAGGGCATGCAGCGGTGCAGAGTGTCACAGGGCATGCGGCGGAGCAGAGTGTCACAGGGCATGCGGCGGAGCAGAGTGTCACAGAGCATGCGGCGGAGCAGAGTGTCACAGAGCATGCGGCGGAGCAGAGTGTCACAGAGCATGCGGCGGAGCAGAGTGTCACAGAGCATGCGCGGTGCAGAGTGTCGAAAAAAAAACACAAAAAGTGGAAAGGTTTTCCGTAAAGGGGGTAACCCTATTAATTCAAGGTATTGAAAAACCATTAAATTTTATTCAAGATTAAACACAAAATAGACAAAAGGTTATCGTTTAAAACCAAAAAAGTGAAAAAATATAAGTCGTTTTAGGACAGAGACTCTTTTGTTAAGTTTCTTTAGGGTCCACATTTGAAACTCAGGATACCGTTACTGCAATAGTTTCAACCGTATCCGTTTCTAAATTTAATATATATATAGATTGAAAGGGCACCATACAGAAGTACACGGTTTTGAGTAAATTATGCCCCTACTTTTGCTTCCAAGTTCTTCTATGACACGGCAAAAAGCAGTATTTTTAGTCACAGAATATTGGTGCAGCAACGTTTTAAATTCAGGTACATCAATTCAATCATTTAGAGTGTTATTAGAGAAAATTCGGAGAGGAATCATAGTCACATTCGAGATTCAAACGTCATTGCCTCAATGGGTTAAGCAGTACCCGTTTCAAAATTTAGTGCATAGTTAGATTGACACCATACAACGGTACAATGGATTTGGACAAATTTGCCCCCTCTTTTTTCCAAGAATATTCTATAATGTGACAAAGACAGTGATTGACAATATTAGTCACAGGATATTGTTGCAACAGCCTTTTAAATTTGAGCAGACAGGCAAAAATCAATTATTAGGTAATTGTTAGGGCACCAAATCAGCCCATCAAGCCAAAGTCAGTTCGAAGTCAGTTCAAAAAATGAATAATCAAAAGGGACCCAATTGTTTAGATGCCAGAATCCAGGACAAATAGACAAAGCGGTTTAAAAGGTAGAACACCCAACGCGTTTCGTCGTTACTCAGAACGACTTCATCAGGAGTGATCCTACTGTGTGTGTGGTTTCCGTTTAAATAGTAGCTCCTAAGGGGGAGACACAGGTGCGTTCAATTGACGCGTGTATTGCCGGATTTCCGGCATGGCGTTAGAGCCGTCATTTCCGGTTCTGCCATCACTTCCGGTCAATCAGGGGAATGATTCCAAATGCCGAAAAAAAAGACGGAACATGCATGAAACAAGCCCCAAGTATATATTATTCCTTCCTCACGTTCAAAGAGCACAAAGTTTTCCCATTTTTATTAATTAATTCATACTGAAACCCATTCGTCTGGAGTGTCACGAAAAAACAGAAACCGGATGTTTTTATCATTCAACTTCCGGCATAATAAACAGCATTATTTCCGGTCGCTGGAGTTTCCGGTTAATTTTTAAATGGTTACAGAAGTGGAAAGAGGAGGTGTATAGCACTCTAAAGGTCCTTGAGTTGGAGACAAAGTTCAAATAAGACAAAGCTCCAATCTGGAGTGAGGAATGGGAGGTGTATAGCACTCTAAGGTTTAATGTAACAGATTAGTCCTCACTTTCCCCATAGAAGCCATATGTTCTTTGTGGATAAATATGGCAAATGAAGTTCTCTTTCGAGGACACAATTTATTAGAGAGTTAGGAGAACCTAAATATAGTCACTGTAGAACCTCTATGGTAGGATAATTTAGAACAGTACCCCAATTATTAAGAGGGGGCTGTTCATTAGGGGAAAACTCAGGAGGGAGGAAACCAACACAACTTTGGAAAACGAATTAAGTTATAATAAATATGTATTAAGGAAGAATTAAAATGAATGTATGGCTAAATCATATAAAGGGAGAGAAGGTAAAGCCCTCATTCAGGCCTCCCGGATATCTCGTTCCCAATTGGTATATCCAATAGGCCTCTCTTTGACGCAATTTTTTGTCCAGGTCGCCTCCACGTTGTCCCATATGAACACGCTCAATTACCATAAACCTTATATTTTCAGCATTGTTATGATGTAAGTGGCGAAGATGTCTAGTAATCGGGGTGTCTCGTGGATATCTAACGGAGCGTACGTGTTCCAATATTCTCACCTTTAGCGGGCGTATTGTCTTGCCTATGTACTTGCTTCCGCAGCCACATACAAGCATATATACCACTCCTGTTGTGTTACAGTTAGCAAATTCTTTCACTGCGTAAGTTACAGTGTTAGCTACATTTGAGAATTCTTTTGATTCTTTAAGTATATATTTACAACCCTTGCATTTGCCACATTTGTAGGTGCCAAAGATAGGTTTAGGTAGCCAATTAGATTTTAAAGGTTTTAAGGTAGAGAAATGGCTATGTGTGACCTGATCACCGATGTTGGGACAGCGTCGTGTGGTTATAGAAGCATGTTTAGGTAAAACTTTACAAAGGTGAGGGTCCTGAGTAAGTAGTGGCCAGAAACGTTCACAGATCTGATGGATTTCGTGCCATCCAGTATCAAAATTACCAATCATTCTAATGCATTTTTCATCATTAGTCTTTTTATCTTGGAGTGCAAGGTGGCGATCAATCATCAGTGCATTTTGATATGCTTTTTTCAGGCAACGGTTAGGGTAACCTTTTGTTTAAACATTTCTCTCAGATCAATAGCTTTTAGTTTAAACTCGTCAAGGGAAGAGCATGTTCTGCGCAATCGAATATATTGTCCCCTGGGTAGCCCACGTTTCAAGGGGAGAGGATGGAAACTTCTCCAGTTCAGGAGACTATTGGTGGCTGTCTCTTTTCTAAATAAAGTAGTAGCCACATGGCAGAGTGTCACAGAGCATGCGGCGGTGCAGAGTGTCACAGAGCATGCGGCGGTGCAGAGTGTCACAGAGCATGCAGCGGTGCAGAGTGTCACAGAGCATGCGGCGGTGCAGAGTGTCACAGGGCATGCGGCGGTGCAGAGTGTCACAGAGCATGCGGCGGTGCAGAGTGTCACAGAGCATGCGGCGGTGCAGAGTGTCACAGAGCATGCGGCGGTGCAGAGTGTCACAGAGCATGCGGCGGTGCAGAGTGTCACAGAGCATGCGGCGGTGCAGAGTATCACAGAGCATGCGGCGGTGCAGAGTATCACAGAGCATGCGGCGGTGCAGAGTGTCACAGAGCATGCGGCGGTGCAGAGTGTCACAGAGCATGCGGCGGTGCAGAGTGTCACAGAGCATGCGGCGGTGCAGAGTGTCACAGAGCATGCGGCGGTGCAGAGTGTCACAGGGCATGCGGCGGTGCAGAGTGTCACAGAGCATGCGGCGGTGCAGAGTGTCACAGAGCATGCAGCGGTGCAGAGTGTCACAGGGCATGCGGCGGAGCAGAGTGTCACAGAGCATGCGGCGGTGCAGAGTGTCACAGAGCATGCGGCGGTGCAGAGTGTCACAGAGCATGCGGCGGAGCAGAGTGTCACAGGGCATGCGGCGGTGCAGAGTGTCACAGAGCATGCGGCGGTGCAGAGTGTCACAGAGCATGCGGTGGTGCAGAGTGTCACAGAGCATGCGGCGGTGCAGAGTATCCCAGAGCATGCGGCGGAACAGAGTGTCACAGAGCATGCGGCGGAGCAGAGTGTCACAGGGCATGCGGCGGTGCAGAGTGTCACAGAGCATGCGGCGGTGCAGAGTGTCACAGAGCATGCGGCGGTGCAGAGTGTCACAGAGCATGCGGCGGAGCATAGTGTCACAGAGCATGCAGCGGTGCAGAGTGTCACAGAGCATGCGGCGGTGCAGAGTGTCACAGAGCATGCGGCGGAGCAGAGTATCACAGAGCATGCGGCGGAGCAGAGTGTCACAGAGCATGCGGCGGTGCAGAGTGTCACAGAGCATGCGGCGGAGCAGAGTGTCACAAAGCATGCGGCGGAGCAGAGTGTCACAGAGCATGCGCGGTGCAGAGTGTCACAGAGCATGCGGCGGAGCAGAGTGTCACAGAGCATGCGCGGTGCAGAGTGTCACAGAGCATGCGGCGGTGCAGAGTGTCACAGAGCATGCGGCGGAGCAGAGTGTCACAGAGCATGCGGCGGTGCAGAGTGTCACAGAGCATGCGGCGGAGCAGAGTGTCACAGAGCATGCGGCGGAGCAGAGTGTCACAGAGCATGTGGCGGTGCAGAGTGTCACAGAGCATGCGGCGGTGCAGAGTGTCACAGAGCATGCGGCGGTGCAGAGTATACGGCGGTACAGAGTGTCACAGAGCATGCGGATCAGGCGCAGCCATTAGCCGACGGATCGGGCACGGCACAGTGATTAGCCGGCAGATCGGGCACGTTACAGTGATTAGCCGGCGGATCGGGCACGGCACAGTGATTAGCCGGCAGATCGGGCACGTTACAGTGATTAGCTGCAGATCGAGCACGGCACAGTGATTAGCCGGCAGATCGGGCGCGGCACAGTGATTAGCTGCAGATCGAGCACGGCACAGTGATTAGCCGGCAGATCGGGCGCGGCACAATGATTAGCCGGCAGATCGGGCACGGCACAGTGATTAGCTCGCGGATCGGGCATGGTCCAGCGATAAACTGGCAGATGAGGCGCGGCACAGTGATTATCCAGCAGATCAGGCGCGGCACAGTGATTATCCGGCGGATCAGGCGCAGCACAGTGAATAGCTCGCGGATCGGGCACGGCCCAGCGATAGCCTGGAGCATGGGGCGCGGTGCAGTGATTAGCCGGCAGATCGGGCACGTTACAGTGATTATCCGGTGGATTGGGCGCGGCACAGTGATTAGCAGGCGGATCGGGTGCGGCACAGTGATAAACAGGCGGATCGGGCGCGGCACAGTGATTAGCCGGTGGATCGGGCGCGGCACAGTGATTAGCCGGCGGATCGGGCGCGGCACAGTGATTAGCCGGCGGATCGGGTGCGGCACAGTGATTAGCCGGCGGATCGGGCGCGGCACAGTGATTAGCCGGCAGATCGGGCGCGGCACAGTGATTAGCCGGCAGATCGGGCGCGGCACAGTGATTAGCCGGCAGATCGGGCGCGGCACAGTGATTAGCCGGCAGATCGGGCGCGGCACAGTGATTAGCAGACGGATCGGGTGCGGCACAGTGATTAGTAGGCGGATCGGGTGCGGCACAATGATAAACCGGCAGATCGGGGGCGGCACAGTGATTATCCGGCAGATCGGGCGCAGCACAGTGATTAGCCGGCAGATCGGGCGCGGCACAGTGATTAGCAGACGGATCGGGTGCGGCACAGTGATTAGTAGGCGGATCGGGTGCGGCACAATAATAAACCGGCAGATCGGGCGCGGCACAGTGATTATCTGGCAGATCAGGCGCGGCACAGTGATTATCCGGCAGATCGGGGGCAGCACAGTGATTAGCCGGCAGATCGGGGGCGGCACAGTGATTAGCCGGCAGATCGGGTGCGGCACAGTGATTAGCAGACGGATCGGGTGCGGGCACAGTGATTAGTAGGCGGATCGGTGCGGCACAATGATAAACTGGCAAATCAGGCGCGGCACAGTGATAAGCAGGTGGATCGGGCGCGGCACAGTGATTAACAGGCGGATCAGGTGCGGCACAGTGATAAACCGGCAGATCGGGCGCAGCACAGTGATTAGTAGGCGGATCGGGTGCGGCACAGTGATAAACCGGCAGATCGGGCGCGGCACAGTAATAAACTGGCAGATCGGGTGCGGCACAGTAATAAACCGGCAGATCGGGCGCGGCACAGTGATAAACCGGCAGATCGGGCGCGACACTGTGATAAACCGGCAGATCGGGCGCGGCACAGTGATAAACCGGCAGGTCGGGCGCGGCACAGTAATAAACTGGCAGATCGGGCGCGGCACAGTGATAAACCGGCAGATCGGGCGCGACACTGTGATAAACCGGCAGATCGGGCGCGGCACAGTGATAAACCGGCAGGTCGGGCGCGGCACAGTAATAAACCGGCAGGTCGGGCGCGGCACAGTAATAAACCGGCAGATCGGGCGCGGCACAGTAATAAACCGGCAGATCGGGCGCGGCACAGTGATAAACCGGCAGATCGGGCGCGGCACAGTGATAAACCGGCAGATCGGGCGCGGCACAGTGATAAACCGGCAGGTCGGGCGCGGCACAGTGATAAACCGGCAGATCGGGAGCGGCACAGTGATAAACCGGCAGGTCGGGCGCGGCACAGTGATAAACCGGCAGATCGGGAGCGGCACAGTAATAAACCGGCAGATCGGGCGCGGCACAGTGATAAACCGGCAGATCGGGCGCGGCACAGTGATAAACCGGCAGATCGGGCGCGACACTGTGATAAACCGGCAGATCGGGCGCGGCACAGTGATAAACCGGCAGGTCGGGCGCGGCACAGTAATAAACCGGCAGGTCGGGCGCGGCACAGTGATTAGCCGGTGGATCAGGAGCGGGAATGTAATGTAAATTATCCATTTAATTAAGCCTTTCAGCGGCTGAACGAGCCGGTGAAATCAAGTCGCAGACGCTATTCAGCGCAGACGCTTCTGTTTAAAACACATTGCCCGGGTCGGTGTCAGCGCTCCCTTACACAAAGCCAAGAGCTTTCCTTTGACTCGTTCACACTCAACAAACCCGGCTCCAAGGCCATTACTATTAACCCTAACCTGCCCCCGCGGCATCAAACCGCCGCAACGCCGCCTCTCTGACTGCCCTCCACACAATGCTCAGCCACTAAGAAAGCGGGAGAGCGATCATGTGACTCAAACGCCTCCAAAATAACCTGGAAATGTAGGATTTATTTATTATCACTTCAGAAACATGAAAAACTTGCAAAAACAGCAAAACGTTAACCCCTTGAGGACCAGAGCAATCTTGTTATTTTCACTCTGTACATCATCACCTGTGATCTAGCACTTTCTAATTTAGTGCACCCCCACATATTCTACAGCACTGTGTAACCGCGACTCACAGGGTTAATCAGAGAACACCGTCATCTCACCGCTCTCTCCTTCCCCGCACTTCAACCGTCCCTGTGCTGAATTCAGCATTCTCTGCACGGTCCCTGAAGTGCAGGGAAAACCCTCCGACCACTTCCGAAAACCCTCCGACCACTTCCGAAAACCCTCCGACCACATCCGAAAACCCTCCGACCACTTCCGAAAACCCTCCTACCACTTCCGAAAACCCTCCGACCACAACTGAAAACCCTCCGACCGCAACTGAAAACCCTCCGACCGCAACTGAAAACCCTCCGACCACATCCGAAACCCCCCCGACCACATCCAAAACCCCCCCGACCACATCCGAAAACCCCCTGACCACATCCGAAAACCCCCTGACCACATCCGAAAACCCCCTGACCACATCCGAAAACCCCCTGACCACATCCGAAAACCCTCCGACCACATCCGAAAACCCTGCGACCGCAACAGAAAACCCTGCGACCGCAACTGAAAACCCTCCGACCGCAACTGAAAACCCTCCGACCGCAACTGAAAACCCTCCGACCACATCTGAAACCCCCCCGACCACATCCGAAAACCCCCCGACCACATCCGAAAACCCCCCGACCACATCCGAAAACCCCCCGACCACATCCGAAAACCCCCTGACCACATCCGAAAACCCCAACCGCAACTGAAAACCCTCTGACCACATCCAAAAAACCCCCGACCGCAACTGAAAACCCTCCGACCGCAACTGAAAACCCTCCGACCACATCCGAAAACCCTCCGACCACATCCGAAAACCCTCCGACCACATCCGAAAACTCTCCGACCACATCCGAAAACCCTCCGACCACATCCGAAATCCCCCAACCGCAACTGAAAACCCTCCGACCACATCCGAAAAAGCCCCGACCGCAACTGAAAACCCTCCGACTACATTTGAAAACCCTCCGACCGCAACTGAACCCTCCGATCGCAACTGAACCCTCCGATCGCAACTGAACCCTCCGATCGCAACTGAAAACCCTCCGATCGCAACTGAAAACCCTCCGACCGCAATTGAACCCTCCGATCGCAACTGAAAACCCTCCGACCGCAACTGAAAGCCATCCAACCTCCGCATCGAACAGAAAAACCGCCACAAAACCTGAACACGTCCAAAAAAAAAAGCCAACCAGCTGCCAGAAAAACCCCAAAAGTGGCCCAAAAAAGCAAACGATCTGCTGAACACAGCGCTGACCAGCCACCAGAAAAAGCCGACGATCTGCCAAAGACAGCGCCGGCCAGCCACTGGAAAAAGCATATGATCTGCTGAACACAGCGCCAACCAACTGTCACGTTTCCCCGTTCCAGCCCTGTCCACCTGCCCTCTGTATTCTTTATGTCTGTGGTTCCCATATGTTTCTGTACGTTTCTGTAAGTTTCTTTCCCTGGGTTGCAGTTCAGGGGTTAAGTGGCTTCCTCGTTAGCTCTCCTGCTGGTGATGTGGGCTGATCACCTCCCTATATATTGCAATGGGCCCTTATCCCATCGCTCTTGCATTCTGGTTCACTTTCAGTTCTGATTCCTGCTGTGTGTTTGTTCCGGAGAGTTCCCTATTATTATTCTGTTTAGTTTGTATGTCGTCTCCTTATCTGTCTACCGTTTCTTTAGTTAGTCCAGGTTCTAGTTCATGTCTAGTCATTCATATGTTTATAGTTCTAGTGTTTCTCCTTATGTTATACGTCTGACTGATTACCTGGTTCTCACCCTTTTGCCTGGCTGTCTGATCTCCCGGTTCTGGATCCTTGGCATTTGGATAAGGTATACGTTCTGGTTTTTGACTCCTTGCTTTCTCTTGACTTCTCTATTTGTATACTCCTTGTCTGTACCGTTAATATATTTATAATTCTGTCTCGTCTGTAGGTCCTTAGACTCTGCACGGCGCTGCTGTATTATTTTACTTTAGAGCAGATCCGGCTGTTCTAAAGACCGGTCTTTCAGAATAGGGCCGCTGTGTTTACCGTGCAGGGTCTCTGGCCTAGGCTGTCTACTCTGTATTATCTGCATATTGGGGCTTTCCTGTGTACCAGTGCCTCACCTTGGGAAGTGCAAGGTGCATTCCTTGTGACACCAACAAAAAGAAAAAGCCAAAGGCACCACCGGACAGCCACCAGAAAAAGCCGGCGATCTGCCGAACACAGTGCCGGCCAGCCACCGGAAAAAGCCGACGATCTGCCGAAAACAGTGCCGGTAAGCCACCGGAAAAAGCCGACGATCTGCCGACGAAATTAAAGTATCAAAATCTGAAACGCTGTTTGCGAATAAACTATTGGAAGAAAATGCCTGAAAAACGGGAATATTTTTAACATTGAAACCTATGGGATTCGCCTGAATAAACCTGTCGAATGAAACCACTGAAAATCAGGACATTTCTCTGCTGTTCAGTGTGAATAGAATAACCATTGCTTCTCTATGGGGGATTTCACTGCCGCCGAACAGGCACCGCATTTCACTGCCGCCGAACAACACTGTATTTCACTGCCGCCGAACAGGCACCGTATTTCACTGCCGCCGAACATGCACCGTATTTCACTGCCGCCGAACAGGCACCGTATTTCACTGCCGCCGAACAGGCACCGTATTTCACTGCCGCCGAACAGGCACCGTATTTCACTGCCGCCGAACAGGCACCGTATTTCACTGACGTCAAACAGCACCGTATTTCACTGCCACCGAACAGGCACCGTATATCACTAACTCCGAACAGACACCATATTTCACTGCCGCCGAAAGGGCACCGTATTTCACTGACGCCGGACACCGTATTTCACTGACGCCGAACATGGACCGTATTCCACTGGCAATTTGGCGACCTAACTGCTCTCTGAATAGCCAAATGATCCCAAAATGTCACCGTACCGGGGGGGGGGGCGGGAAATCACTGTTCGGTGACATTTTGGGGCCAGATCGTCTCTCTCTGAATAACCCTGATAGTTAAATCTGTGTGATTTGTGTCGGGGAGGGGTTATATCTGTGTGATTTGTGTCAGGGAGGGGTCGGGTTATATCTGTGTGATTTGTGTCAGTGAGGGGTCGGGTTATATCTGTGTGATTTGTGTCAGGGAGGGGTCGGGTTATATCTGTGTGATTTGTGTCGGGGAGGGGTCGGGTTATATCTGTGTGATTTGTGTCGGGGAGGGGTCGGGTTATATCTGTGTGATTTGTGTCGGGGAGGGGTCGGGTTATATCTGTGGGATTTGTGTCGGGGACGGGTCGGGTTATATCTGTGTGATTTGTGTCAGGGAGGGGTCGGGTTATATCTGTGTGATTTGTGTCAGGGAGGGGTCGGGTTATATCTGTGTGATTTGTGTCGGGGAGGGGTCGGGTTATATCTGTGTGATTTGTGTCGGGGAGGGGTCGGGTTATATCTGTGGGATTTGTGTCGGGGACGGGTCGGGTTATATCTGTGTGATTTGTGTCAGGGAGGGGTCGGGTTATATCTGTGTGATTTGTGTCGGGGAGGGGTCGGGTTATATCTGTGTGATTTGTGTCAGGGAGGGGTCGGGTTATATCTGTGTGATTTGTGTCGGGGAGGGGTCGGGTTATATCTGTGATTTGAGTCGGGAGGGGTTGGGTTATATCTGTGTGATTTGTGTCGGGGAGGGGTCGGGTTATATCTGTGTGATTTGTGTCAGGGAGGGGTCGGGTTATATCTGTGTGATTTGTGTCGGGGAGGGGGTCGGGTTATATCTGTGTGATTTGTGTCGGGGAGGGGTCGGGTTATATCTGTGGGATTTGTGTCGGGGAGGGGTTGGGTTATATCTGTGTGATTTGTGTCGGGGAGGGGTCGGGTTATATCTGTGTGATTTGTGTCAGGGAGGGGTCGGGTTATATCTGTGTGATTTGTGTCGGGGAGGGGTCGGGTTATATCTGTGATTTGAGTCGGGGAGGGGTCGGGTTATATCTGTGTGATTTGTGTTGGGGACGGGTCGGGTTATATCTGTGTGATTTGTGTCGGGGAGGGGGTCGGGTTATATCTGTGTGATTTGTGTCAGGGAGGGGTCGGGTTACATAGTTACATAGGCTGAAAAAAGACATGCGTCCATCAGGTTCAGCCTCTCCCACATAACCTACTGCTGTTGATCCAAAAGAAGCAAAAAAAAACCAGTCTGAAATATGCAACATACTGGGAAAAAATTCCTTCTTGACCCCAGATGGCGTCAGATTTCTCCTTGGATCAAGAAGCTTTTACCCACATATTAAATATTATAACCCTTAATATTCTGTGTCTGCAGGAAGTCATCCAGTCGTTTTTTAAAAGTCTGTACAGACTCTGACCCAACCACCTCAACAGGCAGATAATTCCACAGCTTTATTGTTCGCACCGTAAAATAACCCTTCCTATGCTTTAGACTGAATTTTCTTTCTTCCAGTCTAAATGGATGACCCCTTGTCCTGTGTATAGTCCTGTTAATGAATAGGTTATCAGACAATGGTTGATAATGGCCCCGTATATATTTATATAAGGTTATCAGATCCCCTCTAAGGCCCCGTTTCTCTAAACTAAACAGGTTTAAGCTTGTTAGTCTTTCCTCATAACTTAACCCTTCCATCCCCCTTATTAATTTAGTTGCCCGTCTCTGCACTTTTTCTAGCGATATAATATCTTTTTTTAAGACAGGTGCCCAAAATCGCACGGCATATTCAAAGTGCGGCCTGACCATTGATTTATACAGAGGCAAAATTATGTTTTCATCCCGTGAGTGAACTCCCCTTTTAATGCATGCCAATACCTTGCTGGCCTTGGCGGCTGCTGTTTGACATTGCACGTTGTTACTTAGTTTGAAGTCTATGATTATTCCCAAATCCTTCTCCTGCTTGGATTTCCCTAACTCCGTACCATTTAGGGTATAAATTACTTGTGTGTTCTTCACTCCAAAGTGCATAACCTTGCATTTATCTAGATTAAATTTCATCTGCCATTTAAGTGCCCAGTCCCCCAATTTATCTAAATCCCTCTGCAGCGAAGTAACATCCTGCTCACATTGTATCACCTGCACACATTGTAACATCCTGCTCACATTGTATCACCTGCACATACTGTAACATCCTGCTCACATTGTATTACTTTTCTTACTTTCGTGTCATCTGCAAACACTGATACATGACTTTCAATGCCTTTCTCAAGGTCATTTATAAATAAATTGAATAGTATTGCTCCTATAACAGACCCCTAAGGGACACCGCTTATCACTGGTGTCCATCTTGAAAACGTACCATTTATGACCACTCTCTGTACCCTATCTTTTATCCAGTTTTCTATCCAAGAACAAGTATTTTCATCTAGACCAATTTTTCTTAGTTTCCACACAAAAGGTTACTATTTAAATTGTGTCGAAAGCTTTGGAAAAGTCCAAGTAAATCACATCCACTGCAACCCCCTGATCTATACTGACGCTATCACACTGTGACCCCCTGATCTATACTGACGCTATCACACTGTGACCCCCTGATCTATACTGACGCTATCACACTGTGACCCCCTGATCTATACTGACGCTATCACACTGTGACCCCCTGATCTATACTGACGCTATCACACTGTGACCCCCTGATCTATACTGACACTATCACACTGTGACCCCCTGATCTATACTGACGCTATCACACTGCGACCCCCTGATCTATACTGACGCTATCACACTGCAACCCCCTGATCTATACTGACGCTATCACACTGCAACCCCCTGATCTATACTGACGCTATCACACTGTGACCCCCTGATCTATACTGACACTATCACACTGTGACCCCCTGATCTATACTGACACTATCACACTGTGACTCCCTGATCTATACTGACACTATCACACTGTGACCCCCTGATCTATACTGACGCTATCACACTGTGACCCCCTGATCTATACTGACACTATCACACTGTGACCCCCTGATCTATACTGACACTATCACACTGTGACCTCCTGATCTATACTGACACTGCGACCCCTTGATCTATACTGACACTATCACACTGTGACCCCCTGATCTATACTGACACTGTCACACTGTGACCCCCTGATCTATACTGACACTATCACACTGTGACCCCCTGATCTATACTGACACTATCACACTGTGACCCCTGATCTATACTGACACTATCACACTGTGACCCCCTGATCTATACTGACGCTATCACACTGTGACCCCCTGATCTATACTGACACTGCGACCCCTTGATCTATATTGACACTATCACACTGTGACCCCCTGATCTCTACTGACACTATCACACTGTGACCCCCTGATCTCTACTGACACTATCACACTGTGACCCCTGATCTATACTGACACTATCACACTGTGACCCCCTGATCTATACTGACACTGCGACCCCCTGATCTATACTGACACTATCACACTGTGACCCCCTGATCTATACTGACACTATCACACTGTGACCCCCTGATCTATACTGACACTATCACACTGTGACCCCCTGATCTATACTGACACTATCACACTGTGACCCCCTGATCTATACTGACACTATCACACTGTGACCCCCTGATCTATACTGACACTATCACACTGTGACCCCCTGATCCATACTGACACTATCACACTGTGACCCCTGATCTATACTGACACTGTCACACTGTGACCCCCTGATCTATACTGACACTATCACACTGTGACCCCCTGATCTATACTGACACTATCACACTGTGACCTCCTGATCTATACTGACACTATCACACTGTGACCCCTGATCTATACTGACACTATCACACTGTGACCCCCTGATCTATACTGACACTATCACACTGTGACCCCCTGATCTATACTGACACTATCACACTGTGACCCCCTGATCTATACTGACACTATCACACTGTGACCTCCTGATCTATACTGACACTATCACACTGTGACCCCCTGATCTATACTGACACTATCACACTGTGACCCCCTGATCTATACTGACACTATCACACTGTGACCCCCTGATCTATACTGACACTATCACACTGTGACCCCCTGATCTATACTGACACTATCACACTGTGACCCCCTGATCTATACTGACACTATCACACTGTGACCTCCTGATCTATACTGACACTATCACACTGTGACCCCCTGATCTATACTGACACTATCACACTGTGACCCCCTGATCTATACTGACACTATCACACTGTGACCTCCTGATCTATACTGACACTATCACACTGTGACCCCCTGATCTATACTGACGCTATCACACTGTGACCCCCTGATCTATACTGACACTATCACACTGTGACCTCCTGATCTATACTGACACTATCACACTGTGACCTCCTGATCTATACTGACACTATCACACTGTGACCCCCTGATCTATACTGACACTATCACACTGTGACCCCCTGATCTATACTTCTACTTACTTCCTCATAGAACGTAATTAGGTTAGTCTGACATGATCTGTGTTTCATGAAACCATGCTGATTTTTGCCAATTACATTATACCTCCCAATAAATTCCTGAATATTATCCCTTAGTAACCCCTCAAATACTTTCCCAGCCACAGATGTTAAGCTCACAGGTCTATAATTCCCAGGCTTTATTCACATTGTTTAATTGCTGCAAAACCTTGTCCTGAGTCAACCAGTCACTTTGTATTATTAAGTTTTTATTAATGAATTTCATATCTGTGTGATTTGTGTCAGGGAGGGGTCGGGTTATATCTGTGTGATTTGTGTCAGGGAGGGGTCAGGTTATATCTGTGTGATTTGTGTCAGGGAGGGGTCGGGTTATATCTGTGTGATTTGTGTCAGGGAGGGGTCGGGTTATATCTGTGTGATTTGTGTCAGGGAGGGGTCGGGTTATATCTGTGTGATTTGTGTCAGGGAGGGGTTGGGTTATATCTGTGTGATTTGTGTCGGGGAGGTCGGGTTATATCTGTGATTTGTGTCAGGGAGGGGTCGGGTTATATCTGTGTGATTTGTGTCAGGGAGGGGTTGGGTTATATCTGTGTGATTTGTGTCGGGGAGGGGTCGGGTTATATCTGTGTGATTTGTGTCAGGGAGGGGTCAGGTTATATCTGTGTGATTTGTGTCAGGGAGGGGTCGGGTTATATCTGTGTGATTTGTGTTGGGGAGGGGTCAGGTTATATCTGTGTGATTTGTGTCAGGGAGGGGGCGGGTTATATCTGTGTGATTTGTGTCAGGGAGGGGTCGGGTTATATCTGTGTGATTTGTGTCGGGGAGGGGTCGGGTTATATCTGTGTGATTTGTGTCAGGGAGGGGTCGGGTTATATCTGTGTGATTTGTGTCAGGGAGGGGCGGGTTATATCTGTGTGATTTGTGTCAGGGAGGGGTCGGGTTATATCTGTGTGATTTGTGTCAGGGAGGGGTCGGGTTATATCTGTGTGATTTGTGTCAGGGAGGGGTCGGGTTATATCTGTGTGATTTGTGTCAGGGAGGGGTCGGGTTATATCTGTGATTTGTGTCAGGGAGGGGTCGGGTTATATCTGTGTGATTTGTGTCATGGAGGGGTCGGGTTATATCTGTGTGATTTGTGTCAGGGAGGGGTCGGGTTATATCTGTGTGATTTGTGTCAGGGAGGGGTCGGGTTATATCTGTGTGATTTGTGTCAGGGAGGGGTCGGGTTATATCTGTGTGATTTGTGTCAGGGAGGGGTCGGGTTATATCTGTGTGATTTGTGTCAGGGAGGGGTCGGGTTATATCTGTGAATTGTGTCAGGGAGGGGTCGGGTTATATCTGTGTGATTTGTGTCGGGGAGGGGTCGGGTTATATCTGTGATTTGTGTCAGGGAGGGGTCGGGTTATATCTGTGTGATTTGTGTCATGGAGGGGTCGGGTTATATCTGTGTGATTTGTGTCAGGGAGGGGTCGGGTTATATCTGTGTGATTTGTGTCAGGGAGGGGTCGGGTTATATCTGTGTGATTTGTGTCAGGGAGGGGTCGGGTTATATCTGTGTGATTTGTGTCAGGGAGGGGTCGGGTTATATCTGTGTGATTTGTGTCAGGGAGGGGTCGGGTTATATCTGTGAATTGTGTCAGGGAGGGGTCGGGTTATATCTGTGTGATTTGTGTCAGGGAGGGGTCGGGTTATATCTGTGTGATTTGTGTCAGGGAGGGGTCGGGTTATATCTGTGTGATTTGTGTCGGGGAGGGCTCGGGTTATATCTGTGTGATTTGTGTCAGGGAGGGGTCGGGTTATATCTGTGATTTGAGTCGGGGAGGGGTCGGGTTATATCTGTATGATTTGTGTCATGGAGGGGTCGGGTTATATCTGTGATTTGTGTCAGGGAGGGGTCGGGTTATATCTGTGTGATTTGTGTCGGGGAGGGGTCGGGTTATATCTGTGTGATTTGTGTCGGGGAGGGGTCGGGTTATATCTGTATGATTTGTGTCATGGAGGGGTCGGGTTATATCTGTGATTTGTGTCAGGGAGGGGTCGGGTTATATCTGTGTGATTTGTGTCGGGGAGGGGTCGGGTTATATCTGATTTGTGTCAGGGAGGGGTCGGGTTATATCTGTGTGATTTGTGTCAGGGAGGGGTCGGGTTATATCTGTGTGATTTGTGTCGGGGATGGGTCGGGTTATATCTGTGATTTGTGTCGGGGAGGGCTCGGGTTATATCTGTGTGATTTGAGTCAGGGAGGGGTCGGGTTATATCTGTGTGATTTGTGTCGGGGAGGGGTCGGGTTATATCTGTGATTTGAGTCGGGGAGGGGTCGGGTTATATCTGTATGATTTGTGTCAGGGAGGGGTCGGGTTATATCTGTATGATTTGTGTCAGGGAGGGGTCGGGTTATATCTGTGTGATTTGTGTCAGGGAGGGGTCGGGTTATATCTGTGTGATTTGTGTCAGGGAGGGGTCGGGTTATATCTGTGTGATTTGTGTCGGGGAGGGGTCGGGTTATATCTGTGTGATTTGTGTCAGGGAGGGGTCGGGTTACATAGTTACATAGGCTGAAAAAAGACATGCGTCCATCAGGTTCAGCCTCTCCCACATAACCTACTGCTGTTGATCCAAAAGAAGCAAAAAAAAACAGTCTGAAATATGCAACATACTGGGAAAAAATTCCTTCTTGACCCCAGAATGGCGTCAGATTTCTCCTTGGATCAAGAAGCTTTTACCCACATATTAAATATTATAACCCTCAATATTCTGTGTCTGCAGGAAGTCATCCAGTCCCTTTTTAAAAGTCTGTACAGACTCTGACCCAACCACCTCAACAGGCAGAGAATTCCACAGCTTTATTGTTCGCACCGTAAAATAACCCTTCCTATGCTTTAGACTGAATTTTCTTTCTTCCAGTCTAAATGGATGACCCCTTGTCCTGTGTATAGTCCTGTTAATGAATAGGTTATCAGACAATGGTTGATAATGGCCCCGTATATATTTATATAAGGTTATCAGATCCCCTCTAAGGCCCCGTTTCTCTAAACTAAACAGATTTAAGCTTGTTAGTCTTTCCTCATAACTTAACCCTTCCATTCCCCTTATTAATTTAGTTGCCCGTCTCTGCACTTTTTCTAACGCTATAATATCTTTTTTTAAGACAGGTGCCCAAAATCACACGGCATATTCAAGGTGTGGCCTGACCATTGATTTATACAGAGGCAAAATGATGTTTTCATCCCGTGAGTGAACTCCCCTTTTAATGCATGCCAATACCTTGCTGGCCTTGGCGGCTGCTGTTTGACATTGCACATTGTTACTTAGTTTGAAGTCTATGATTATTCCCAAATCCTTCTCCTGCTTGGATTTCCCTAACTCCGTACCATTTAGGGTATAAGTTACTTGTGTGTTCTTCACTCCAAAGTGCATAACCTTGCATTTATCTAGATTAAATTTAATCTGCCATTTAAGTGCCCAGTCCCCCAATCTATCTAAATCCCTCTGCAGCGAAGTAACATCCTGCTCACATTGTATCACCCTGCACATATTGTAACATCCTGCTCACATTGTATCACCTGCACATACTGTAACATCCTGCTCACATTGTATCACCTGCACATATTGTAACATCCTGCTCACATTGTATTACTTTTCCTACTTTCGTGTCATCTGCAAACACTGATACATGACTTTCAATGCCTATCTCAAGGTCATTTATAAATAAATTGAATAGTATTGGTCCTATAACAGACCCCTGAGGGACACCGCTTATCACTGGTGTCCATCTTGAAAACGTACCATTTATGACCACTCTCTGTACCCTATCTTTTATCCAGTTTTCTATCCAAGAACAAGTATTTTCATCTAGACCAATTTTTCTTAGTTTCCACACAAAAGGTTACTATTTAAATTGTGTCGAAAGCTTTGGAAAAGTCCAACTAAATCACATCCACTGCAACCCCCTGATCTATACTGACGCTATCACACTGCGACCCCCTGATCTATACTGACGCTATCACACTGCGACCCCCTGATCTATACTGACGCTATCACACTGCGACCCCCTGATCTATACTGACGCTATCACACTGCGACCCCCTGATCTATACTGACGCTATCACACTGCGACCCCCTGATCTAATACTGACGCTATCACACTGCACCCCCCTGATCTATACTGACGCTATCACACTGCGACCCCTGATCTATACTGACGCTATCACACTGCGACCCCCTGATCTATACTGACGCTATCACACTGCGACCCCCTGATCTATACTGACGCTATCACACTGCAACCCCCTGATCTATACTGACGCTATCACACTGCGACACCCTGATCTATACTGACGCTATCACACTGTGACCCCCTGATCTATACTGACACTATCACACTGTGACCCCCTGATCTATACTGACACTATCACACTGTGACCCCCTGATCTATACTGACGCTATCACACTGTGACCTCCTGATCTATACTGACACTATCACACTGTGACCCCCTGATCTATACTGACACTGCAACCCCCTGATCTATACTGACGCTATCACACTGCGACCCCCTGATCTATACTGACACTATCAGACTGCGACCCCCTGATCTATACTGACGCTATCACACTGCGACCCCCTGATCTATACTGACGCTATCACACTGTGACCCCCTGATCTATACTGACGCTATCACACTGCGACCCCCTGATCTATACTGACACTATCAGACTGCGACCCCCTGATCTATACTGACGCTATCACACTGCGACCCCCTGATCTATACTGACGCTATCACACTGCGACCCCCTGATCTATACTGACGCTATGACACTGCGACCCCCTGATCTATACTGACACTATCAGACTGCGACCCCCTGATCTATACTGACGCTATAACACTGCGACCCCTGATCTATACTGACGCTATCACACTGCGACCCCCTGATCTATATTGACACTGTGACCCCCTGATCTATACTGACACTATCACACTGTGACCCCTGATCTATACTGACACTATCACACTGTGACCCCTGATCTATACTGACACTGTGACCCCCTGATCTATACTGACGCTGTCACACTGTGACCCCCTGATCTATACTGACACTATCACACTGTGACCCCCTGATCTATACTGACACTATCACACTGTGACCCCCTGATCTATACTGACACTGCGACCCCCTGATCTATACTGACGCTGTCACACTGTGACCCCCCTGATCTATACTGACACTATCACACTGCGACCCCCTGATCTATACTGACACTAACACACTATGTATATCGTTTCTCCCTTTTGAGGTATTTCTATCAACTGGACATACTTCACCATTGTGGGAAGGTGGACGGGGCCCCCCATAGAGGTCCAGCAGTGCATACACTGAGCCGATATAGCCTCCACCCTTGTGAGTGTAATCAGCATATCAAATACATAGTTATTCCATTGATGCATGATATTGCGCGATTATTTGCCATTGTGCTCTTTGTTTTAGGACATATGTATATCTACTGAAGAACATATAGGAGTGTTTGGTTACCTCTGTGGCTCAAGTGTTACCTCTGTGGCTCAAATGGTAGCAGCACCTGTTTAGTGGGCAGGAAGGTCAGGAGTTCAATTCTTAGCTGGTATTGTATAATTTATTTAATCCACAAGGTAGAGGAAGGGAGTATATTTAAAAGGAAACAAAGCAGCAAAACAAGAGGACATAGTCTTAGATTAGAGGGGCAAAGGTTTAAAAGTAACATCAGGAAGCATTATTTTACTGAGAGGGTGGTGGATACATGGAACAGTCTTCCAGTAGAAGTGGTAGAGGCCAAAACAGTAATTGAATTTAAGCAAGCATGGGATAGGCATAAGGCCATAGGCGACTCTACAGAGGGGCAAGGGGGGCAATTGCCCCCCCTAGGTTATTCCTTGCCCCCCCATGTGCCCCCCCCCCCACCAAAAATCAGCACCAAGCTTCCCACACTTCTTCGGACCAACGTATCTCCGTAGCTATGCATCATATATGGATGAACTAGGTGTCATGTGAAAGGGCAGATTCTGGCCTTTCCAATGATACCCCACATGACCATATTCAGTGTGAAGTAAAAGTCATAAAACATCAAATAAAAACGTGCACTTAAACGTAAACATTTTCACAGGGTTGAAATGGCTCAGCAGTGAAATGGTTAATGTTCAGACTATACATTACATTGTGTATTACGTTAGTTTATGTCTTGGTTTAGTTGTATATTAAGGGTTAATGGGCAGGCTTCATCCCTCACAGTATACATTTGTTTTTTCCTTGATTAATGGCATTTTATGGGTTAATGGGTTGCTACATGCCTCAGTGTATTCAATTCATGTTTTCCCTTGATTAATGGCATTTTAGGGGTTAAGGGGTAGCTAAATGCCACATTGTTTATTATTTTTATTGTATTTCGCTGAGTTTATGGCATTTTAGGGGTTACTATGGAAGTTAGAATCTAAAGGGTCTAATGATCTGTAGATCCTCTGTTTTCCGTCACATTTCGGGGAATTTATTTTGCAGAAAATAAGGTGAATTCCCTATTTAGCGAATGGTCACCGTAATTTGCTAAAAGTGGAGTCGCTGAAGCAGTTATCAGACATTCAGCGGAAACTGCCGAATTGCGTCAAATAAGATATTGAATTTAAGTATCAGGTTAGTACAACAAAAAGGCATCATTGCATCACATTACTCTGGGGTTTTGGAGTCTTATTTATATATACTTATTTAGGGCACTATTACCTGGTGTGAGTTAACCCTTGCATCGGCGTGATTTTGCGTTAGCGCCAGGTTAATTCAGTCTAGCGCCTGACCAACAGATCATTTGCCTCCCGCTTCAAACGGGAAAAATCATTTAGCGCGTCGCTATTAGCGATTTGTACCGCGAGCTTACTGTACTTTCCGCGTCCTATACTTAACACGGGGAGTGCTAGATATCTTTACAGATCACTTGGTGCCAGCACTAAATTTTTTGAGGTGCACTAATTGCAACATTTTACCTACTGCTCAGCCCTGGTGCTAACTCCAAAAAAAACAGAAAAAACAGGTCCTCGTCCAAAATTAACAGGCAATTGAAAGGAATGCAACACAGGTGTTCTCTTGGCCCCATACACCATAGTAATGGATATGGTCAGCAATGTCGCTGCTGTTGCAGTCGGCTCTATTATAAATGTATCCTTTATCCACATATATCCTAATTCTAATATATTGCCTAATTTTAAACATTTTATGCTGGGGGTTAGTCATAGTATGGAAGCAGTTGATTATTAGGGTGACTGTGTGGACCATGTTTAAAGGAACACATGGATAAGTCTTGCCCTGAAACATGTATTGTTTATATGCTGTAGCAGGGAAATTTTTGTCGCTCATCTGGCCTTCCTTTTGGATCTATTAAATGCAGTGTAATGATTCTACATGCTGCTGGGAGGCATTTATCATGCAATGCCCATCAGCCTTAATATATGTGTGCATCAAAACATGGATGATACGGCCACCGTGGAGGATTCTAATAATGCAGGGGTGAGAGGTTATTCACTGGATGTGTTCATATTCAAGCTTGTGAGGGTGGGGGATAGGTATGGAAAAGAAAAAACGTTCTATCCTGTACACAACCGCATTAGCGCTGGGTCTCAACTTGGGTCTTAGAGTTTCCCTAGCGTGCACCAAACGACCTTGTTCATGGACTACTGCAGACAAGGTGATCTGTTAGTAGGTCGTCAGGCACTAACAGGGTTATTCAGAAAGCGGTGAAAAGCTGGAGAATGACTAGAGAATGGAAAATTCTAGGTCAAAATTGGAAAATTCTTGGTCAAAGAATCGGCTATTTTGACCTAGAATTTTCCATTCTCCAGTCATTCTCCTGCTTTTCACCTCTCTCTGAATAACCCTGTAAGTTTTAGCGACTCGCACTAAATTTTTCCTTTAGTGATGGTGTTTTAGCTCACACCAGGTGATAGGGCCCTTAGTTTTATTCAGTGGTATGATTTAGTGGTGAAAATTATTAGTGCCCCCCAGTTTTGACTGCGATATCTTCTGTGCCCCCCCTAAATATTGTTCCTAGAGTCGCCACTGCATAAGGCT
The DNA here is from genome assembly GCA_009667805.1 of Leptobrachium leishanense. Taxonomy (NCBI): domain Eukaryota; kingdom Metazoa; phylum Chordata; class Amphibia; order Anura; family Megophryidae; genus Leptobrachium; species Leptobrachium leishanense. Next base: position 1,340,252 of record CM019068.1, on the reverse strand, counting down.
ATCCTAAACAAAAGATAAATCCAGGTAAAGTATCCATGTAATTGGGCGACAAGATGGGCCGAAAGGTTCTTATCTGCCGACATTTTTCTATGTTTCTATCACACTGTGACCCCCTGATCTATACTGACGCTATCACACTGTGACCCCCTGATCTATACTGACACTATCACACTGTGACCCCTAATCTATACTGACGCTGTGACCCCCTGATCTATACTGACGCTATCACACTGTGACCCCCTGATCTATACTGACACTGCGACCCCCTGATCTATACTGACACTGCGACCCCCTGATCTATACTGACACTGTTGTGGACAGAAATGTATATATTCGCTTTTATAATATTCAAAGGCTTAGAAGGAGGCCTAGAAAAATGCTCATTTGAGTAGTTTAAATGGTTAATCAAGATTTATGAATCAAATGCATATTATTCTTTAAAACGCTATCTTAGCTGATTGTTTTTGTACGCACATGAAGTTTCTTGTCCTGTGTATCAAGAAGAGAACATTTTGGAGGTCATCTTTGAGAATGTTTTGGAACATCTCGGAATGTCCTGTAACCAATGTCCCTGACGGCTAAAGGGACATCCGGAGACACTATTGTTTTATTTTCTTTATCTGTTATTAAACAAAGTCTGTAATTTCACAATATAATGACGAATAGAATGTTGGGCAACAGCCTGTTTTCGTTACATGCGAGGTAGCATAAAAAAGCCTTGTAAATCAATAAAAGACTCCGAGCAGTCATTGGCTTGGAAGCTATATAGACGTATTCATTGTCTGTGTGATTTCTTTATGCGCAAAGCTATCTGATTTCTCCACCGAATTAGAACAGAATCTGGCATCCGAGTACGGACTCCTTTTGTCCATTGCAATTTGGCGCCCAACGTGGGGCCCTGGGTTTCGCTTTCTCCAGTGTGTCACCGACGAGGATTTCCTGGCAGGACCACACCAGAACCGGAGCCTGATCAACTTCGTAACCTCACAGGTAAGATACCTTTTGATATCTTATCGGTGACGTGTTCTGGTCTGTGATCCTGCCCCGGGAAACCCCAGTGTGACGCTTGGGAAAAGCATCAAAAGTGGGGTTTTATTTAACTTTGCCCAGGTGCCCGTTATACTGACCCACGACCGCATGCCAGTTGTCTGCTTGTTTGTACATGTCTGTTCACGATTCTTTGAATTTAAGGCATATTTCCTGATAGAAATTGTATTTTGGTTGGTTGTTAATCAGAGAGATTATCGCGGACCTGTGGTAACAAGTGGGGTGTACCTGGTTAGCTATCTCTAGACGGTTACAGGTGATGTGATGCAATAGGCGCATACCTGGTACTAGGACTTTCCTAACAGTCAACAGGTGAACACAAGCTTGGTGGTAGGACGCAATATATATCTCTGATTGAAGTATAGTTTGATTGACAGTCAGAGGGGGTTTTTTTGTGAGTACTGGGATAGATGATGCATTAGGCGTATCTATTAGGAACTCACAAGAATATATATATCTAGTAGGTACAGGTGACGCGGTAAAGGAAGCACCTGTAGGATATATATGCTGCGGTAGAGAGGTGCTAGCTACACCTTTTCTTGCAGGGTCCTATATTTGGAATATAGGGGAGGATGAGACGCTTTATTGTCGTGGTAAAAAGGCCACGATAGATATAGGTCTATCCTCATTTCTGACGGTTGATAAACTAAGTGAATTGAAGAAGTGATCAGGAAACAAAGCTAACAATCTAGAATGGGAAATGAACAGAATAGCCATACTGGTTGGTTGTCACCATGCAAGTTAGTTGAGGAAAGGACAGGCAAAAGTAATGTGACAAACCTAAAGATGTTAGGCAAGATTTGCGAATTAGATAATCCCAGATTACAGGTAGAAGAATGGAAACATGTGTTGAGAAGTAAGAAAGGAATGTTGATTGATAATGGTTTATGGAATGTAGCACAGGATTGGTATAGGGTTGCAAAAGAAATTGAGAACGAAGGGTGGATAGAAACAATAGATAAGAAGAAAGGAAAAACAAATTACTATTATCTCACTCCAGGTTCTGAGCCTCCTTCCTATAGTAAGGTATCCAAAAAGAAAATAATAACCCCAACCCAAACGACAAATGCCCAAAAACAGCCGACAGGTCTCTACCCTGTTTTATGTATCGATGGGTCGTACTACACCACTCGTCCTGTAACGTCCTCATTAACAGCCACAAGCCAGGCACCGACAATATACCCTATAATGGTTCATTTGCCCAATTTAGATACCACTCTCCACACGATAGACCGGACCGGTGACCCGGGTCACCCACCTTTCTCCAGTCCTTTTTTTGACTCATTAAATCGTACTGATGATTCCCTAACGTCCCACATAGGGTTACCTGCAACCACACCCCAGGTCACCCGTAGCCAGCCCATGACTTTTCCACCCCAGCACCAAGATTTTATCACCTTTCCACCCCAGCAAACCGACACCAGATGTCCTTTCTACCAAAACACCCAAGACATACCCCCGACTCCCAAGAATAATATCACCTGGACACAGCAGCCCACTCTCAGTATGACAGCAGGCACCGTGGAAGGGGAGCCTGGTGGGCATCCACCAAGAACCTGGGTTCTTGTGGGTTTACTTGTGGAGAATCCAGCCATTTCAAACGGGATTGTAAAGCACCCTGTAGGCGACGGCCCCCACCCAAAGCCCAGATGCCGCCAATGACCATTAGCAGGATACTGCCATTGTATCTGATAATTTCCCACGACCCACTATCCCTGGCTTAGGCCTTTCCCCCAAGATGATGTCTGACCAAACAACCAATATATATATATATTTGTGTATATACTGTGTGTTTTGTATATATTTTTGTGTATATACTGTGTGTTTTGTATATATTTTTGTGTATATACTGTGTGTTTTGTATATATTTTTGTGTATATAGTGTGTGTTTTTGTATATATGTATTTGTGTATATAGTGTGTGTATTTGTTTAAATGGATATATATATATTTGTGTATATAGTGTATGTTTTGTATATATGGATGTATATGTGTATGTGTATAGAGTAGGAGTCAATAAAAAGGTATAGATTTAATCGGCGGTTGGTCAGGGATGCCTGTTCCGACTCGTACAAATGGATGCAAACAAAATGATGAATTTTTATGAGTGGGATGAAAGTTATTTTAAAGCAGAATCTGATAATCTATAAGATGCGGATGATAGTTTATGAGTCAATGTGAGAAGAGGTTAGGAAAGCCTATCCTAGAGATGGCAACTATAGGTTGCTTGCCAGTAAGGAGCAATAAGAAGGACATGTATGTTTGTATGTATGTATGTATGTCAGAGATGTAAATCACGGTAAGCGAAGACAACAAGCAAAGTAGACAGGAGAGACATAACAACTGCTTTGTTTGAGATATGATTCCATTGCTGGGTGTTTGCCAGGAGAGATTATGCGTTGTTTACTGTTATAGTGTATATGTGAAGTATAGACATCTGTATGCAAAATTGTTATTCTTGAATTACTAATGTATGTCTATAGTGTGAACGCCCTACCTTTATATTTATATCAGCTTTGCATTGCGGGACAGGGTTAAGAGGTTTTTTCTGCAAAAAGATCACGGTTTTAAATATTCAAGGTTTTGTGCAGCACCACGGCGCTCGTTGGCGCTTTGTCGATGCAAAGAAAATTGTTTTCTGATGGTTACTAATTTTCCTTACGAGATATATATATATATATATTAATTAAAGTGTATTTTTGCTGCATAATTGTAGAGTGATCTTCCAGACCCACCTAATTTTGCACCAGGTTTGAATCTCATGGTAGATTTGTTAATGAGCCTTAATATGGAATACAAGTTACACTAAAAATATCCTGTATTCTATTGCGTTATGTTTTTACTAGTTGTAAAGCCTGCCCAGAGGGCAGTCTATTGTGGATATACTGCCCCTGCTCATGTATACTGCCCCAGCTCGTGGATACTGCCCCAGCTCGTGGATATTGCCCCAGCACGTGGATACTGCCCCAGCACGTGGATATTGCCCC